>NC_069444.1:39567726-39657701 GCF_026875155.1 Cherax quadricarinatus | reverse complement strand
GCTAAGTGGAGACTGGATCTCCCACAGTAAACAGGTTCCACCCGGCAGGTAGCCAAGCTACAAGGTCCCAAAAAAAAATTCTGAGGGGGGTCGTTCACTCCTGAGCAGTTGCGTTGAGTGAATACTGGCAAAGGTTAGAACATAAACTTAAGAGGGGGATTAACACAAAGAAGGCCTACTGGCCCTACAAGACAAGTCCTTATCAAAACCACCACTACCTTGAGGTTCCAAAACCCTGTATTCCGGGAACCAGGAGGGAGAGATAAGATTATAAACCCTGGAAAACCCTAGAGGGTAGTACCGAACTTGCACACGAAAATCATCACTAAAAGCAAAAAGATTTGGGGCGACGATGCAAACAGCCCCCCAAATTTGAAAAGGGGGGGTGTCACTAAGCCGTTAGAGACCATACAATAAGTGTCAGGGGCCCGAGACTGTTAACTGCCTCCCAGCACACCCCTGGCAGTCTTCAAGCTGGCATGGACAAGCACCTAAAGTCAGTTCCCTGATCAGCCGGGCTGTGGGCTCGTACGGTTGGTTTGCGTGCAGCCAGCAGCAACGGTCTGGTTGATCAGGCTCTGATCCACCAGGAGGCCTGGTCACAGACCGGGCCGCTGGGGCTTTTGACCCCGGAGCTCTCTCCAGGTAAACCCCAGGTACCCAAAGCTATCCAAGAATTTACTCCCGTACCCACGACACCAATCAAACCCGCCTTTCCCACTCATATTTGTCCAATCTCTTTTCAAAGCTCCCGTGTCCTAGCCTCTATCACCCTACTCGGAAGATTGTTCCACGCATCCACAACTCTGTTCGAAAACCAGGACTTACCTATATTCTTTCTAAATCTAAATTTATCTAACCAAAATCCGCTATTCCTGGCCCTTACCTGGTTCAATACCCCGAGAATTTTAGATCCCTTTGTTTATGCCATCTTCTACTTTTACGCTTCGATAATATCTCCTCTCATTTATGTCTCTCCAGAGTGAAGATTCAAGGTTCTAAGTCTATCTTCATACGGGAGATTTCCCTTTTGCAGTTGCTGGAGGAAGTTGTTCACTGTCTTTCTTAACCACCTTCCTTCCTTTCTGAAACAGGTCACACTCCCTCCAGCACTGACCCGGGGAAGTGAAGGATGGGGGAGAGAGGCTTGACTTGACTATCCACTGAGATAGTTGAGTCACTGTCTTCCATACTGAAGCTAGCACTCGATCACAGGCTAAGGAACGTGGCGTTAAGATAAGATAAGATAAGATTTCGTTCGGTTTTTAACCCCGGAGGGTTAGCCACCCAGGATAACCAAGAAAGTCAGTGCGTCTCGAGGACTGTCTAACTTATTTCCATTGGGGTCCTTAATCTTGTCCCCCAGGATGCGACCCACACCAGTCGGACTAACACCCCAGGTACCTATTTTTCTGCTAGGTGAACAGGACAAAAAGGTGTAGGAAACGTGTCGAAATGTTCCACCCGCCGGGAATCGAACCCGGACCCCCCGTGTGTGAAGCGGGAGCTTTAGCCACCAGGCCACCGGGATTTTATTGACCTAACAGTAAATACATAAACCCGGGAGTTTTTAGGTTAAAAAACACAGGCGCAGCTAATGTGACATTTTATTGTGGCAACGTTCGCTCTCCGGAGGCTTTATCAAGATTTCAGACTCTATAACTCCACTCAGTACATCATCAGATGCAGCATTCTCCACCAGACCTCAGCCCTTCTGAACCTGACTATAAATACTCGCGTCCCTTCCACCCCAGGAAGATCTGTTTTTTTGACTTGAAAAAGCCCACTGTGTGGGCGAACGTAGTCAATAAAGGATCACATTATACTGCATATGTGTTTATATTTCCATTGTGTCGGTATTTTATACCATTTATTTCCAGCTTTATCAAGCCGTAACGGCTTGACAGTGCTCCTGGAGAGCGAAACGTTGCCACAATAAAATGTCACACTAGATGCACTTGTGTCTTTTTACCTAACATATTGTTGGATAATTGTACCAACATTATTACAATACACCTATACAATACACATACAATACACGAGGTTGAGGTGGCCTGGTGGCTAAAGCTCCCGCTTCACACACGGAGGGTCCGGGTTCGTTTCCCGGCGAGTGGAAACATTTCGACACGTTTCCTTACATCTGTTGTCCTGTTCACCTAGCAGCAAATAGGTACCTGGTTGTTAGTCGACTGGTGTGGGTCGCATCCTGGGGGACAAGATTAAGGACCCCAATGGAAATAAGTTAGACAGTCCTCGATGACGCACTGACTTTCTTGGGTTATCCTGGATGGGTAACCCTCCGGGGTTAAAAATCCGAACGAAATCTTATCTTATCTTATCTTACCTGAGAGTTAGTAAACGTGTGGATCACATTCTGCGGAAGGACCTTTAATTGATCCCAGTAGAAATAAGCCACACTAAACTGGGTTATCCTGGGTTGCCAGCTCTTCTGGGTTAGTAAGGAAAATAATGCCTTCTGCTGCCTACCGTTCCCAGGTCAGGGAAAACACAAACTTATTACTGAAAAGAGAGAGAGAGAGAGAAGAGAGAAAGAGAGAGAGAGAGAGGGGAGAGAGAGAGAGAGAGAGGGGAGAGAGAGAGAGAGGGGAGAGAGAGAGAAAAGGGGAGGGGGGAGAGAGGAGAAGAGAGAGAGGGGAGAGAGAGAGAGAGAGAGATAGAAAAGAGAGAGAGAGAGAGGAGAGAGGGGAGGAGAGGAGAGAGAGAGAGAGAGAGACAGACAGACAGACAGACAGAAGACAGAGACAGAGACAGAGAGAGAGAGAAGAGAGAGAGAGAGAGAGAGAGAGAGAGAGAGAGAGAGAGAGAGAGAGAGAGAGAGAGAGAGAGAGAACCATCAAGTTAACAAAGGGCAATTTTATCACTTTCTTTAAACTTAACATGAAAAATAAAAACAAACGGACTCAGCCAAGATAAACATTACAGTAACAGGACGTGACTGATGGCACTGATGGCTGAGGACGTGACTGATGGCACTGATGGCTGATCGTGACTGATGGCACTGATGGCTGAGTACGTGACTGATGGCACTGATGGCTGAGGACGTGACTGATGGCACTGATGGCTGAGTACGTGACTGATGGCACTGATGGCTGAGTACGTGACTTTATTTGGGACTGGATGGCTGAGGACGTGGGGCTGATGGCACTGATGGCTGAGGACGTGACTGTGGCACTGATGGCTAGGGCCGTGACTGATGGCACTGATGGTGAGGGACGTGACTGATGGAATGAATGGCTGAGGTACGTGACTGATGGCACTGATTTGGGTGAGTACGTGACTGATGGCACTGATGGCTGAGGACCCTGACTGATGGCACTGATGGTGAGGGACGTGATGTGACCTGTGGTGAGTACGTGACTGATGGCACTGATGGCTGAGGGACGTGACTGATGGCACTGATGGCTGAGGACGTGATGGGTGGCACTGATGACTGAGGACGTGACTGATGGCATGATGGCTGAGGACGTGACTGATGGCACTGATGGCTGAGGACGTGATGATGGCACTGATGGCTGAGGACGTGATGATGGCACTGATGGCTGAGGACGTGACTGATGGCCTGATGGCGAGGACGTGACTGATGGCAGAATGCTGGGGGACGTGACTGATGGGACTGATGGCTGAGGACGTGACTGATGGCACTGATGGTGAGGACCCTGACTGATGGCACTGATAGCTGAGGACGTGACTGATGGCACTGATGGCTGAGGACGTGCTGATGGCACTGATACTGAGGACGGGAACTGATGGCACTGATGGTGAGGACGTGACTGATGGCACTGATAGCTGAGGACGTGGACTGATGGCACTGATGGCTGAGGACGTGACTGATGGCACGATGGGTGAGGACGTGACTGATGGCATGAGGCTCGAGGACGTGAATGTGGCCACTGATAGCTGAGGACGTGGACTGATGGCACTGATGGCTGAGGACTCTGACTGATGCATGATGCTGAGGACGTGACTGATGCACTGATGGCTGAGGACGTTGATGATGCATGATAGCTGAGGACGTGATGATGGCACTGATGGTCTGAGGGACCGTGACTGATGGCACTGATTGCTGAGGGACGTGATATGATGGCACTGATGGCTGAGGACGTGACTGATGGCACTGATAGCTGAGACGTGACTGTTGCAAGTAGTGAGGACGTGACTTGAGGCACTGATGGCTGAGGGAAGTGACTGATGGCACTGTTGGCTGAGGACGTGACTGATGGCAATGATGGATGAGGTACGTGACTGATGGGCACTGATGGGATGAGGACGGGATGTTGGCACTGATGGATGAGACGTTACTGCTATGGGACACTGATGGCTGAGGGACCCGTGACTGATGACACTGTAGCTGAGGGAGTGACTGAGGCACTGTGGCTTGAGGACGTGACTGTGGCACTGATTGGCTGAGGACGTGACTGATGGGCACTGATGGCTGAGGACGTGACTGATGGCCACTGAGGATGAGGACGTGACTGATGGCCACTGAATGGCTGTGGTCCGTGACTGATGGCAACTGATGGCTGAGGACGTGACTGATGGCACTGATGGCTGAGGACGTGAACTGATGGCATGATGGCTGGGACGTGATGATGGCACTGATGGCTGAGGACGTGACTGATGGCACTCGATAGCTGAGGGACGTGGACTGATTGGCAATGATGGCTGAGGACATACTGATGGCCTGATGACTGAAGAAATGACTGATGGCACTGTTGACTGAGGACATTGACTGATGCATGATGGCTGAGGACATGACTGATGTCACTGATTGTGAGGACATGGCTGATGTCACTGATGGACTGAGGACATGGACTGATGGCCACTGATGGACTGAAGATATGACTGATGGCACTGATGGTGAGGACATGACTGTTGCATGATGGCTGAGGACATGACTGATGGCACTGATGACTGAGGACATGACTGATGGGCACTGATGATGAGGACAAGACTGATGGCAATGATGATGAGGACATGACAGATCGGCAGTGATGACTGAGACATGGTCTGATGGACTGATGAATGAGGACGTGAATGATGGCCACTGATGACTGAGGCGTGACTGATGGCATGATGACTGAGGACAGACTGTTGGCACTGATGACTGAGGGGGATATGACTGATGGCACTGATGACTGAGGACATGATGTTGGCACTGATAGAACTGAGGACATGACTGTTGGCACTGATGATGAGGAAGTGACTGATGGCACTGATGACTGAGGACGTGATGATGGCACTGAGGACTGAGGACCATGATGATGGCACTGATGACTGAGGACATGAATGCTAAAGATTATTTCAGGTACACCACAAATACGTTACATAGTTTATCTTACATAGCAGCATATGTGTAGAGACCTAGGATACCAAAAAATGAGGTGCAAAGTGAATTATTTTCATGGGGGTCCTGATGACCCTGAGGACCTGACTGATTGACCTGCAGGACACATGTCTGAAGACTGACGACTAGATGATCTAGAGGGACATGACTGAGGACTCTTGAGGATACATAATGACTGTGGGCTCAGAAACTCGAGGACATAATGACTGAGGATTTAGAGCTCTTGATGGGACATAATGATTGAGGGAACCTAGAGGACTCTGATGAACATAATGACTGTGAGGAAAAAAGTATTTGTGATGTAATTTAGATAATATTAAGGGAGGAGTGATGTTGGATTGATGGGTTACCAGAGTTGGGACATAGTTCACCGACAGCAACACCCTCTGTTTTACGCTGAAGTAGCCACTCGTGGCAAAACATTTACCTATAATAACAGGTCCTGAACTGTACATAAGTGGTCTTTTTCTTTTTTTTTTTTTGCACATATTGTCGGTCTGGCCATGACTATTTCTCAGGTCGTTGTGAAATTTCTTCTGTGTAAGCTGAGTGTCAGGTGAGACTCACGTCACTTCAGGAACCACATTTTCTCTGGCTGTCTTATTTCCTGCGTCAGCTTTTACAATGCCTGAGCGAAAAGTGCGGAGTTATTCAGATGATACTGAGGAAGTCTCCACTCCTTACCACTCTCCGTCACCAGCTGTTTGTTGTTATTGCAGTTTACAATTACTCGTGAGTCTGGAGGGGAAGCTATACACTGCCGTACGTGAGATAGTGTTGTGACCCACTATCCTGCTCATTTCCAGCTACCACAGCATAATGAGACTCGATCCTTCCTGGACGCCACGTAGATCACAGGCGCCACCATGGATCCAACGCCACGTGGGTGTGTGGACGAAGCCACGTGGATATACGGAGCCACATGAGTTAAAACGTGCCGGACGTCCCATGCCACATGCTGTGTCTGCTGCTGCCTGACTTCATGATGTCACGATGTCTGCCTGACATCACCTCGAGATGTCTGGTGACGGTCACAAGGCATGCTGACGTCACCTCGCGGACGTCAGCCTGACATTCCTTAATGTCAATCGAGGTGTTTTCAGATAATTATGTCAGTTTTGTCGTTGAAGACTGAGAGTAGATATATGTCGATGTGTTGATTAATTCCTCTCAGTCATTGTTCTCACATGTTAGTGTATGCTTACTGTTCAATTTTGCGCACAGAAAAAGCATCATTTGCTAGTTAAGCCATGTTTGTACAGCATGTACCGTGGGTTTCTGTGTATAAAGTTTTCCATGTGTTCCAGTGTGGTCTTGAGCCCAAAAACCCCAGAGTTAGACCACTGTGTTACTTGTCCCGGTGTGGACCAGCGCATTTTGACAGCTGATATTAGTCCAGCCCTGAGCATATGAGCCCCTTTGCAGAAAGCTCTTATGTCGTCACTCATATGTTGTTCTGCAGAATCGTACCTTCTACGGATTCCCATCGAGTGTGTTTCACTTCACCTCCAGACCTTCAGAGTGCAGTTATATGTAGAGAAACAAGTCTAGGGGATGTTAGACTAACCTATAACTCCAAACTATCGACGAGATGACACTCATCTAGCCGCAGTTTATGCCCTCGTCGGCAGGCCCTGTGTCAGGCCTCGTTGTCATAGCTTCAGTGTGCTCTTGCCACAAAAGATGAAGTCACTTTGACGCTAGCTCGCCACTGCAGTCTGGTGTATGATGTTATGACTCCCAGTTTGTTTCGTAGAGTTCGTCGCTGCCACAAACTCCCTCGCCGGCACGGCATGCACCAGTGGACAGTTACCAGTCGAGACGTGTCTCCTGAGTCGCTTGCTAAGAAGTCCTGCCCAGTGGCCGAGTTTTGATGAGCCCCTCACTTGAGGGCACACATCAGACATGTCATTTGCCTGGTTGAGTGAATCCTGCAGAGTGACCTCCTACAATGACTGATTCCCACCACTCTAGAGGAGACAGTCCCCTGTTACGTCACTGCTCAGCCGCTGTGATGTCTCTGGTGTTTTGCAGTTATCTGTCCAGACGCAGGGGTGTGCAGTGATGCCATCGACGTCACTGCTCTGGGCCACGATTGGTTTAGCACACCCCACATGTTTTTTTCTTCCCTCCCTGTAGGAAGTTTTTTTTTTCCTTGTCATGTAGTATATATATATATATAATGTGTTTATTCTGTGTTCTGTGCCCTGTTCCTACGAGAGGAGGTTACCTGGAGTTACCTGGAGAGACCGAAGTTTTTTTTACACACCAGTATTGTGCGTCGGGACGACGCGACGGTAGGTGGAGGCAAATGTTGACGCATGGACATGTCTGCACATGCCTTTGCTGTCTGGCAGTTTAGTTCATATTTCACGGCACTCGGTGCTGCCCTCATTAGCTGGCCCAGGTCAATGGGATGCTGGTCCCACTCGCACTCACTCTCTCAGCAGCCTGATTAGACAAACAAGCCTACTCCTCTCTCCTAGTGGGCATGGCCCTCCCGGGCCATGGGCACAAACACACAAGCCTGTGTACCCACACAACTTTGCAAATAAAGTAAGAGCCTTTTTGTTTTCACCCCGGATGACGTTTCATTGAACCCCGCTTCTGCAGATACCACCAAATAACCTATAAATCACTGGGGACATGATGCATATTTCTTAGGGGTCATACTGTATGTCTTCTGGGAACATTCTGTATGTCTAACACCTGGGGACTTTCTGTATGTTTCTTGGGACATATCAGTATGTCCAGAGTACATGCAGTATGTCTTGGGGACTATACTGTGTCAGAGTGTCTCGTTGTGCTCCGGGTTTTCTCGTGTTTTACGGTCGCTCTACGTGACTTGAACGTTAATTTTGCCATCAATCCTATTCGAATACATCCCTCTAGGCCAGGGAACCAATTCTGGGGCGGAAAAACATTTATAGACTGAGTCAAAATGGCGCCAGTTATGAGCCACTACCTAGCAGAGTTTAATGCCTGAGGGGGTAAGCATTGGCCTGTGTTCCGTGTGCAAAATAATAATAATAGAACTTTTTTTGTAGAGGAAAGAATGTCTCCTGATAACATTGTGTATATAGTGTTATAGGCTATACTACAGTGGCTCCCTATAGTATATAGGATGATAAAGCTAAAGTGTCATTTGAAAACAGGTGTTCTGTAAATGAAGTGTAAGCCTATAGTAGGCAGGTTGCCAGAAGTCGCCCAGAAACTTACACACTGGTCGGCTGTTTTAATAATCGTCCGGGCCTGCTAGTGTACAGCATTAATCTTTGACTACCAGTGAATAGTAGATTTCAGTGTTGGTAGTAGCATCTTATCAGTATTATAATGGTACTTAGTGGAGTGGAGTGACTTTCATTAGTTTCTTTTTTCTTGAAATACCAGACGTATACTATGAATCTCATATAACATGTAGTTACAGCAGTCGCAATATACACAACGAGGAGCCATTATTACTACAAAAAATAGCGTCCTTCCTCCAAAATTCCACCAGTCAACTATAGTGATAATATAATATTTATTGTGGTGGAGACGGAAAATAAATAACTAGATAAAGCTAGATACCTGGAGTTTACCTGGATTGATAAAACAAAGGGTTGAGGCTCGACCGTTCGTCATTGTAGGAGCTGCACAGCAATCACCGGGTCTTCAACACGCAAGTTTTACTTTTGCGATCAATCAAATCACACATTCTCGGGTAGATAATTTCAAAGTAACTAGATCCTTCATGTGTTAGCCCATATCATGACCAGAATGTTTTAAATAAGTGACCCATTGATAGATCAGATTGGTTCCGAACCCTCGACTGGTCCGAACCCTTGACTGGTCCGAACCCTCGACTGGCCCGAACCCTCGACTGGTCCGTACCCTTGGACTGGTCCGAACCCTTGTCTGGATTCAAACGGATTCGTTGGACAATATAAGCAGACTGTAAAACGGATGGGGTTGTAGGGAGCCCTTAACAAACACAAAACAAATGTAAATATAAATCATGGAACATACACGGTAAGCTGTCCATTATACAAGTACAGTTAGGAATAAGAAATACAAATAGCTAGAGCTTCACTTTAATGAGGTTATTAATAGAGTATTCAAGAGGTTGCTAGTAGATTACAAATCATTATGAAGCACTGTGTTGTCTGCAGTAATCAAAAAACGGGCTTCCACATGGTAATTGTCATTTTGTGGAAATTGTGTCACGCCCTTGTGCCAGTTTATCCAAGAAATAGTACAAGCAGTTTAAACAGGGAATGTGTTTTAGGGGTATGCCCAAATGAGATAAAAACTTGTGGGACTAAAATAACAAGGGTATTAAAAGAGAATAAACAAAGCTGCTTTCATAGAAAAACCTGGAAGATTCTACTACAGATGGGAAATAAAAAGTCTTGGGGCTGGATGGTACTGCCCTTGATACTGGCCTTGTAGTTAGAAACTGTAGGCTGGAGTGATGTCTCCTGGATAGTCCAGTAAATGTGGGGCTGATAGTGACTGTCTGGGAGACGTAATGGTGAAGCTGGAGGTGCTGTCCTGGGAGACAGTAATGGTGAAGGATGGAGGTGATATCCTGGGAGACAGTAATGGTGAAGCTGGGGGGGAAGTGGCTGTCTGGGAAGACAGTAATGGTGAGCTGGGAGATTTGGTCCAGGTAGTCGGAATTATACACAGGAAGGAATACATATTAAATGGACCTCATAGGGGGACAGGAGCCGTAGGGGGAAAATAAGTTGTAGTTAAAGATAAGATAAATCCAATATTGAAAACTAGAAATACCACAGGATATAGCCAAACAAGAGGACTCCTCTAGCTATAGTGAGGATTATTACCAAAACATCTGTGGGAAGCTCCATTGTTGGTGCTAGGGAGGATAGGGCAATAAGACAGGGAAAACATGCCCAACAGGGAATACAGTCCACAGAAACCCCAAGTAACGGAAACCAGCCTGTGCACATCTAAGCCCCCCTAGTATCTGCCAGACTTGGAATCTGGAAGAACAGAAAGGGACGTGCAACTATGACACACCCTAGGAAATTGCCGTGCCAATAATGACAACAGGGAAATGCAAACTCCCTTCCTGTAAGCTTTTCACCCTGAAATGTTACCTCTCATGTACAGGAAAGACTGTGCTATAACTTAAATTGCCCAGGACACCATCATAAAGGGGACAAAAAGATACAAAAAATCCAGGCCATGGGAAAACCTGGGTAGCCACAGCCACTCAAGAGGGAGAGGGGTTTTTTTTAGTGCCAGGAAGGCGAAAAAAATATGGCAGGAAATGGCAGAAATCGTTACACCAATCCAGTCATTACTGGAGGGAACCACAGTCGATGGCCTCCACTCCAAACCAAAGATACAGATACTAATGCCGGAAAAAAAAATCCCCCCCCAGGTTACCAGAACATACCACCGTCCGATGACATTCTTCTTTGAATATACAGAGTCAAAAGCCAGCCACAAAACAAACAAAATACCTTTCATCCGTGGACTGCTTGCAGAGCCAAAGGCAATGTTCGCGGCTTTTCACCTGTGGACCCACCATAACGGTTCACATGGACAACGAAATATGGGACCCAGGTTACAATATACAGATGTGCCAGAAGTGAACAGGCACAAAAGTGGGGGGGGTTGGCTGTCATTGCAGAGACACTTGTTTGCAAGAACTGATTAATGCCTCAAATAATTGTAGTGGAAGTTTTAGCAGTAAAGATCGAGAACCAAAACCTAGTATTGTGGTAGTCTACAAAGCTCCGTATGCAACATCCCAGCAATTCCAGGAAACTGCTGCTTAAAAAAATTGACCACTGTGGAAAATCTTCCGCTCCTACACAACCAACTTCTTGCTCCTGGGGGATTTCAACTTAAGGCACATAAAATGAGGAATATAGCAAATAATATTGTGCAGTAATAACCACAGGAGGCACCTTGGTGAAAAATCAAACTCACTCGAGCTTTTAATCTTGCACACAAAATTCAATTTAAACCAGCAATTAATAGAGCCTACTAGACTGGAGAATTTCCACTAGACTCATCTTCTCGTAACAATGATGATCTGATAAGAAATGTCACCATATCAAAAACAATATACTAAGATCACAACATAATTGAGGTTCAGGACATGTATGCGTAGAGGCCCCAGACGGACATAATGAGATTAGTTCACGAGGGAGCTATTCACCAAATTCAACTTCAAAAACAAAACATTAAAGTGGGACAAGTAAACCAAGTCCTAAACCGATTACAGCTGGGAAGATATATAAGCAACCAGACCCAACGTATTCCTATGAACAGAACTTGGTGGCTCGATGTATGCACAAGGCTTAATCCTCTAAGGAGTGCGGACGTGCTTGCTCAGTTGTCGCTGATTGAGTTGATGCGGCAGTGTTGTCGTGTCAACTTGGTCTCTGATGAAGACTTTTTGCGGCCGTCTCTAGAATTGAAAGCAAGATGCCGCCATCGGAGCAACTTTACCAACTGCTTAAAGGAAGAACTTGAGGTGGCGAATTGGAAATTCGGCGATTGACCGAGGAAAAACAAGAGATTCGTAGCAGTCCTCCTGTGTTGAGTCATAGGTCGAAGAAGGGAAACTGGTCAGGGCTGGACAGCTGGGAATGAGGTTGACGATCAAGAAGACGAATGGAAAGGTAGAAAACGATGAAGAAGTAAAGAGGACTGCCGTTGGAAACGGTTGGGGAAACATCAAATTACATTCTCTGTGCTACGGACGAATGTGAGTTGACTACTGGGAACGGACACGACGAAAGAATTAAGGAAGGTAAGATTATTGTTGTGTTGGGAGATAAGCCAAGTTAGGTATATGGGTAGGGCGTTCTGCTTGAAGACAGGAGTTGGAGGACAGAGTAGTTTGCATTCTGGGTGGGATGGAGGATATTGTTAGCCGTCTGGATGACATCATGAGAGGTAATGGGAGCAATCCTATTATCTGTCTCGTGCTGGAGGCAACGATTGTGGCAGGGAGTAGGAGTGAGGACCTGATTAGCAAGGGATAGGTCAGCAATAGGAAATAATAAGAAGTAAGGGTGGGAACCCTATCATATGTGGTATTTTGCAAAGGAGGGGAGTTGGAAGGAAGTGAATGGTTGTCCAGTGGCCAATTGTGTCCAATGCTGGCTGGGGACAAAATACTGTAGGAAATTGCGGATAACATTCATTGACACAGGGACTCTTCTATGGCAGGAATGAATGTATGCTAGGGATGGGGTTCACTTATCTAGGTGTGGGGGGGTGCAATGGCAACTGCAGTGGAGGGGAGCAGTTAGGACTTTAAACTAGGAATAGTTAGTGGATGGGTTTGGCAGGAAAACAGGAAGTCCACCAGTGTAGTTAGTTATATTACGGTTCAGGGGGGAATAGTATTAATAAGAACGGATAGCTATTGAAATGCCAGGGACCTTGGGTTGATAAGGGACGTAATAGGTTTAGTAGAAAAAAAGAATGAGCAGAGGGTAAAGAGAAAAGGAGAGTTTTCAATGTTTATTATGCTAATTTGCGTAGTGCTAGGAATAAGATGGATCGAGTTGAGATTAGTTGCTTAGTGTAGGAACATTGATGTATTTGCCTTAACTGAGACGTGGTTTTTAATTCAAAAGTCGGGACATGCTCGCGGAATGTCTATTCAGGGTTTAAATTGTTCCAAGAAGATAGAAGTATTGGGAGGGGGGGTGGGGTGGCATTGTATGTCCGAGATCGCTTGATACTGTTGCATAAAAAACGGGGTATTAAGTCTGAAGTAACACTTTACCCCCCCCCCCAGAGTCTGTTGATAGAATTTTCAGAGGGCAATGAGAAAACTAATTTTTGGAGGATATACCGTCCCACCTAACTTAGATAGGGACAGGGAAATAATATGGGAGGAAATTGTTAAGGCCACAAGGCCGATAAATGTAGTAATTCTAGGAGACTTTAAACTTAGTCATTTGTTGATTGGAATTTCTTGTACTGGGAATTAGGAATCGTACGACTTCTTAGAACGTATTTCAGGATTGTTTTTTGATGCAGTTTGTGACAGAACCTACAAGGGGAATTAACTGCTTGACTTAGTTATGGCAAACAATGAATCCCTGTTAATAATTAGAAATTTCAGGGGGGACTGGGTGTAGCGACCACAATTCTTTACATTTAGCATTGAATGGAAGTACGATTAGTAGCGGATTAACTCAGTAACGTCCCAGATTTCGCTTAGCAAGATTACGATGGCTTAGAGAACACTTATCATCAGTTGACTGGCGGTAAATCGAAAAGAGCTATCATATGACAGTTTTTCTGAAACACTATACATGCTGCTCAAAGAGCGTTTTTTATCCCAGATAAAGAAATTAGATCAAATAGAATGACCAAATGGATGATAATAGGCTCAAATATTCTACTGGGGCATAAGAAAGAATTTATAGGGCGTATCAAAAAGTGGTGAGGGTCATCTTATGAATCAGTATATTGAACATTATGAGGGACATTAAAAGGGGATAAGAAAAAGCTAAATGGGACTATGAAATTAAAGTTGCTAGGGATCTAAAAACTAACCAGAAGTTTTTTCAGGTCTATAGAACAAAAGTTAGTAGATAGATAGGTCCCTTAAAAATAACTATGGGCACCTTACTGACAATGAGAATGAAATGTGCTGATTTTGAATAAATTATTTTCTCTCAGTTTTTTACACAGGAAGACACTAAACAATTATTCCATGTAATTAATTTTTGCAGTGGGCTAGAAGAAGATAAATTATGTAACATCACAGTCACTAGTGAGATGGTTGTGAGGGCAGATAGACAGACTGAAGCAAAATAAGTCGCCGGGGTCCTGATGAGGTTTTTTTTTTCAAGAGTTCTTAGGGAATGCAAATATGGAACTCTGTGAAGCATTAACTAATATTTTTAATTTATCTCTTCAACAGGTGTAGTGTCTTGTATTGTGGAGATGGCTAATGTAACTCCTATTTTTAAACAGGGGACAAGTCGTTACCGTCAAATTAAACCGCCCAAATAGCCGGTACCTCAATTGTAGGCAAAAATTCTAGAGTTCAATTATAGCTGAGGATTATAAAAGAAGCCATTCGATAAGCATAGCTTGTTAAATGATACTCAGCTTGGATCACAAGAGGCCGGTTTGTCTAACTAATTATTAACTTTCTGCAGTAAAGCTTTTGAGGCTGTTGACCACAATAAAGAATTTGATTTATTTTACTTAGATTTTAAGTAAGCGGCTTTTGATAGAGTTCCGCACAAAGGACTGTTAAGAAAGTGCAGCTATGGCATTGGGAGGAAAAGTGCTTCGTGTGGATCGAGTCATGGCTCACTGACAGAAAGCAGACAGAGAGTGTCCATAAATGGGGTTGAAATCCGAGTGGGGATCTGTAACAAGTGTGTTCCACATGGAAGGATCAGTCTTGGGTCCGTGTTGTTTATAATAATATAATCAATGATCTTGATGAGGGAATTACTAGTGATATGAGCAAATTCGCCGATGACCAAAAAGATAGGTAGGATAAATTGATTCAAACGTAGATGTAGGAAACTTCAGGAGGATTTTAACAAACTCTATTCTTGGTCAGAAAAGTGGCCAGATGCAGTTCAATGTTGATAAATGCAAGGTTCTGAAGCTGGGAGCAGTGCCCATAAACCTAGTACTTATAAATCTAAATGATGGAGCAACTAAGCCATACAGATTGCGAAAAGGGACTTGGGGGTTATGGTGAGCAGCAACTTAAACTCAAGACAGCAATGCCTAAGCGTTCGTATAAGGGCAAATAGTTTACTGGGGATTTATATCAAGAAGTGTAAGCAACAGAAAGTCCAGAGGTCATACTGCAGCTTTATTACATCATTAGTAAGGCCTCACCTTGGTTATGCAGCTCAGTCTGGTCTCCCGTATTACAAAATGGAACATAAATTCGTTAGAAAACAATTCAGCGTAGGATGACTAAATTAATTCATAGCATTAGAAATCTTCCTTATGAAGAAAGATTGATGACTACTTTAGTTACATTCACTTGTTAAGTCGAAGAATGAGTGGGAGACCTGATCGAAGTGTATAAGTGGAAGAAGGTTTAATAAAGGGGATTATAATAAGGTCTTGAGGATGTCTCTCCAAGCAGAGAAACGCGCGTAATGGATTTTTTAAAATTAGATAAGTTTAGATTTTACGAAAGGACATAGGAAAGTATTGGTTTGGAAATAGGGTAGTTGATGAGTGGAACACCAGTATACCTAGTTGGGTTATTGAGGCTGCGACTTTGGGTAGTTTCAAAATCTAGGTTTGGTAAAGTACATGAGTGGGGAGGGGTTATGGATTTGAGTGGGACTTTCCCTCATCAGAGCTTATTTCTTGGGTGCATTCGAAAATTGGGGTTTGGCGGCAAATGTTTTGTTAGTGGGTGAATTGTAAAGGACCTGCCTAGTATGGGCCAGCAGGCCTCCTGCAGTGTTCCTCCTTTCTTATGTTCGTATGTAAAAGGAGGAGTAGATGTTAAATAGTAAGGACAGGCGCTCCCTTTACAGGCTGACGGAAAAGGATAACAGAGTATGGGCTTTAAAAAGAGGCCACAATATATCTGAAATGCGTAGGGAGACCCCTGGTCAGAGAAACAAAGAAAGCATCGAACTTAAGCTAAAGGGATCTTTAGGAGTAAGGAATCGCGGAAGAAGAACTAAAAGCCATAAATGAATCGAAAGAAAACCCAGTGTATTTCTTCTCCTATGCCCCCCAAATCAAAGTCGAGAACAAACGTCAGTATTGGGACCCTACTTAAAAAGATGGGCTACACAGATGGACAAGCAAGGAAATGAGTGAGCTACTCAAGTCCCAATATGACTCAGTTTTGCAAGCGCTAACCAGACTGAGTTTCGAAGATCAAAATGCATTTTTTTTGAGATTGAGATGCACCAGGAATTTGGTTAACACAAGCCTATCCAATGTTTCCTGATGCCAAATGACTTCGAACAGGCGATATAATGGACTATGCCCATGCACTCTGCACCCAGGGCCAGATCATGGAAACTCCGATGTTCATCAAGAAACTGCAAAGAAGTCCAATCACGAGCCTTTCCTATCTATGTGTGAGAGGGGAGCATTGGACACGGGGGTCGTCCAACAGTTATAAAAACAACAGACATAGCCCCACTCCACAAAGGGTAGGCTGTGGCAGTTAAAGCAACAGCAAAGAACTACAGACCATAGCACTTAACATACCATATCATAAAAATCTTTGAAAGGGTCTAGGAAGCAAGATCACCACCCATCTAGAAACCCATCAGTTACACAAAAACCAGGGCCAACATGGGTCTTTAGAAACACCCCCCCCGGGTCGACGCCTGCCTTGTCCTCAACTTTTGGGAATTCAATAGACATGGTTCTAGATGCACTAGAAACAAAAAGAATGCAGATGTATATATATAGACTTTGCAAAAGCACTTCGAAAAGTGTTGTGACCATGGCCGTAATAGCGCAACAAAAATCGTGCTTTGTCTAAAGAGATTACAGGAAAAAAGTAGTTCGATGGATACTTAATTTCTCTCTAACAGAACACAGAGAGTAGTCGTCAACAGAGTAAGTTCCGAAGGCAGCTACGGTGAAAAGTCTGTTCACCAAGGCACAGTACTCGCTCCCATCTTGTTCTCATCCTCATATCCGACATAGACAAGGTGTCAGCCACAGCACCGTGTCTTCCTTTGCAGATGACACCGCATATCCATGACGTGTCTTCCATTGCAGACACTGCAAGGTCCAGGCGGACATCAACCAAAATCTTTCGTGGGCTGCAGAAAACAATATGAAGTTCAACGATGAGAAAGTTTCAATTACTCAGATATGGTAAACACGAGGGAAATTAAAAACCTTCATCAAAGTACAAAACAAATTTTGGCCACAAATAGAGCGAAACACCAACGTCAAAGACCTGGGAGTAGATCATGTCGGAAGATCTCCCGTTCAAGGACCATAACATTGTATCATCGCATCTGCTAGAAAAATGACAGGATGGATAATGAGACCTCTCAAAATAGGGAGGTCAAGCCATGAAATCACTCTTCAGGTCACTTGTTCTATCTAGGCTGTAATATTGTGCACACTAACAGCACCTTTCAGGCAGGTTGAAATTGCTGACCTAGAAAATGTACAGAGAACTTCACAGCGCGCATAACGGAGATAAATCACCTCAAATTACTCGGAGCGCTTGAGGTTCCTAAAAGGTATTCCTGGAAACGGCAGGCAGGAGAGATACATGATTATATACACCTGAAAATCCTATAGGGACTTAGTATCCAATCCCTAAATCCCCCCCCCCCCAAACTCACTACGAAAGCAAAAGACCAAAAAAAAAAAAAAAAAAAAAAAAACCAAAAAAAAAAAAAAAAAAAAAAACTTGGCAGACGATGCAAAATCCCACCAAATGAAAAGCTGGGTGTCACTAGCACGTTAAGAGACATACAATAAGTGTCAGGGGCCCGAGACTGGTCAACTGCCTCCCATCATACATAAGGGGGATTACCAATACAGACCCCGGGCAGTCTCAAGTGGGCACTGGACAGCACCTAAAGTCGGTTCCTGACCAGCCGGGCTGTGGCTCGTACGTTGGTTTGCGTGTAGCCAAGCGGTAACTGCCTGGTTGATCATGCTTTGATCCACCAGGGAGGCCTGGTCACAGTCCGGGCCGCGGGGGGTTGACCCCAGTAAACTTCTCCAGGTAAATCAGGTAAACTACTGTATGTCTCTGGGGAATTTTCTGTATGTTTCTGGGACCATGCTGTATGTTCTCTGGGGACATAATGCAGTCAGGGCCAATGGATTTATACTTTCACAGTGATTAAACTAAAAATAAATGCAGTTATAGTGCAAGTGGCACTGTTGGTGTAGTGCACAAAGAGCGTCCACGATGTGTTAGTGCCAAGAGTGGCACGGTGCAGGTAAGTAGAGGTTGAACAGGAGCCAGAGTTAGTGAAAGGTTGATCAGACACAGCCGGGGTGTCTGATCAGCTACTTCGGGTCAGCTCAGATTCACTCAGCGAGGTATGAACTCTGTGGAAATTGAAGATGACCAAATCACCTTTAGACAGGGCAGGCACTGGAAAAAAACCACATCCAAACTAGCTGTCTCTGTGAGGAACAGCCTGGAACTGAACATGGGACGGTTTAGTGCCTTAGTTATGATTCTAAATAAATAATGATCACTGGACCAAACAAACATTAACAAATTTAAAGCTCAAGTCCAAGGCTTTAGACTATGCTTAAAAAATGTAAAAATGCTTGCCTGTAATTTACAAAAGACGAATATACTGTAAATGTCATCACCAGAGGAAACACTAATTACAAACATGGACTGTAGAACGGGAGTACTTGAAGTATAGGAGACAAGTAGCCTTCCCTCAGGAACGAAAAAGACCTCCTCCACTTCAGAGAAAACTGAAAAGTAAAGACAGTGAGGAAGGAAATATAAAATCAGACAATTCCCTCACTACATGGACGCTACGTACGGCTCCTCCATAGGAGAGTACTGTTAAAGTAACAGGACACAGTGCAACTAAAGTGACATATTATTGTGGCAACGTTTCGCTTTCCAGGAATTCTATCAAGCCGGATTGATAAAGCTCCTGGTGAGAGCGAAACAGTTGCCACAAATAAAATGTTCGCATTAGTTGCACTTGTGGGTAGTTCTAGCAACATTAATACAACTAACTAAGCGCCTAACTACTTAGTACAGTCACACCACCAAACATACACTACCTACTTCCTCTTTTACATTCACAGACTCTCAGTGGACTATCAAATATGGTGGTTTGTTTTTTTTTTTTTTCTTTTTTTTGTATGATCAGAATCTTGGACCGCGTCCAAAGCTCAACATATTGTGGACTCACCTCGGCTTATGGGACCACTCTAAGTAGCTGGGTAAGGCTTTCTCCCCCTCCCTACCTGGGACGGTGTTCCGGGTGTCGGTGCCCCGCGACCCAGTCCATTGACCAGGCATGCTGGTGGATCAGGACCTGGATCAACAGGTGTTACTTGCTGGCCCTCACTTACTCTAACGTACGATCCACAGCCCGACTGATCGGGTACTGACTTAGGCGAAGCCACCGATATTTCCCCGCTCCCCAACTGGAAGACAACCAGGGGTCTATGATAATTAATTTTTGCCTGATGGGAGGCGGCTTGAGCAGTTTTGGGCCCCCAGGACACGTACAGTGGACCCCCGCATAGCGAATTAATACGTGCCAGAGGGCTGGTGGGTTTTGCGAAATTTTCGCTTGCGAATTTTTTTTTTCCCAAAAAAATTAATGGAAAAAAAATTTAATCCGTGAAAGACACCCAAAAGTATAAAAAAAAATTTTTTTTACCCAAAAAAATGTTAATTTTAGAAACACAAAATAAAAAAAGGAAAAATGCAAAATTTTTACGGGACACTTACTTTTTTTAAAGGATCTGGGGGTTTATTGATGGGATGGGAGGAGGGGAGAGAGATGTTAGTTTTTTAAAAGGGGGGAATCCCTTCCATTAGGACTTGAGGTAGCAAGCCCTTTTTCTGGGGTTATTTCCCCTTCTTTTTTTAAATCCCAAATGGGGCCCAGCTTCAGAGCCACGGGGCTTCTTTCGCCCCAAATTAATTGCCATAGTGGGCCTGTACCTCTCTTTTCCTTTATGATTTCCCAAAAAGTTTTTTCCCCAACAGGTTTTTTAATTTTAGTCCCCGCCCCGGCTTGAAATAGATTGGGTGAGGGTGATTTTCATAAAAAAAAGGTTTGCATTTTCAAGCCATTTTCCCACACTTTTCCCTTAAATTTTTTGAATTTGGAAATTTCCTTAAATTTTTCTCCCCCCCTCCCCCGGGAACCTTTTTCCCCCAGGTCTGGCCTTTTGCTCTTGAAGTTGATTTTTCAGCTCATCAGGGGTTAGTTTTAAATGTTCCCCTCCCCCAAACTCTTCACTTCCCCCCCCACAAAACCCCCCCATTCCCCAAGGACTTCCCAAATTTTCCACAATTTGATTCCCAACTGGTATACTACCCTCCCCGGGGTTTTAAAGCCTCAACCCTTAAAAATTCCCTTTTGTCTACACTTTCTGGCCCAGTTTCTTCCAAGCAGGGGTTAAAGGTTCCTTAGCCCACCCCCTCCAAGCCTTACCATAAGGTTTAAAAAAACTGAGGATTTAAAAGGGTGCCCCTTCCCAAAAAAACTTTTTTTGGTTTCAATCCAGTGTCTGTGGTCATTTAAAACCCACTTTTAAAAACAGGGGCTTTTGTGTAAAGTTTCTTGAATTTGGAAAATGACCGGTGGCCCAAAGGGCTGCAGGAGAGGGGGGTGGTTTTAGGAGGAAAAAACTTCACCTTAATGAAGCTCATGTCCCATAAATCGCTCTCCCAAAGTCTTAGGATGACCAGGGGCTTGTCTAACCCAGGGGGGCCTTTAAAGGGGTTAATTTCTTTTCAGTTGGTAATCTTTACTTTGGGGGGGAAAAAATCCCGGTGAAAACCGTTATGGGAAATATTCCCTAGTGCCCCCTTGCCTTTTTTTTGGGCCCTCCACAGCACACAAAATTTTTTCCTTTGAGGACTTTTCTTTTGCCTGAACGCTCGGGGGATTTTCAAAGTTGATCCCATAAAAAAGGTTTTTACTTTGAAAACACCAGTAGCATTGGCACACATGAGAAGGGGTAAGCCTGTTTTATAGGCTTAGGGCTGGGATTTGCCTTTTCTCCTGAGTAATGTAGGTCTCTTGGTTTTTTTCCCAAAACGGGCCCTTTTTTATCAAAATTTAAAAACATTTGGGTTCGGGTTTCCCAGTCCTTCAGTTTCTTTTACTCCTTGTTTCATGAAAAATTTTTTTCACCCGTTTTGTGGCCCGAACGGGGCAGCTCCCCCATCCCGTATAACAATGGATGCCACTAGGCTTTTTAAATCTCTAAAAACCAACCTTTGGGGCCCTTTTAAATTAAATACTCTTCATTTTGCAGGCTTTTTTTTAAATTTAAAAATCTTCATGCAATTCCTGGGCCTTTTCACATATGATCGTTTGAGAGACCCCTATCTCCTGCTAGCTGTTTTTATTTACCCACACCAATAAGAGTCCCAAATTTCTTCCATCACTTGCGATTTTTGTTTCAAAACCCCCAACATTTTAAACCTTTGGAAAACAACAGTTTCCCTTGTTTCCCGTTTTTTTGGCCCCCCCAATGGGAAGCGAGGGTTGATTTTGGTTTTTTGTACAACCCCCCCAGGTCGGTGATACTTTACCCCAATTTCAATTTTTCCCAATAAATTTTCTTTTTTTAAATTTAAATGGGTATTCTTCCCCTTTGGGGTTTGTGGGTTGGCACTGGGGAAGTTTTTTGGGGGCCCAAATGGTCATTTTTTTCCCCAAAAACAGCCCAAAAAAACATGTAATAATACGAAATATTCGGGGGTTTTGCTTGAATGTTCCCGCGGAGGCTAGCTGGTAAAAAATGGGAGGGGGCACTTGTTGGGGTGGGGGGGGCCCCCAAGGGGGAAGGGGTTCCCCAAACGAAGTTCGTTTGAGGGGGTTTTTTTGTTCCCTATGGGGGAAAAAATTTTGCGGACAAAGCGTTCGTTTTAATGGGAAAATGTTGCTTTGCAAAGGGGTTCGCTATGGGGGGGGGCCCACTGTATTGTGTTTTTTTTAAATGTACTCTTTGGCCCCTCTTCTTTGGGGGTATGTTGTACCTTTCTGAGCTTTCCCAAACATAGGGGAATTTCGTGTGCAGATTTGGGCCCAAGTCTTCTGGGAATTTTTTCCGGTTTGTAGTTATGGTTTTATCTCCCCTTCCTACCCCCAGTGAAACGGTAAGGGGGAACTCCAAGTTTTACAGAAATTTAACGCGCTTAACTCAACTTAAATGTCCCTTTAAAGGGTTCTCTTTTAATTTTTTGGGATTTGTGATTTCACCCTGAAATGAACGGGGGGTTTAATGCACAGCATTTTTCCCACCCCCTAAAAGAGAACAAGTGATTTAAAAACGATCATCACTGGCGTAAATTTCTTTGTTTTAAAAAGTTTCATTATTTACCCTTTATCTTTTTCCCTCCCCAATATGATATTTACACTGTTTTGATTTTTGAAGGTGAGAATCTAAAAATTAACAACCCCTAAGTACTTCCCCAAACTTTTTCCCTCAAAATGTGGGGTTAGGGGTTTGTGGTATACTCAGTTCTGTTATTATTTTCCTTTCCGATTTCCATAAAAGGGGTAGTTGGGAATTTGTCCTCAGTGAACATCTTATTATTTTAATTGGCCATTGGAAAACTTATTTTAAAATTGTTTGGGAGAGATTACCTTTTCCTCAAGGGTATGAAAAACTCGTCCCAGATTCTGTATGGGTCTTAAAAAAGATAGGGGTCAATTGTCTGTGTCTGATATGGGGATGAGGAAACAAGATGGGGTTTGTTCAACAGTTTTTTACATGAGGCGGGCCTGACTTCATGTTTCCCAAATTTACTCGGCTCTTTGGTTAAAAATTTTTGATTCCCAAATACTTGTGCTCTTTTGGGGTTAGAAAGTTGTTTGATCCATATATATATATATATTTATAAATTTTATATATATATATATAAAATATATATATTATATAATATTATTTATATATTTTATATATTAAAATATATATATGCAAAAAAAACCCAAATCGAAAGAATAGAAAAAATTCCCAAAGCGTTTCGTGCAAAAACTTTATCGGGAAAAATTATGAAAGTAAAGCATCCAAGGAACCCTATATAAGGGGTCCGGCCGCACCTCACTTAAAAAACCCCTTTCTACCCGGGCCCACTGTTACTCACGATGCTTTACTCTAACGGGATTTAAAGGGATCAAACCAGCGAGGGGAAAAACCCAAATTGAGCCCGTCCAAACTGGGGCACTTGAAAGCTGGTTAGTGGCGGGCCCTTGAAGCCCAAATGTAATGGATTTTTCGCTCAAAGGGGCCCTTTGGGTTTGTGGCGGGACAGACGAACAGAGGCTAAAAAAAACTTTTACCCATGCTATTTACCATCTACGGCCAGGGATTTTTGTCTTGATTCCCAGCATTGGGGGCCGGAAAAACTGTTTTCCCTCAACCGCCCTCGACAACCTTATCATTTGTACAGGCCATGAAAAAAATTAAAAGTATCATCGAAGCAAAGAACCCTTGGGCCAAGGTGGACTTTTTCCCTTAAAATCCCAAAATGCTTCATCCATGCGGGAAGGCACCTTCGGGACGTCAAATGGGGGCCAGGGGCTTCGTGGGGGCCGGGCATTCATATTCCAAAAAAAACCCAGCCTTATCGAAGCAGGGGAAATTCCAAAAATATCTACAGTGCTAAATTTTTATTTCTTACTTACACACCAAAAGGGATTGCCCCTACCAAGGACAAAAAGTTTGCTCCCCTTTTCCCGGGTGGGGTCATGACTTAAAAAAAATTTGCATTTACTGCTTCCCCAAACCAAAATTGTTGAACTGCAAGAAGGGAACCATCTTTGCTCCCGGGGTCCCCCTACCAAAAGGGAGACATACCCCAAGAAAAAAAACAACAAAAGAAACCAACCCACAAGCAAAACAAATTTTGCTATCGCCAAGTTTCAAGCGGGAAAACCCCAAATACAAATTTGCCACGAAAGCTGCTCCCACCACTTCCCTGCCAGCACCTACGGGCCGGACTCCCCCAGATTTTTGTTGCATTATGTATGAAAATGTCCAAAATGGCGACCCGGGTTTCCCTTAAAACCCCAAACCATCAATGAATTTTTCCCAAACAAAATTTTTTGGCCTGGCCTAATTCCCTGAAATCACCACCTTTGAGATCCAAAAACCCAAATTGCAAATATTCCAGCATCACGCTGTTCCCCCGCTGTCAAAACCCTCCATTTGGGACCAGAGAGGGGAAAATTTAGAGCCCCTCTGAGACGTCGGAAAAACCCCACCAATGGGGAGTCCACACCCTTTAAATACTGCTAGAGAACTGCCCCGTCGGAAACTCCCCTTCCCCCGTTAGCCACCAGCCAAAAAAGCAAAAAAACAAGCCCACTGGGGTTTGGGACCTCAGGGTGCCATGTCACTGCCCACTGTGCCACCCCCAAAAAATTTCCGTATCTGAAGGGGTTTATTTCTACAAAACCCAAGCAGTATAAAAAAACATTGCTGTTTTCAAAATCCTCTCCCCCAGGAGGGAAACAGTAAAGTATACCTACGACCAAATTGCTACATACCCACGGAGACATAAAGGGATATCCTCCCAAAAACCCCCAAACCCCTTTTTGGAAGTAAGTACACCTCAAAGGGGAAATTCGGGAATGCTTCGATAGGGCCCTTGAAGACGGTCCCCCTCTTTCTAGCACGACACCCAGGGGGGGGGAAAACCTTTCCCACCCCCCTTTTGCTGCCCGTAAAGCTGGGGTTTTGGCTCCAATAAAACCCTTTTTAAATGCTGCCTCTCCCCAAATGCGCTTCTTTTTGGGGGAAAGCCCAGCGAAGAAGAAGACGAATCCCCCAACCGGGGGCCCAAAAAAGAAAAAAAGTGATTTTTCGTCCCCCCCCCCCGGGGGGGAAAATGCTGGGTCCCCCAAATCTGGAGAAGCCCTGGGCCAGAAGGACCTGCGAATCAACAGGGAATAAAAAAGAACACCAACACACGACACTCCACAAAAGGGAGACAGCACTTAGCCGATGGGACAAGCTTTCCCCCTTTCTAGGGCTGGTTGGTCCCAAAAGCCCGAGTTTTGTACCTTACAAGATGGGGGGGGGGGTTTTTGTGCCTCCTCCCATGGGAGATTTTATTTAGACACTCCCTGGGAACGGGGAAAGCCAGTCCCGGGCCCCCATTGGGGGGCCCCGGGCCGGGGAAATCCCGGGAATCTTTAACAACAAAAAAACCCTCCTATCAGACCCCACAAGGGGTTAAAAACACGTGATGCGGGGGCGAGCCCTTGGATAGGTCCTTGCACAATCCCCCCCAAAGTTTTCCCAAAAAAATTTTAAAAAAATTATTATTTGTCCAGTGTTTTTTAAAATTCCCCCCAATTTTTTATTAATTAAAAATTTGGATTAAATTTATATAAAAAAAAAGGGAAATATTCATATTATTGTCAAAATTTCTTTTTTATAAAAACCAAGATCAATTAAAATTCCTGTGCCCCTGGACTTGTTGATATACTTTTCAATTTTTTAAAAATTCAATTGGATTTTTAAAAATCCTTACATGAAAAAATAGGTTTGGAATCTTGCCCAGTTCTAAGGTTTAATTTTGCTGTTTTAATTTTAAATTTCGAGATTTTTACCAGTTGACCGAAAAAAAACTTATGAAAATTTTCCCAAGGGAAATTTATATAAATTTCCCCCTTGATAAAGATTGAGAACTTATGCAGCATAGGGGAATTTTTATTCGGGAAAAACGTTTCGCCAAAAGTGGTTTATCAGCCCCAATAAAAGGGAAGGCGTAAGGAGAGGGGAGTATGAGGTATCAGCCCCTAAAGCCTGGAGTGGGATGTGTTAGTCAAAAATCTTGTAAATGATGGATAAACCCATCGACTCCAGGTGAGGGACTGATCACCTAAATACCCCTTCCTCCTTACCCCTTTCCCTTTTGTATTGGATGATAAAAACCCATTTGGGGTGGCGAAACTTTTCTGGAAAAAAGTTTTCCTTTTTTTGGCTGCTTTAAGTTTTCTAATCTTCAACTTTTTCGGTTTTTAAAAAACCATTTCATCACAAACAAAAGTTTCCCTTGTAAAATTTGCGAAAAAGTTTTTTACGGTCAAATGGAAAAAAACTCGAAAAAGATTAAAAAAAACTTTAAATAAGCTTTTAAAAACTGGAAAAAGTTTCCCCAATTGCTCTATTTATTCATGTAAAAAGAGTTTTTAAAACCATCCAATTGATTTTAAAAAAAGTTGAGAAAGTAGAAACAAGCAAGCCCCAATGGTCGAAAAGGGGAATAAAATTTGGGAATCTTGTTTCAAAAAAAAGCTTTTTGACAAAAATTTGAATTTTTCCCTTTGGTTTATAAAAATTAATCCTTTTTGAAATTTAAAATATTTTTTGGGGAAAGAATTAAAAAAATACACTGGACAAATAAAAATTTTTTAAATTTTCCCTTTGGGGTTTGAATAGTTGGGGGTGAGTTGTGAAGGGGCCTATCCAAAATTGGTCGCCGCTGTCCCCGTGTTTAACCGTTTTTGGGATCTGATAGTGAGGTGCTGGCCCACCCCTTTTATTAAACTTTCCTTGGATTTTACTTTCATAGTTCCTTTTAATGTGATTAGTCCCCGAAAACGGGTTGGGAAATTTTTCTATTTTTCGAGTGGTTGTTTTGAAAATTTTGAAATACCCCTTTTCGGGGATCTTAATTTTATATATATTTTATTTATATTTATATATTTTATATATATATAAAAAATATATATATATTTTATATATATATTTTATATATATACAAAACAACAAGCATGGGGTATGCCAATGTTAACTTCACAAAACAAAAACCCCAATAAACAATGTTAAAAAATTAACAAAACAAAACCCAATTTAAAGATAAACATTCCCCAAAATTTAAAGATTTTTGGGGGGGGCCCGATAATAAAAAAATTGCACAGGGTTGTTTATCCCAGGTTGTAAGTTTTTCAACCCCAAATTTTTGAAAAACAAACATTTTACCCCAAAATTACTCAACAAAACCCGACCATTATTTTCTAAAACAAACATTGACCTTATTATGAACCCCAAACATTGACCCAACCCTTTTGAACACAAAAACTGGACCAAATTTTTACAAACCCAAAAAATTGCCCCTTTTTACTTTAACAAAACAAATTTAACCCAAAATTACTGAACAAAACACTGGGGCCCAAAATTACTGGGGCACAAACCCTGACCCTTTTTTATTGGGAAAACAAAAAAATTTACCCAAAATTAAATGAAAAAAAAAAACTGACCTTTAATTTCTAAACACAAAACATGCCCTTTTACTAAACACAAACATTGCCCCTTTTTAATGAACCAACCCCTTGACCAAAAATTAATGAACACAAACACTGGCCATTATTTTCCCCAAAAACAAACATTGGGCCCTTTTTACTGAAAACCCAAAATTGGGCCATTATTACTGAACACCAAAAATTGACCAAAAATTATGAAAAACAAACATTGACCAATTTTTAATAAACAACCCAAAAATTTTTGGCCATTATTTCTGAACACAAACATTGACCCAAAATTACTGAACACCAAAAAATGACCCCAATTTTTTGAAACAAACCCCTTGACCAACATTTTTGAACACAAAAATGACCAACATTTCTTTAAAAAAAAACTTGGGGGCCATTATTATAAAAAACAAAATTGACCATTATTACTGAAACAAAAACATTGCCCCCAAATTTCGGGGAAAACAAACATGGGCCTTATTTTTAAAACCCCAAACATTGGGCCAAATTTAATGAACACAAACATTGACCCAAAATTTTGGAACACAAACATGACCAAAATACTGAACACAAAACACTGACCATTTTACTAAAAAACAAAAAATTGACCATTATTATAAAAACAAAAATTGACCTTTTTTACGGGAAAAAAAATTGGCCCCAAAATTACTGAACCAAAAAACTGACCAAAATTACTGAACACAAAAAATGCCTTTTTTCCCCAACCCCAAAATTGCATTTTACTGAAAAAAACATTGACCAAAATTACTGAACACAAACCCCCGACCAAAAATTATGAACACCAAAAATTTGACCAACATTACTGAAAAACAAAAACTGACCAAAAATGCTGAACACAAAAATTGACCAACATTATGAACACAAACATTGACCAAAATTATGAACACAAACATGACCAACAAAGCTTTAAACCCAACATTGGGCCAAAATTACTGAACACAAAACTGACCAACATTATGAACAAAACATTTTACCAAAATTACTGAAACAAACATTTTACCATTTTTTTTTGAACACCCAAAAAATTTCCCCGGATTAATGAACCCCCAAACAAATTTACCCTTTTTTCTTTAACACAAACCCTTGACCCCTTTTATGAACACAAAAATTGACCAAAAAAAAAGTGAACACAAAAAAATTTACCATTATTACTGAACACAAAAAAATTGACCCTTTTTATGGGAAAACAAAAAATTGGGGCCCTTTTAATTTTAACCCCAAAAAAAAATGACCAACATTATTTAACACAAAAAATTGACCAATTTTTACTGAAACAAAAATTGGGGCCAGCATTTTGAAAAACAAAAAAATTCCAATTATTTGAACCAACTTGTACATTACTGAACACCAAAACAATACCAATTTTTACTGAAAACAAAATTTTTCAAGCATTACTGAACACAAACACTGGACAACATTACTTTAACACAAAACACTGACCCAAAATTACTAAAAACAAACATTTAAACCCCTTTTATGAACCCCAAAACATTGGGCCCCATTAGAACACCCTTGTCCAACATTACTTTAAAAACAAACACGGGGGATTCCTGTAGATTACCTGGAGAGGTTTGGGGGTCAAAAGCCCCCCCGGGGCCCGGGCTGTGACCCGGGCCCCCTGGTTTGGGTCACGCCCGATCAAAACCCGGTGTTGCTGCTGGCTGCACGCAAAACCCAAGTACGGGGCCCCCGCCCGGGTTTCCCGGAACTGACTTTAGGGCTTTGTCCAGTGCCAGTTTAAGACTGCCCGGGATCTGGTTTGGGAACCCCTTATGTGTGCTGGGAGGCAGTTGAAAAAGTCTCGGGCCCCGACACTTATTGTATGGCTCTTAACGTGCTAGTGACACCCCCCTTTTTATTGGGGGGGATGGGCAAAGTCTGCAAAATCTTTTCTTTTCGTTGTAGTGATTTTTTGTGGGGCAAAATTCGGTACTAGTCCCTTTTAGGATTTTTTCCCGGTTTTATATAATTTATGTATCTTTTTTCCCCCCCTTGCGTTCCAGGGGAAAAAAGGGGTTTTTGAAACCTCAAGCGCTCCCGTAATTGAGGTGTTTTATCTCCGTTATGCGCGGCCCCTGAAAGTTCTTTTGTTCATTTTCTAGGTCCCCGGGAATTTCACCTGCCTTGAAAGGTGCTGTTAGAGTGCAGCAATATTCCCGCCTAGATTGGAAAAAATGACCTGAAAAAAGTGTCATCTGGGGGTTGGCCTCCCCCAGTTTTGAAGGTTTCATTATCCATCCCTTTTATTTTTTAGCAGATGCCCATTGATACAAGTTATGGTCCTTGGAAAATTGAGATCCTCCCGGGCATAATCACTCCCAGGTCTTTGCGTTGGGGGTTTTTGCTCTATTTTGTGGCCAGAAAAAATTTTTTTTTTACTTGTTTTAAGATTTTAATTTTTCCCCATGTTTTTCCCCTATCTGGGTAATTGAAAAATTTTTCATCGTTTTTAACCCCCAATTTTTTCTGCAGCCCCCCCGAAAGATTTGGTTGGGTGTCCCCCTGGAAACCTTGCCCGTTTTCTGCAATGGAAGACACTGTTAGCAAAATTCGGGTGTAAACGCAAAGGGAAAACACGGTGCTGTGGTGACATCCTTTTTCTTGTCGGTTTTGGGAAAGAGGAACAAGATGGGAGCTTTGTAAATGTGTTTTTGGAAAGAGCTTTTCACCGTAGTGCCCCGGTTTTTTCTCTGTTGGGCGAAATACCTCTGTGTTTGTTAGTGGGGGGGAAATTATGATCCATCGACCCCACTTTTTCCTGTTAAATTCCCTTTTGCGCGCTTTTGTGCGCTTTTTTACGCCATGGTCACATTGTCGGGAAAGGGTTTTTCCCAAAATTGTTAATATTTCATCTGCATTCTTTTTGTCTTCTGTGATTTGGACCTTTTCGTTTGGAAACCAGTAGTTGAGACGACAGGGAAACCCACCTGTTCTAAACCCCTGTTTTTCCTGGGTTGTGTAAAATGGGTGGGTTTTTTGGAAGGGGGGTGATCTTTTCTTAGGGGCCCCTTTTAAAAAATTTTTTTTTGTATGGGGTGTTTTTTTTTATTGGTCTGTAGTTCTTTTTCTGTTGCCCTTTTCTGCCCCCTTTGGGGTGGGGTATGTCTTTTTTTGTTTTTAGTAACTTTAGGGACCGGCCCCCCTTGGGCCTTTTCCCTCTCCTAGGTTTGGGAAAAGGGTGTGATAGGGGTTCTTTCGTTCTTTTTGAAACCCGAGTTCCCTGGGGGTCTGGCCCCGGGGGAGAGTGCCCTGGGGATGTCATTTATCGCCCGTTCGAAGTATTTGGCGTCGGATAAAAATCGGATAGGCTTGTGTTAATCAAAATTTTTTGGCTCTCTCCTTTAAAAAAATTTATTTTTTTCTTCGCTCCGGGGGTTAGCGGGGTTGGAAAAAAATGAAATAAAATTGGGACTTGGGGTAGCATCATTTCCTTCGCTTCTTTTGTAGGACCCTCTTTTGTTTAATTTGGGGCCCCCAAAACTGGACGTTGTTCTCGATTTTTATTTGGCATTGGAAAAAGAAATACTTTGGGTTTCTTTCGGGTTTATTTATGGCTTTTGTTCTTCCCTGACCAACATTAATGAACACCCAAAATTGCCCAAAAATTTTCTGAAACAAAAATTAACCTTTTTTACTGAACACAAACATGACCCCCATTACCCCGAACACAAACACTGACCAGGGGTTAATGGGGCACAAAAATGACCAAAAATTACTGAAAAACAAACCCCCTGACCCGGTTTTTGGACACAAACACTGACCAAATTATGGGAAAACCCAAACCAAATGACCCCGGAATTTCTGGACACAAAACATTTAACCCAAATTAAAGAAAACCAAACATGACCGGGGTTATGGACAAAACCTTGACCAAAAAATTTTTAAAAACAAACCCCTGAACCCTTATTATGAAAAACAAAAAATTAACCTTATTACTGAAAAAAAACTGACCAAATTACTGGGAAAACAAAAAAACTGACCAGGTTTTCTGGACAAAAACTGACCAAATTATGAACACAAACAAAGACCCGGATTTTTGGACACAAAAAAACTGACCAACTTTTGAAACCCAAAAATTTAAGGATTACTGGACACAAAAATCCAACAATTTCTGAACACAAACCCCTGACCAGGGAAAAATTTTTGGACAAAACATTGACCAAATTATGAACACAAAATTGGGCCTTTTTTATGAACACAAAAAACTGTCCCGGATTATGGAAACCCCAAAAAATGACCCAAAAATTACCCGGGGGCAAAAAAACATGGGCCAAAATTACTGAAAACCAAAAAATTGACCAACTTACTGAAACAACCCTTGGAAAACGGGGGGGCCATGTGAGGCTGGTGAGGGCCCCCATTGGACGCGTCTCGAAGAAGTTCCTGGTGGGTTTTTTTTACTATGCGGGGCAAAATTTTAGGGGACAAAGGTTCGCTATGCGGAATGTTCGCTATGCGGGGCGTTCGCTAGCGGGGGCCCATGTATTGTGTTTTCTCTTAATGTATCATGGCGCCTCTTCAGGGGGGTTGTTTTCGTTGAGTTTCGCATCTTGGGGAGTAATTTCCGTGTGCTTTTTGGGACCAAGTTTCTGAATTTCCGGTGTAGATTAGGGTGTATCTCTTCTCCACGCCCCGTGAATACGGTCAAGGGACCCCAAGTGTTCCCAGTAATTTAACGCGCAACTCAACTTACATGTGCGTGGGGTTTCTCTATACATTTTTTGATATGGGGTTCACCTGATTGAACGGGAATGTTAATGCACAGCATTTTATTCCACCCCTAGAGAAAAACAAGTGTTTTAAAAACGATCATCCTGGCGTGATTTCTCTTGTTTTGAAAATTTCCATTTTTTAGCCTATCATTTTCTCGCAATGAATGAACTTTTGGTGATTTTTGAAGGTGAGCACTCTGAATTAACAATCCTAATTACTTCACATACTTTTTCATCAAATGTGGTGTTAGAGTTTGTGGTTATCGTTCTATTTTTACCCCCCCCCGATTTTCATAAAGGTTTTTGGGAATTTGTCCTCGTGAACATAATTTTTTTAAATTGGCCTTGAAATTTAGTTTTATCTGCTTGGAGATTTTTCCGTTCTCAATGGTGACATGTGGATTCAGTATGGCTGCTAAAAAAGATTCGGGCACATTGTCTGTGTCTTTATGAGGATAGGAACAAATGGGGTTTTGTGACAGTTTACACTGAGGGGGCCTCTGACTTCGTTTCCAATACTCTGTGCTCTATTGGTTAGAAAGTTGATTTTAAAAACTCTGTGCTTATTGGTTAGAAAATTTTATGATCCATATTTATATATAATATAATTTTTATATTTTAAATTTTTATATATATATATTAATTATATATTAAATATATATATTTTATAATTTTTTATATATATATGCAAAAAAAACCCCCTGAAAAAAGAGAAATTTCCCGCGCTTTCGTGACTACTCCATTTCAAGGAATATGAAAGTAAAACCAAGGAAGCTTATAAGGGGTCCGGCCAGCACCTCAATATCAAAAAATTTTCACCAGAGCACTGTTACTCACGATGCATTCTTAACAGAGTTAAAAATCAAACCAGCGAGTGGCCCCACCCAATGATCGTCCAACTAGCACTTGCGCGTCGTTAGTGGAGCTGCAAGTCAAATGTAATGCGATTTTATCGCTCAAAGAGGCCTTTGTTGTCGTCTGTACAGACGACCAGGGCTGAGAAATACTTACCACCACTGCAAAAACCACTTACGAGACCAGGGTTTTTTGTCTTGATTCCCCGCACTGAGGGCCGGGAAAAACTGTTTTCCCTCAAGCAAACTTGGGACCCCTTTTACCCACTGTACGGGAAAAACTGAAAAAATAAAATAAATCTATCGAAGCAAACCCCCTTTGGGGCCAAAGGGGGAAACTTCTTTACTAAAAAAACCCAAATTTGTTTTCATCCTGCTGAAGGTCCCCCTTCCCAGTGACGTAAACATGGCACCAGACCCTTTTTGCCCGGCCTGGGGGCCGGGCAAATTCACATTTTCCAAACATAAAACCCAGCCTTAAATCGAAGCGAAAAAATTTCCAAAAAAATTTCTCACATGCATAATTTTTTACCATACTTACACCCCCCAAAAATGATTTCCTCCCAAAGGGACAAAAATTTGCTCCACCTGTGGCCGGGGGGGGTTCAGGATTTTCAAAAATTGCACTACTGCTTCACCCCCCTTTAAACTTAAAACTGAAAAAAGGGGGAAAACCACCCAATAAATTTTCTTGCTCCCGGGTTTTTCCCCTCCCCGGGAAGAAATACTAAAGAAACAACAAAAAACAAAAAAACCCAACCCACAAGCAACCAATTTTTCTGCTTATCCCCAACCCCCTTTCAACCAACAAAACCCCCAAAATTTACAAACATGCCACGCCGCTGCTCCCACCACTTCCCTGCCCAAAACCAATTGCCGTTTTCCCCCAAAGATTCTTTGTTGCATTATGTATGCTCATTACAGAATGCACGACCGGGTTTTTCCCTTAAAACACCACCAACAATGTTTTTTTCAAACTAAATAATATGCCGGGCCCCCCCTCACTTTCCGCTTTCACCCCCTTCCATTTGGAGAATCCAAAAATCCATTTCCAAATATTACCAGCTTTCCACCGCTGCTCCACCGCGTCACAACCTCCACCCAGACACAGAGATGGCCAAAACCCAAAACCTCTGAGACGTCCCGGGAAAAAACCCCCCAATTTAGGGCCACTACCGCTTTTCAAACCACTGCTAGAGCAACTGACCGTCGGGAAAACTGCCACCCTTCACCCCGTTCACCACCAACCCAAGAAAGCAAAAAAAAACAAGACATGCGGATGCAAAACCCCCAACCCGGGGCCTTGTCACTGAAACTGCTTCCCCCCAACAAGGGCCGATTTTCGAAGGTTGGGAAAACTTTAAAACAACCCAAACAGTTAAGAACATAATTTCTGTCTTTTAGAAATCCCCTCATCACCTCCAGGGAAAGGAAAAATCAAAATATATCCGACCAAATGCTACATAAACCCCCTGCAGACAAAGACCAATACCACTGCCAAACACCCAACAAATTGTGGAAAATCAAGTAAAACCCCAAAAAAGGGAAAATTCAAAGCTTCAGAAAAGGGGCCTTTAAACGGGAACCCTCTTCTAGCCGACCCAAACCAAAGACCATTCACCCAAACTTTGTGGGGCCCCAAAGCTGGGGTTTTTTTGGCTCCAATTAAAAACCCCCTAACTGCTCCTCCGCCCCACTTTTCGCTTCTCTTTGGGGAAAATCAGCGCAGATAGAAGACGAACCTCCAACCCGAGGGCCAGAAAAAAAAAAAAAAAGAAAGATATTAAGGCACCCCCCACCCGGGGGGGGCCCCTGCGGGGCAAACCCCGGGGAAAAAACCTGGGCCCGAAGGGGCCCTTCGAATTTAACTTTAAAAAAAAATGAAAACCAAAACCCCCGACCTCCCTCAGGAAGCCGCACTACAAAGATCGATCCATGCATTGCCTTCCCAGGCATGGGTTTGGGGCCAGAAACCCAGTTTTTTTTTTTTTTAACTTTCCCAAAGAGGGGGGGACTTGGGGCCTCCTTCCCGGGGGGAACTTAGTTTCAGACAATCCCTAGACAGGGAACCCCGTGCCCCGGGCCCCCAAAATTTGGGGGAAGGGCCCCCGGGCCGGGGAAAAAACCGGCGAATCTTTAAAAACAACAACCCCACTACAATTCCCCCCAAAAGGGTTTAAAAAAAAGTGGGTGCGCGGCAGGCCCAAATTGGGGTAGGTCCCCTTTCCAAAATCACCCCCAAGCTTTTTTACCCAGGGGGAAAATTTTAAAAAATTTTTTTTTGTCCAGGTATTTTTAAATTTTTTCCCCAAAATTTTTTTAATTATAAATGGATTAATTTTTATAAAAACCAAAGGGAAATTTTTCATATTATTGTCAAAAATGCTTTTTATGAAAAAATTCAATTTATTCCTGTCGACCCTTGGGCTTTTTCTTGATAACTTTTCCCCAACTTTTTTTAAAATCAAAATTTGGGTTGTTTTTTAAACTCTTCATGGGAAAAAATAGAGCATTGGAATCCCTTTTTTCCAAATTTTTAAGCTATATTTAGCTGTTTTAATCTTAGTTTGAGATTTTTTTCCCTTTTTTTTTTACCAAAATTTAAAATTTATCGCAAAATTTTTCCCAAGGGAAACTTTTATAAATTTCCTTTATGAAAAATTGAAAACTTTTGCAGGCCCTAGGGGGAAACCTTTTTTCAGGGAAAAGTTTCGCCCAACACAGTGGTTTAAAACAGTCCAATACAAAAGAGGAAGGCTAAGGGGGAGGGGGAGTATGGGGGATTTAGTCCTCAGCCTGGGGTTTGTTTTGTTCATCCATCAATCTTGTAAAATTTATGGGCTGGGAAAACATCGGGCTCCAGGCCCGAAACTGATCACCCTACTCCCCCTCTCCCTTACACCTTCCTTTTGTATTGGGGTGAAAGCCCCTTGTGTGGCGAAACGTTTTTTGGGTTATAGATTCCCCAATTCTCATAATGTCTCAATTTTTCAAAAAGGGCGGTTTTTCAAAACCCCATCACAAAAACAAAAAAGATTCCTTGGAAAAATTTTTCGATAAAGTTTATTTTCGGTCAAACTGGGAAAAAAACTCGAACTTTGATTTTAAAAAAACAAAATATAGCATTAGAACTGGACAAGATTCCCCAAAGCTCTATTTTTTCATGTAAGAGATTTTTTCCATCCAATTGTTTTCAAAAGTTGAGAAAGTAGTATCAAGCAAGCCCCATGGTCGACAAGAATATAATTGAATTTGTTTCATAAAAGCAGTTTTGACAATAATATGAATATTTCCTTTGGTTTATATAAATTAGATCCATTTGTAATTAATAAAATTTGGGAAGAATTAATAATACACTGGACAAATAATAATTTTTAAATTTCCTTGGGTAGAATAGCTTGGGGGTGAGTTTGTGCAAGGACCTATCCCAAGTTGGCTCGCCGCTTCGTCACGTGTTTAACCGTTGTGGGGATCTGATAGTGAGGTGCTGGCCGACCCCTTATATAGCTTCCTTGGGTGCTTTACTTTCATAGTTCCTTGATAATGTGGAGTAGTCACGAAAGCGCTTGGAATTTCTCTATTTTTCGAGTGGTTGTTTTGCATATTTTGAAATCACCCGTTTACTGTGATTTTTATTGTAATATATATTATATATATATATATATTTATATATATATATAATATATATAATTATATATATATATATATTATATACAAAACAACAAGCATGATATGCCAATGTTAACATTCACAAAACAAACACACAATACAACATGTTAACATTAACAAAACAACAACCAATATGATAACATCACAAAATAATGAGTTTTGACAGATAATAAAAAGATAGCACAGAATTGTTTATCCTAGGTTGTAAAATCTCTTCAACCCAACATACTGAACACAAACCCTTGACCAACATTAAATGAACAAAAAAACCTGACCATTATTACTAAACACAAACATTGACCATTATTACTGAACACAAACATTGACCAACATTACTGAACACAAACACTGACCATTATTACTAAACACAAAATTGACCATTATTACTGAACACAAAAATTGACCAACATTACTGAACACAAACACTGCCAACATTACTGGGGCACAACATTTACCATTATTACTGAACACAAACATTGACCAACATTACTGAACACAAACACTGACCATTATTACTAAACACAAACACTGACCCTTATTTCTAAACACAAACATTGACCATTATTACTGAACATAAACATTGACCAAACATTACTGAACACAACACTGACCATTATTACTAAACACAAACATTTGACCATTATTACTGAAACAAACATTGCCATTATTACTGAACACAAACATTGACCAACATTACTGAACACAAACATTGACCTTATTACTAAACACAAACATTGACCATTATTACTGAACACAAACATTGAAACCCAAAATTACTGAACAAAAAACACTGACCAACATTACTTTAAAACAAACATTGCCAACATTTTTGAACACAAACACGACCAACATTACTGAAAAAAACACTGACCATTATTACTAAACACAAACATTGACCATTATTACTGAACAAAAAACATTGACCAACATTACTGAACACAAACACTGACCATTATTACTAAACCCCAAACATTGACCATTAATTACTGAACACAAACATTGACCAACATTACTGAACACAAACATGACCAACAATACTGAACACAAAACTGACCATTATTACTAAACACAAAACATTGACCATTATTACTGAACACAAACATTGACACATTATTACTGACACAACATTGACCAACATTACTGAACACAAACACTGACCAAAAATTACTGAACACAAACACTGACCATTATTACTAAACCAAACCCTTGCCCATTATTACTGAACACAAACATTGACCAAAAATTACTGAACACAAACACTGACCAACATTACTGAACACAAACATTGACCAACATTACTGAAACACAAACACTGACCACAATGCTGAACACAACATTGACCAACATTACTGAACACAAACATTGACCCCAACATTACTGAACACAAACACTGACCAACAATGCTGAACACAAACATTGACCAACATTACTGAACACAAACACTGACCAACATTACTGAACACAAACATTGACCAACATTACTGAACACAAACATTGACCATTGTTACTGAACACAAACACTGACCAGGATTACTGAACACAAACATTGACCATTATTACTGAACACAAACATTGACCATTATTACTGAACACAAACATTGACCAACAATGCTGAACACAAACATTGACCATTATTACTGAACACAAACATTGACCATTATTACTGAACACAAACATTGACCATTATTACTGAACACAAACATTGACCAACATTACTGAACACAAACATTGACCATTATTACTGAACACAAACATTGTCCAGCATTACTGAACACAAACAATACCAATTATTACTGAACACAAACATTGTCCAGCATTACTGAACACAAACAATACCAATTATTACTGAACACAAACATTGTCAAGCATTACTGAACACAAACACTGACCAACATTACTGAACACAAACACTGACCAACATTACTAAACACAAACATTAACCATTATTACTGAACACAAACATTGACCAACATTACTGAACACATTGTCCAACATTACTGAACACAAACACTGGAGATTACCTGTAGATTACCTGGAGAGAGTTTCGGGGGTCAACGCCCCCGCGGCCCGGTCTGTGACCAGGCCTCCTGGTGGATCAGCGCCTGATCAACCAGGCTGTTGCTGCTGGCTGCACGCAAACCAACGTACGAGCCACAGCCCGGCTGATCAGGAACTGACTTTAGGTGCTTGTCCAGTGCCAGCTTGAAGACTGCCAGGGATCTGTTGGTAATCCCCCTTATGTGTGCTGGGAGGCAGTTGAACAGTCTCGGGCCCCTGACACTTATTGTATGGTCTCTTAACGTGCTAGTGACACCCCTGCTTTTCATTGGGGGGATGGTGCATCGTCTGCCAAGTCTTTTGCTTTCGTAGTGAGTGATTTTCGTGTGCAAGTTCGGTACTAGTCCCTCTAGGATTTTCCAGGTGTATATAATCATGTATCTCTCCCTCCTGCGTTCCAGGGAATACAGGTTTAGAAACCTCAAGCGCTCCCAGTAATTGAGGTGTTTTATCTCCGTTATGCGCGCCGTGAAAGTTCTCTGTACATTTTCTAGGTCGGCAATTTCACCTGCCTTGAAAGGTGCTGTTAGAGTGCAGCAATATTCCAGCCTAGATAGAACAAGTGACCTGAAGAGTGTCATCATGGGCTTGGCCTCCCTAGTTTTGAAGGTTCTCATTATCCATCCTGTCATTTTTCTAGCAGATGCGATTGATACAATGTTATGGTCCTTGAAGTTGAGATCCTCCGACATAATCACTCCCAGGTCTTTGACGTTGGTGTTTCGCTCTATTTTGTGGCCAGAATTTTTTTTGTACTCTGATGAAGATTTAATTTCCTCATGTTTACCATATCTGAGTAATTGAAATTTCTCATCGTTGAACTTCATATTGTTTTCTGCAGCCCACTGAAAGATTTGGTTGATGTCCGCCTGGAGCCTTGCAGTGTCTGCAATGGAAGACACTGTCATGCAGATTCGGGTGTCATCTGCAAAGGAAGACACGGTGCTGTGGCTGACATCCTTGTCTATGTCGGATATGAGGATGAGGAACAAGATGGGAGCTAGTACTGTGCCTTGTGGAACAGAGCTTTTCACCGTAGCTGCCTCGGATTTTACTCTGTTGACGACTACTCTCTGTGTTCTGTTAGTAGGAGGAAATTATAGATCCATCGACCGACTTTTCCTGTTATTCCTTTAGCGCGCATTTTGTGCGCTATTTACGCCATGGTCACACTTGTCGAAGGCTTTTGCAAAGTCTGTATATATTACATCTGCATTCTTTTTGTCTTCTAGTGCATTTAGGACCTTGTCGTAGTGATCCAGTAGTTGAGACAGACAGGAGCGACCTGTTCTAAACCCATGTTGCCCTGGGTTGTGTAACTGATGGGTTTCTAGATGGGTGGTGATCTTGCTTCTTAGGACCCTTTCAAAGATTTTTATGATATGGGATGTTAGTGCTATTGGTCTGTAGTTCTTTGCTGTTGCTTTACTGCCCCCTTTGTGGAGTGGGGCTATGTCTGTTGTTTTTAGTAACTGAGGGACGACCCCCGTGTCCATGCTCCCTCTCCATAGGATGGAAAAGGCTCGTGATAGGGGCTTCTTGCAGTTCTTGATGAACACAGAGTTCCATGAGTCTGGCCCTGGGGCAGAGTGCATGGGCATGTCATTTATCGCCTGTTCGAAGTCATTTGGCGTCAGGATAACATCGGATAGGCTTGTGTTAATCAAATTTTGTGGCTCTCTCATAAAAAATTCATTTTGATCTTCGACTCTCAGTCTGGTTAGCGGCTTGCTAAAAACTGAATCATATTGGGACTTGAGTAGCTCACTCATTTCCTTGCTGTCATCTGTGTAGGACCCATCTTGTTTAAGTAGGGGCCCAATACTGGACGTTGTTCTCGATTTTGATTTGGCATAGGAGAAGAAATACTTTGGGTTTCTTTCGATTTCATTTATGGCTTTTAGTTCTTCCCGCTGACCAACATTACTGAACACAAACATTGACCAACATTACTGAACACAAACATTAACCATTATTACTGAACACAAACACTGACCAACATTACTGAACACAAACACTGACCAGGATTACTGGACACAAACACTGACCAACATTACTGAACACAAACACTGACCAGGATTACTGGACACAAACACTGACCAACATTACTGAACACAAACACTGACCAGGATTACTGGACACAAACATGACCAACATTACTGAACACAAACACTGACCAGGATTACTGGACACAAACATTGACCAACATTACTGAACACAAACACTGACCATTATTACTGAACACAAACATTAACCATTATTACTGAACACAAACACTGACCAACATTACTGAACACAAACACTGACCAGGATTACTGGACACAAACACTGACCAACATTACTGAACACAAACACTGACCAGGATTACTGGACACAAACACTGACCAACATTACTGAACACAAACACTGACCATGATTACTGACACAAACACTGACCAACATTACTGAACACAAACACTGACCAGGATTACTGGACACAAACATTGACCAACATTACTGAACACAAACATTGACCATTATTACTGAACACAAACACTGACCAGGATTACTGGACACAAACACTGACCAACATTACTGGACACAAACACTGACCAACATTACTGAACACAAACATTGACCAACATTACTGAACACAAACATTGTCCAGCATTACTGAACACAAACATTGTCCAGCATTACTGAACACATTGTCCAGCATTACTGAACACAAACATTGACCAACATTACTGAACACAAACATTGACCAACATTACTGAACACAAACATTGTCCAGCATTACTGAACACAAACATTGTCCAGCATTACTGAACACAAACATTGTCCAGCATTACTGAACACAAACATTGTCCAGCATTACTGAACACAAACATTGTCCAGCATTACTGAACACAAACAATACCAATTATTACTGAACACAAAGACTGACCAACATTATTGAACACAAACATTGACCAACATTACTGAACACAAACACTGACAAACATTACTGAACACAAACACTAACAAACATTATTGAACACAAACATTGACCAACATTACTGAACACAAACACTGACAAACATTACTGAACACAAACACTGACAAACATTACTGAGCACAAACATTAACCATTATTACTGAACACAAACACTGACCAACATTACTAAACACAAACATTAACCATTATTACTGAACACAAACATTGACCAACATTACTGAACACAAACACTGACAAACATTACTGAACACAAACATTGACCATTATTACTGAACACAAACATTGTCCAGCATTACTGAACACATTGACCAACATTACTGAACACAAACATTGACCAACATTACTGAACACAAACACTGACAAACATTACTGAACACAAAATTGACCAACATTACTGAACACAAACATTGTCCAGCATTACTGAACACATTGACCAACATTACTGAACACAAACATTGACCAGCATTACTGAACACAAACATTGACCAACATTACTGAACACAAACATTGACCAACATTACTGAACACAAACACTGACAAACATTACTGAACACAAACATTGACCAACATTACTGAACACAAACATTGACCAGCATTACTGAACACATTGACCAACATTACTGAACACAAACATTGACCAACATTACTGAACACAAACATTGACCAACATTACTGAACACAAACATTGACCAACATTACTGAACACAAACATTGACCAACATTACTGAACACAAACATTGACCAACATTACTGTTTATGAACATTATCATGAACACAGCTCTAATAAACCTCTAGTATATAAATATCTATATACACTATATAAACATCTATATAAACTTCTATATAAATCTCTACTATATACATCTCCACTATATTAATTTATACAATCAAGGGAAGCGCTAAACCCGGAGGATTATACAGCTCCACTATATAAACCTGTACTATATAATTTTTTTTTCAACAAGTCGGTCGTCTCCCACTGAGGCAGGGTGACCCATATAGAAAATCCCCAAAAAGAAAATACTTTCATCATCATTCAACACAGTTGTTACTTTTTGAGTCTTTCTTTTCAGAGAGGAGACCCGTTAGTAACAACAGGTGAAGATCCACTTAGGTCTTCTTACTCTTTTTAAATACACATATATAAATATAAGGCAAAAAAGTTCTATAATGCTTTATCTGGTTTTATTCAGTACAATACTAAGCTTATAGTTACTTAGTAATTTAAATAATTGATAAAATTTAGGTATACCTTTTCTTATAAATTCATATGTACACAATCACTGTAGTTTCATAATCAAAGTCAAGATCAATGAATCACTAGATAGGGCGCCTTTACCACCTCCTCAATTATATACACTACAGCTAGAACTGGTTCGAGACTATCACGAGACTTTAATAGTTGGAGAACTCAGACGTGGGGTATTGCTTCACTTAAATGGCTGACTGCACAGACGCAACCCGTCACGTATTCCTAGGTTCAACCTTGGTTGAACCTAGGAATCCTGGTTCAAAGGTTCTCCTGAGGCTTGCAACAAGAGAATAAGGGAGCTCTGTGGCTTGGTGCTTTCTCTACCGGAGGAGAGAATGAACTGCCATGAGTAAAACTCCCTAGCTTGACGTCACCTCGGAATGAGTGAGTTTGTGAAGCATAAACGACCACAAAGCAATTCAACATATAAGCACAAAACATCCTACAAAATAAATCAATAATTCATGGCCAGATAATATTATAAAACTAGGAGTCTTTATTTTAGCTACGAATAAAGGTACCAGTAATATAATACTAAGTGAAAAAGCCGTAATTACACACTAATCAATTGACCCTTCTTAAATTATGCACAAAGGGCGTAACAACAGTCACCATCACTCATATATAATTGCTGTCTACATTGTCTGCATCGCTCTTGGGCCGTGTAGACCTCCTGCGCAAACGCACTTCAGTTCCCTGACTGCAGTAGTGTGAGGTGGTGCTTGTCGCGCCTTTGTCGTCAGCCCAGGAGAACTACCATTAGTCAACATGGCGTTCAGTTACAGACGCAGGATTAACACTGTCGGCGTTGAACTTCTCAGTGGGGCAATAACGCCAGCTTCAGCCCAGGTTTTACTACGTAAAATCACCAGAGACACGTATGGCATTCAGGATGGCGAGTTGTAAGGAGTAGCATTGAACGGAGCACGTAGATTTTTTGTGAAACTGCTCTCAGCAACGGTTTACGAGTCGTTGGTCAACCGTTTTCAGGACGTAAGTCTTGATGCAACACCAGCTGTGCGTGTGAGGATGATCGATGTATCCAGACATTATACATGGATTAAACTGCGTAATGTCCCCTTTGAGGCTGATGAGACAGATATCAGAAAAGTTTTTGAGGAATACGGAACTGTTCATTTGGCCCAGCATGGTAAGTGGGTGACGGGTGCCTACACAGGTATGCCGGAGGGCACTTTTAAAAATTAAAAAATGCCCATTGCGACACCCCAAAACCGTTTACTTTTAAACCAAAAGGAATTCAGGACACGGGTTTCCTGGGTATACCCGGGGGCAAAGGCGTACACCCGGACTATGTGGGGAATATGTTTCACATAGCGGCGGAGTGGGGGAAAAGGGGGGCAACGACTCCGGGCCCATGGGCAGAGACACCCTTTTTCCTACACCGGGGGGAAAGGCAGGTGATGATCAACGACGGGGGAAGGGGGGGCGTGGTCGTCTATGGAGCGAGATAGTGGATGAGGGGCATAAGGAGGGGGATAGGGTGGGGCCCCTTAAACCATTTCCCGGGCCCAAGCCCACTTCCAGTGGATGGGGTTGGGCGAAAAAGAAAACGGGAGGAAGTGTTTGGAAATTGGGGGGGAAAATTGCCGAGGTTCAAAAAGTCCTTGCCCACCGCCTGAGGAGGGGGGCTGCCCCCCCGGAAAGGTGGTAAAAACGATTTGAAGGTTGGGGGCCAACAAGGGAACAAATTCAAAACGAGGAAGTGACAGCGTGACAAAAGGGGGTCCCCGGGAAAATCATTCCCAAACTGTGTACAGTGGGGGTTGAGATACTTTTGTGAGGCACCCCCAGCCCAAACCATGGGGTTTGCGCCTATCACAAGAAAGAGCCCCCTGCGTGGGATTCAGATGATGTCCTAACCCCAGGCAGGGGACGGGGAAAAGCAAAATGGGCAAATTTTGAAGGTAGTGGGGCCCCTTACGGGAGGCACCGAAAGAAGGGGGGGAGAGAGGGAAGTGTGCAGGGAAAAGTGGTCCCACCATTCTGGGGGCCCCTTTGGAAGGGAGTGAAGGAGGAGGCGGGGGTTTGGAAATTTTAAAAAGGGGCCCCGGGGTGTTTGACAGTAAACTTTAAAAGGTTTGTGTAATATTTTGAAAAAGAGAGAAGGGTTTTTAGAATTTTTCCCTGAATAAATTTAGAGGGGGTTGTTGTGTTCCTCAGGAGCAAAATTTTTTAAGGGGGTTTGGGTTTTTTGGAGATGGGGGGGTTTGAGGGGAAACCCCTCCCAAATCCCCTGTTTGAAAGGGGGGGGGGTAATTAATGGGGGGGGGCGGGGCCCTTTTGTTTTGCAAGAAGTGAGGGGGGGGGGGGGAAGGGGTGTTTGTGCGTAGAGGGGTTTGTGGGGGGGGAAAACGTGTGGCCTTTATTAGCGATATGCGCCTGCAGAAAATAACTTTACAGGTAAAAGCAGGATTTTGGGTTGGTGGAGGACCTTGTGTTTTTTTTTCCGTGCATTTCCGGGGGTGGCAATATTTGGGGTGGTTTGGGAAATGTGTCATTGGAGGGCCCGATGTGGGAAACCAAAGGGGGCCCGGTTATGTGTCGGTGGCCCCTACTAGAATTTTTTGATTTTTATTTGGTTTAAGGGACGCATTCGAGGGGGGGGGTGGAGGGCAGAGTTTCATTTGTTAGGGGGGAAAGGGGATGCAGCAGGTTAGATAGGGGTATCTTTCTCAAGGGGTTTTTTAGTGAGATCTTTTAAAACTGTTGAAGTAAACATGGTCGGGTCAAGAGCAGTGTTGGGGGAGGGTTTTTTTTTGGGAGGAGCCTTTCCAAAAAAATATACAGGAATTACCCGGGAAATTTAAAGTAATTTCATTTAGTGATGAGGAGGGGGTTGTGGATTTTCTTTTTCCCATGGAAGGAGCTTAAACGAGGAGGCACAGGGGGTGGTTGAAAGTCCCTACAAAGGTGGGATTGTGTAGCCCAAGGGAAAAAAATTTGGAAATAATTTTTGTGGGGGTGGGCAAAAGTATAAATATTTTTAAAAAAAGGCCTTTTAAACTATTTAGAGGACAGGTTAAGGGGCTGTTAAAGGGGAAGGGGGCTTTTGGGGGAAATATCCTATGGGTGAAATTGTCCCAGGGCAAGGGGGGAGACTGAGGGGTTACAAAAAAGAAGGGTTTTAAAACGTTTTAAAGGGTGCCGGCAGGGGGAAAGGTGCTTTGGGGGAGACAGCATCGGCGTGTGTTGCCCACAATTAAAAACAAAGACAGTGGGGGTTTCGCTTTTCCGAGTTAGAGGGCATGAATGGCGGGGGGGTTTTGAATGGGGCAGGAGAAACTAAACGGGAAAAGGAAAAGTGGGCGTATGCGGGAAAAAGGGATGAAGGGTATCGGACAAAGTGGGAAAAATGGAGAAAAAGTGGATTTTGGAATGTTTGAGTATGTGGTGTAATTTAGGGAATAGTGATAGAAAAGGGTTTTGGGGGGGGAATAACGTTTTGGGAAAAGAGTTGGGTTTAAGGGGAAAAGAGGAAAAGGGGAAAGCACGGGAAAAACGGTCTCCCGGCCGAAATTTTTCCCCCAAAAAATTGGGGGGTGAAAGGGGATTCATGGGGAGGTTTTTTAATCAGAAGAAGGAGAAAAGGGGGTGATGGGGGACAAGCAAAACAAAAAGCAGTTTAGTGTTGGGCCAGAAGGGTAAGGGGGCAGAAAACCCCAAGGGGTTACCCGGGCCCTATCTTTTGTTTTGTGCTGATTATAAAATTTTTCGCTAAAGTTTTTGGGGAAAACGGGGTTTAAAAGTGTGGTTTGGGAGAGGGTTTCCCAAAAAGCAGTTTTTGGTTTTTCCTGGAGGGCGTTTATTGAGGGTCATGGAAAAATGAGAATTTTTGTGGAGTCAAAAGGGGGGGGAGGGAGGGCGGCGTTGTTGGCCTTAGACTGGCAGGGGGCCTATGACAGGGTGGAAAGGGGAGCATTGGAAGCTATACTTAGGAGGCAGGGTTATGAGGAAGAAATAGTTAATTGGGTAACCACGTTGTACGATGGAGCTAAGATGAGGGTACTGTTGCGAATAAGAAATATTTTTAAAGAACTTTAGAATGTGGCCTGTTACCATTTATTTCTTATGCAACAAGATTTTTGGATCCGAGTTATAGGTAATTTAGAGTCTAGGGGAAATAATTTCAACTGGGAAACTCCATAGAATAATATTCAAATTTATTAAAGTATTTAAATACAATACTTTATCTTCTCTTTGTAGTTAATTTAACTTAATACTTTGTACAATAAAATTACCATATACATTTAGTTCAAAATCATGGAAATGTCATATTAATAAGGAAGTTTAATTATTCTTCCTGTATCTAGGTCCTCATTAATATTTACGTCTCTTTCTTAACAAGACTGTAAACTCAATATACGAAAGGTACAAGATTTAACAAGACCTTTGAATCTGGCCGTAAGTATCTCTACAGATTACTGAACTGACCAAGAATATAAATATCAAAAGAATCTTTCAAAGTAATGAGGAACAAAGTGAGTCAGCTCTAGAGTCCAATTCTCAAAACCATTCAACTGTACACCGTAAGAGCCAATATACGATCAGTTGTCAGGGCTAGAGCAGGGAGCGGACTGACTACTTGCCAGTCTGTTGACGTGTCGTCAGGTTGGATCAGCTGAGCCACGTCAGCCAGCCGGACATAAACAACCGAACAATTCACCGGATGGTTCCGAGACTTAAACTCTATATACACAAGAAATCCTACCTAACCATAATAGTAACATAATAGTGATAATAGAAAAAAATAGTAATAATACCAAAATAGTGATAATTACAATAATAGCGATAATAACAATAATAGCGATAATACCATGGTATTTTTCATATATTCAAATTCAAAGTTTATTCTCTATAAGGATTACAATGCTGAGCTTACAGAAATTTGGTTATTGTGTGGTTTACATGTAGTAAAATTATGATTACAGAGTGTACCACTAGAACGCTTAGCATGGCTAGGCATTTCGGGCAGACTTAGTTTTATTCTTAATTGTAAAATATTACAAATTATGAAGTAAGTTGGTATTATGGCTAAGTGACTAAATACTAGTTTGTGAGTTTAGCAATGTGAATGCTTTTGTTTTGGCACAGTACATAGTTTCAGTATTGGAGTATCACAGGATTCATTATTTTAAGATTGAGATTAATATTTCTGTTTATGGTCAAATGAGTGAGTGAGTGTAAGTGTGAACCACCAGGTGGTATTCGAGTAGTTAGTTGACGGGGTGTATCAGGGAGATAAGATGTTTTCTAATGATAGTTTTGAAGGTGATGAATGTGTCTGCAGTTCTAGAGTTCTCAGGTAGGGTATTCCAGATTTTAGGGCCTTTGGACATACATTGAATTTTTGTAAAGGTTTAGTCGGACACGGGGAATGTCGTAAAGATGTTTGTGTCTGGTGTTATGCCTGTAGGTTCTGTCACAACTATCAAGAAAGCGTTTTAGGTCAAGGTTGATATTAGAGTTTAAGGCCCTGTAGATGTAGATTGCACAGTAGTAAATGTGGATGTACTGAACTGGGAGTAAGTTTAGGTCTATAAAGAGTGGGGGGGTGTGTTGCCAGGGATGGGATTTAGTGATTATTCTTACGGCAGCTTTTTGTTGGGTTATTATTGGCTTTAGGTGTGTTGCTGCAGTTGATCCCCAAGCACAAATAGCATAGGTGAGGTATGGATAAATAAGTGAGTGGTATAGTGTGAGAAGGGCATTTTGCGGCACGTAGTATCGTATCTTGGAGAGGATCCCAACCGTTTTGGATACTTTTTTGGTTATATGCTGGATATGGGTGCTGAAATTCAGGTTGTTGTCAAGGTATAAGGCTAGGAATTTGCCCCCCATTATTTCTGGTAATTAGAGTGTTGTCAATCTTAATGTTAATTTGTGCATCTCCTGCTCTGCTACCAAACATAATATAGTAGGTTTTGTCAGTGTTAAGCGTAAGTTTATTGGCTGTCATCCAAGTCGATATTTTAATCAGCTCCTCATTCACAATGGTGTTGAGGGTGGCAAGATTAGGGTGAGAGATGACATAAGTCGTGTCATCAGCAAAGAGAATGGGTTTCAGGTGTTGGGATACGTTTGGAAGGTCATTGATGTATATGAGGAAGAGCAGGGGACCAAGGACACTTCCCTGCGGAACTCCAGTATCAAGTGGCCGTGTTGCTGATGCTGTGTCTTTAATGGTGACGTACTGATACCTATTAATAATGTAAGATTTGAAATAAGCAAGCGCATGGCCTCTTATACCGTAATGATCAAGTTTGTGGAGTAGGATGTCGTGGTCTACTGTGTCAAAAGCTTTTCACAGATAATAATATAACGCCGAAAATCTCTATTTTAGCTATAAACGGGGACTTTCGTGCTATAATATTAAGTGATGAACATATGCTCTTACAATATTTAAATAACACAGGATGACCAATTTCAAAGATATAACAGTACAGATTAATGGATGCTTGGGGGAGGAGATTGTAATGGGTAGGGGACTTAGGCAGGGGTGTCCCATGTCACAAATGTTGTTTGCGTGCATTCAGGACCCCTTCTATAGAATGGTTGAACGTTGTGTATGTGACACGAGTGGAGGTGTGGGGGAGGTCGGGAAAGTGTGGCCTGGAATAATAAGATATGTAGACGGTACAACAGTCCTGGTTCGAGAGGGGATGGCGTTGGGTGTTTTGGATGATGTTGTGCAACAGTTCGGAAATGCAACAGGGATGCAGGTAAATAGAGAGAAGTCAATGATCATGGGGTTGGGTGATGGGGTGGAGGGGGGGGAGGTGTAATGTTGTGAGGAAACAAACGGTGTCTTTAAAAATTTGTGGTATCACCTATAAGGAGATTTGGATCTGTCGAGGGGAAAACTCGAATAGTTTAAAGGGAAAGGATTTGCGGGTTGGGTGCATTGCGCCTCATCATTGAATCTCGTACAAGGGTGTTTATTGTCCTCTCGCCCCCCCGGCCCGGTGGCGAGCTGCGCAGAGCTCCTGTTTGGTTTGTTTTTGGCAGTTACTGATTGAACTCCCCCTAGCGTTGGTTGGGGGAAACTTTATTTTCCCAACATGGCCGATAGAGAAGAAAAATTAAAAAACGTCTGCATTGAGATGATCCGGGTGCTTCACGGGACCCAAAACATGGATTTATTATTACCGGGATATTCGCGATACCTATGGATAGCAAAGGGGGAGAAAAAGTGGGGTCGCACTCAATGGAATGCAAATCTTGTGAAAATGATGTCTGGCGAGCTAAGGCGGTGGTCGACAATATCAGGAGCCATCTACGGTTTAATACAGCTGGCGGTGAGACCCATATTATCTCGACATTCACTTGGGTGAAAAAAAGGAATGTGCCTTTTTGAGGCATGATTTTGATTTACCAGTAAACGCGTACTTATGGGACTATGGGGGGTTTCATGTAGCACGCGGGGAGATGGGGAATGGCCCTATGCGGGTGCGCTGGAAGGTTCTATACTGTTAAAATGACTCTTCGACACCCACCCTTCATTTTGTGTTGAAGGAATTATGGACTCAAGTTATGTAACGTAGCGGGGCAAAACGTACGTGCCTAGGGGGGGGGTCATATGACCACATCGCGGCGCAGGGGGAATAAGTGGGTACCCGGCCAACAGGCCAGGGGGCGAGGTGGGCGATGAGCGAGAAAGTCTCTTGCACACCGCCCAACACGGTTTCATGGTGTGAGGGGGTGGACAAAGAAAAGGAGCTTGAACGCCATTTAACCTACAGGAAAATTCAGTCATTGGACTACATAAGTTTTTGAGGGAGACTACCAAATATGGGTGAGAAGGGGCGGATTTTGGAAAGGGGTTGGATGACTTGTTAGAGGAATCGGTCTAAAAGGAGGAAGCCCCCAGGCTTAGTTCTGGGGACGGTGTAAATGAAGGAGGGCGGAGATGGGGGTTTGTCGAGGGAAGGAGTCTACGGGGTTAAAGGGTGCATGCATAGAGGGGGAGGTGCATCAGGACGGGCTTCAGATGTCAAAATGCGGGGAGGGGGGCCCCGAAAGAGAAGCGCATCATGGGATCTGATGATGTGCTCACTCCTGCCCAACCCCCGGGGAAAAAGTCTTGGTGGAGGTACAGCGGAGGGAAGGTAAACCCCAAGGATCAAGGGATTGAAAAGGGGGGTTTCCCCAAAAAAGGGGGGAGGGACAGAGGTGCTGCAAAACAAACGGGGCAAATCAATGGGGGGGAAAAAAGGGGAAACCATTTGTTAAATTTTAAGGTTTTATAAAATTTTTTTAAACGGGTTGAGAGCTGAGGGAAGTTAAGTGTTTAATGATATTTGGTCGACTTGGTTGGATGTGGATTCTTACGGAACATAATTTTAGGCCGGGTTTATTTGGGGATATGAGTATTTTTATGTGTCATGGAAATGCGACACGTTTGAAAGGTGGGGCTGCCATTTTGGTAAAGGAAACTACCCTTTATAATAAGGCGTAGTGAAGGGGGGGGGGGGAGGGTAATTAGAGTGGGGAACCGGGGGTGGGGTTTCCCCATATTTAGTATGTTTTTTTTGGGCCCCGGTTTTGGGGGTGAGGGGAAAAATAAAACTAAATTTTTTGGGGACGTACTGTCTATTTTTTACGTGGTTTAACCGAATGTTGCAAATAATACGGAGATTGGAATTGTTTTATGCGTCGAAAAAGATGTGGAGTAGAGGGCGGGGTTTGTTTGGGAAATTTTGGGGGGGATATTTCCCGGGGGTGGGTTAAAGGATGTGTTGGGGGGGGGGGGAGGGTAGAGCACCCTTCATTAAACGGGGTTTTTATCGGCGAGGTTGGAAACCAAATGTCGTCCCTTGTGCGGTACTGTGCGGAGGGTAAAGGTGATGGATTGGTTTTTTGGGATATGGGGGTTGAATAATGGGATATTGAGGGTGTCCCCGGGAGGGGTCCTCTTTTTGGAAATTAAATGAAAATTTATTAAAGGGAAAGGGATATTTTTTTGTCTTTTGGACATTTTGGGGGTCGTTTGGGGTTTGAAGCCCCAGGGGATTTTTGCCAGGTTTAAAATTGGGGGGAAAACGATACTAAAAAAGTTTAAGGAAATTATTTTAATCGAGGGAGGGTTATATCAGTTCAAAGGGTTTTAAAAAATATTTAGAGGGGCAGTTGCGCGAATGTTATGCACAAAAATTTAAATGCTAATATCCTGTTTTTAAATTGAAATTTTAAAAGGAAAAATACCCGGAATTTCCCAAAAAAAGGGGTTTTGATGGGGAAAGGCTTAAGGGGGGGTTGAGGGGGTTTTGTGGGAGAGGGCCCGTCGGCGTGGTTTTGCGGAGTAAACCACAGCGAAAGGCAAGGGATTTAAAGGGGATTGAATGTTCAGGTGGTATGCAAGGGTAAAAAAGTGGACAGGTGTTCGACGAGGGTTTTGGGGGGTTATTGTGTTTGGGGTTAATTTGAAAACGCAAAGTGTGGGAATAAAGCAAATAGCATTCGTCAATTGGAAGGGTTTTTACAGTGTGATTGCAGAGCATGATCGATTCTTTTTGGGGACCGATAACGGAGTGCTAGACAGGGGGAAGTTTATCCGGGGCGCAATTAGGTAAGGCACCAGAATGAGGGTTTTGCCCTGACTTTTATCCCCAAAAATTTGGGGCTTTTAAAAGGGTTTTTGGTAAGTTATTCAATACCCTTAAGGGGGATGGCAGTGGTCGTTCTAGTGTAAGGGGACCTTTAAAATCAAAGACTATCGGCTATTTCGTTTTTGTGGGGTGAAAAAAAGATTTTTGCAAAAATTTTGCTAACGAAAAAAAAAGGCCTGGGTAAAGTGTTGAAAAGGGACATATGGGGTTGGCCGGGAAGATCATGTATGAGGGAGGGGTTGATTAAAAGTTTATTGAGAAAGAGTAAAATTGGGGGGGGGGGGGTGTTGGTTTTAGAATTGGGAGGCGGAATGAAGTGTAGAAAGGAAGCGTTAGGAAGATTATGAGAGGGGCGGGGGTTTGGAGAGGAAATTATTTCGGGGCCAAATTAATGTACAAGATGATCCCTGGGTGAGGTAAATGGAAGGTTAGGAGAACTTTTCAGATAGAAGGGGTTACGTAAAGGTTGTCCCTTCACAAATATTTTTTTTTTTTTCGGCCCTTTTTATAGAGGATTTGGGTCTTATTGCGCAAATGGGGTTGGTGACGAAGGGGGGGGGGGCTGGCATTGTTGGATATGTTGATGACACAACGATTTTAGTAAGGGTAACAGGGATTTGCCCGGGTGGAAAAGTTTGTAAACGTTTTTGAAAAGGTTTGGGATGCAATTATAGGAGAAAACGAAATTTGGATCTTGGGGATGGGTTAAGGAGGAATGGAAGTAGTTTAAAGGGGAAAAAAAGGGACCAATTACTATATTGGGCGTTTATGTAAGTGAATCAAGTTTTTGCACAAAAAAAATTTTAGTGGTATTTAGATGGTTTTACGAAGCGCCCCAGTGGTTTTTCGGAGCTGCACCTTTAAATTGCATAAAGAGTATTAAAACGAATGTCCTATTATATTTGTAAACTTTGCATGTAGCACAATATACCGAACTTCGTAGTGAGATAAAAGGTTTCAAAAGGGGTTTTTTTATTCTTTGGGGTACTGGAAACGAATGGTTAGGTTTGAGGGTTTTTCCACTCCCCGGTTGGCCGGGAGGGGTGGGTTTATACTGTTGAAAGAGGATTATATGTGTTTTTGAAAAATGTTATAAAAACGGGGGGGGGGGCGAGGGGAAGGGGGACTTCTAAGATACTCAGGTATGCAACGGTGGTGGGTGGGTAGGGGGTTATAATTGGTGAGGCAATGTTGGGGGCATCTAAACTGAGAGATCCTTCACAATTAAATTGGGAAACCCGATGGGGTGGAAGGTAAGGCAGGGGTGCAGTGGTTTTGAAGGGGTTTATCCCTGTATGATTGGTGTATATCTGGGGGGTTTGAAAAAATTACGTTTAAAACCTAAAGTACGAGAATTATGTATAGATTTTTTCATGGGATCTTTCGGGAAAAGGTTTTATTCCATAAGAGATAGGGGGGATGGGATATGCAAAGGGTTGTGGTGGATTGGAGACTGTTTCCATTGGTGATTTTTTTTGAATGTATTTAACTAATAAGGGGTTTTGGGTTGGGTAAGGTATTTAAAGGGTTTGTGGGGGGGGGGTTGCAGGGGGTTTTAGGGGTTTTTAAACTTGACATGGTGGGGTGAACAATGGGAGAGATCGGGGGAGGGGATATAATTTCGGGTTAATTTATATGTCTTGGGGCTAAGAGGAGGAACGTAGTGAAAAGAATTAATGCAAATTTAACAGCAAATTTTTATGGACAAAATGTAGAAAAAAAGGGGGTGTATGGGGGGGGGGATGGGGGAGGATTTTTAAATGGGGGTTATAGGAATTTCACTTTACGGGATTTACGGGGTTTTTAAAGGAGGTAAGGGGTGAAATGGGCTGGTTTCCCAGAATGGGCGGGGAGGTGATGAGTTTGTGAAGTTATTGGGTAGCTGGGGGGCAATTTTAACATTATTTGTTCCCAGTGTTTCAAGTACAAACAGTTTTTTTGGGGTTGTCGACTTTTAAAATTTATGTGTATGTGTATATATATACATGTGTATTGTGTGTATTTTTTTGTGTTGATGGGGTTTTATATGTTTGGTATATGTATATAGTGTGTTGTATTGTAAGTGTTGCATGTATGTATGTTATATTATTGTAATGTTATATTATAATATATATAATATATATTTATATATATATATATTATATTTATATATATATATAATGTTTATTATAGTTATATTATGGTTATTTTGTATGTATATGTGATGTATGTTTCTTGCTATACCCCTTTAAAGGTTTTTTCATGAACATTTTCAATGATATTCAAAATATTTTTTGGGGTTTTTATGATTTTGAACAATGGTAAAAGTCAAAAAGGTTTTTATGTTTCATTTTAATTTACACTGTTTTTGTAAACCCAAATTTATTTGGGGCCCAAAAGAAACTATGTTTTTGATATATTTTGAGTATTTTTTTCTTTTTTAAATTTTTCAATGGTTTGGGAATAATTAGTATTTTAAAGATTTTTTTGAAACCCTTAAGTTGTAAGAAAGTTGAAGTTATTTTGGGGGGAGAGAGTAATTTTATAACTGGTTTGGGGTAAATTTTGTTCATTTTTACAATATACATTATATAATTTTTATGTATGTACAAAAAGTAAATAAGTTGAATTTAAAAAGGGAAGAGTGGGGGTTTTCCTTTTTTATTTTTCTTTTTTTCTTTTTTGGGAATACATGGTTGAATCGTACCCATGATTTTTAAAACAGATGGAATACTAGGCTTAGGTTAGGGAAATTTATGAAATTGTGGAATGTTCTTTTATTCAAATGCTCTTTTTTTATCAAATTGGGTAGAAAAGTTTCTACGTATGGTTTTTTTTAAAAATGTTGAGCTAAATTAATGTGTAATGTAGATTGCACACTGGGCGACAGCTGCCGGGCCGTCAGTTCTCATGGGCCTTATGGTCGGGGTAGTTTTGAAGATTGTTCTTTTACATCATTGGGTTAAATTTCATATTTTTTTCCCTGCTTGGGAAGGGAATTTTGTCTCGAATAATAAAGTTACTTGTTTTTTTTTATTTTAGTGTAAATTTAAGGCAAGGATGATAAATTTTTTGGGGAAGGGGTTAATTAGGTTTTCATGTTTTACGAAAGTTAAAATTACCCATGAATATAAGGACAGTTTTAAGCTTCGTATCTATTTTATATGTAGGTTTTTTGTGGTCTATTTGTTATATTTGTTATTTTTACTGTTTCAATATCTAAAGTAACTTTTTTTCATTATTATTCAAATTGATCTTTTTGGTTTTTCCTTTTGTTATTGTCTATTTGTTGGTTTTAAATAAAAATTATATAAAAAAAATGTATTATTTTTAGTAAAATTTTCAGTAGCGCCCTGTTCCCATAAAAAGGGACGGCGGTTGTGGGAATTCTGAGACGAGTGTTCAACTTTTTGTGGGGTTCAAGGTGCGATTGGCTGAGGAGAGAGGTTGTAATGTTACCTGTGCGCCAGGGTGGGTTGGGGTTGATGGATCTGAGAAGGAGGATTAAATGTGCGTTTTCTTAAATGGGAGGTTTTGCGCGAAGGTATGAGTGGAGGGCAGCTGGGAAAAATACATGATAGGTTGGGTAAGTTGTATGGTGGTGTGGAGTTGAGGGAATGTGAACTGTTTTGAGGGCTTTGATGTTGGTTCGAGAACCCAGGAAAATTCGAGTAGGGGTTTTGTAGTAGGCTGCTTTGTAGAAAGGATTGTTGTACCAGTTGAGGGATTGTTCCCCATGTACGCATGGAAGAGTATTTGGTATAGGTTTAGCAAGTTGAAGTTAAAGCCTAGGGTAAGGGAGGTAACGTATCGTTTTCTGCATGGCATACTACCGTCGGGGGAGGTACTAAGAACCAGAGGGGTTAATTGTGGGCGGAAGGTGTGGAATCTGTGGGGAGGATGAGACGGCGTTCCATGCAGTATACTTTTGTGGGGACTGGAGGGTGTTAGGTATTGGTTAAGTAGGTTGTACAGGGGGTGGGGGGCTGAGGGGTGTCGGTTCTGCGTGCACTAAGCCTAGATGTGGAGGGTTCGATGAGAGTGTTATAAGAGCTTTTGATTTATATAATAGTGGATTATATATATATATCGTGGGTGATGAGGGGGAGGGGGGATTGTGAGGTGCGGAGGCAGGTACTAGCGGTAACGGTTTATCGTACTGATGTGTCGTAATAGAGAACTGTATGGGAGGAGGTGGGAGAAGGATTTTTCGGAAGGGTATAGAATGTTTACGTTAGGGTTTCTCATGAATCTACGACTTGGACTGACTGAGTAAGGGGGGGGTTTGGGGATTACATACGAGAAGGGGGAATTCAGGGGGACACAGCGGGGTCGCCTCCTGGGGAGGGGTGAGAGTGAGGTGTATGTGGGTATAGAAGGTGTAGATGTGTGGCATAAGTGTATGTAGCATGCAAGTGGGCACAGAAAGCAAAGGTGATATCAAGTAATTACGTAGTAACGAATGAAGAATTCTGTGTTTGATGTGTCAGGGTCGTCATGACCTTCTTCATGTATTAAGTGTGAATGGTGTCAAGATTATAGGTGTAAGACCTTGAAGAGCTTTTGGGCTTCTGTAGAGTGTGCGTTTATAGCCTTTATTGGGCATATTTCATGTGCGATAATTGTATCGCAATGAGAGGTTATTTAAATTATCTTGTTTGTGTTTAGTTTTGGGGTTTTAGCGAGTGTACTGACTTTATTTTAGCATTATATAATGTGCTCATCCAGTTGATGAGAGATGGAACGCTAATGACTTCCATAAATTTGTAATGCCTCATTAAAAATTTGTAATGAGAGAGTATGGTTTAGTCTCTTACTTTATATAATGTGCTCAGCCGGTGGAAGAAGCTGTATTAATATTTACTAATATTTATTAATATTTATTTAGTATAAGTGTGAGACTTAGGATTTTCATTTTTTTTCAATGCTTAAAGAGGGATTGTAGTGAGGCAGGTATGTATGTTTTTAGGTAATTCTTATTGTATAGGGGTTAATTTTGGGAAGTGCATGTATTTTATTATTTTTTAACTGAGATTGTGATGTAGGTCATTTAACTCTGATTATCGTACTTGTAATGTTTGAACCTTTGTCATAGCGTCAGTCAAAGTAAAATGTTAACTATACATATCTGAAAGGTTTATAAGATTTTAAATTTTATATAGTTTTAATAGTTTATAATAGTTATATTGTATATATAATAGTATATTTATATGGAAATTTTGGAGTTATATGGGTAAACCTCTTTATGTAGGATTGTTAGTGTATGTTGTGTAGATTGTAGTGTAATTGTGAAGGATTTTATGTAAGTTGTGTAGGATTGTTTAGTGATTGTCGTAGGATTGTAAGATTCTTTTGTGTTCCTAGCTTCCGGACTAACCATACGAATTCTCCCTCTTATTATCAACCACCCTAAAAAACGAAGGGCTGATTATAAATACCATAGCCACCCTTTGATATACAAAAAGAGTGTCACAAGCACACAAAAAGTGCTATCATCTTACCAATCATTGCAACACTCATTAACAATATCCATTGCATCCTCCACCCTTTCCCAACTATACTCAAAATAGCAAGGGTCAACGACCCGATCCACAAAAGAGGGACTAAACAGAGTTTAGAATACCTATAAGGCCAATATCCAACTTATTCAAAAGTAATCAGCTACGACAACTGAATGATTTTCGCAGTCTCTCAAAAATCTTCGAAAAATTAATCATAAACGAATCACTCCTACCTTAACTCCCAAAACAACTCAACCCCTGCCAATTTGGATCAGGCCATAATAAACATACTATTATCTATTAAACACATGTAAGAACATAAATACACGCAAAAAGAAAAAAGAAGTCCCACAGGGGATTCTTCATAGACTTACGAAAAGCTTTTGATTACATTGACAATGACCTTTTAATTTTGCTCCACGTAAAATTGTCACACTATGGTAATAAAGGGCACTCCCCTCACTACCTCAATCTTACCTCAGCAACAAAGCCAATATGTTTACTCAAATGGGGCAAACTCTTTCTGCACAACAATTAAAGTTGTGTCCCACAGGGAAGTGTCCCCTTGGCCCTCTTCTCTTTCTCGCTATACATAAATGACCTACCAAATGCTTCGCAATTACTCAAATCCCACACTATTTGCAGATGACACTACAAACGTCCTTCTCCCACCCTAGCCCAGTCACGCTAGCAATACGGTAATTACCGAATACAGACAATATCTACCTGGATGAGGACTACTAAAACTTACCACTAAACATTGCCAAAACCTACTTCTTTCAGTTTTGTAACAGAGCAAACAGATGTCCTCTTAACATAATGATAAACGATCACGCTATCCCAAAGCTAACAGAGGGAAAAATTCTTAGGAATCCACACCTTGATAATAACCTCAAATATTCATACACATATACAACAAATTTTCAAAGAAAATTTCCAAGACTGTAGCATACTATCGAAGATACGGTAACTATGTTCCACAGTCAGCCTCCTGGCCCTATACCACTCTCTTTTTACCCCTATCCTACCTATGGAATTTGTGCATGGGCCTCAACAACAATTAACCATCTCAGACCACTAATTACCCAACAAAAGGCTGCATTAGAATGAAAACAAATTCTCACACAGGCAGCACACACCACAATATTCAATACACTAAACCTACTCACCATACAAAACATCCATACTTAATACTGCACTCTATTACATACATAGAACTCTTACTCTATAATTAACCCTCCCCTCAGAACATCTCCTTGCCAACCTCAACAGAACACATGACCATAACACAAGCACAGATCACTCTTTGATGTTCCTCGTGTCCATCCTCACACTATGCAAAAACACATCACATAAAAGGCCAAAATCTGGAATCCATTACCTGTAAATATAAAAGAAACACTACCTGTTTTATAAAATTCAAGTCTCTTCTCAAAGATCAACCCCCCCTTATTCACCCAAAACCAATAAATACTGAATAACTGAACCATATAACAATTGTAAATCTTAAATGTTTCTCATAAAAAATCAATTATATCACATATGTTCAAACCTAAAACCCCATCTAACTTTATTATTTTTTTAAAAACACTACCTAACATAATACTCCATTCTACTGAAAGTACAACAATGCAGCAACCATATGAAAAAAAAAAAACCTGCCCTTTGTAATACTTCACTATGAGTCTTTATAGTTATCTGTTTACATTAATGTTTTATCACTGATTTTCAACATTGCTTAGTTAACTTAAGTTAAATTTAAGCCAGCCCCTAATGCTATGCATATAAAAAGTGGCTATGGCATACGCTCATCCCTTATTTTTTTTTGTACCTCTGTATGTGTGCTCAAATTGATAATAATAATTAATAAATAAATATTTGTTGTAGGATTGTTAGTGTATGTTTGTGTAGGATCGTTAGTGAGTTGTTGATAGGTGCTTGTTAGTGTATGATGTGTAGATTGTTATGTATGTTGTGTAGGATTGTTAGTGTATGTTGTGTAGGATTGTTAGTGTATGTTGTGTAGGATTCAGGATCCTACTGTACCCATTTTATATATTTTTATTTAATAGTAAGCTGTAAAGTTTTTAAATAAAATATAAAAAAAAAATTGCTGTCTTTGTAGAGTCGCCCAGACACAACAGTTTAATGTCCTATCCCAACTTTTATTCCAAAATTCATATTATATCAACCTCTATTATATAAACCTCTATTATACAAATTTCTACTAAATAAATCTCCTCTATATAAACCTCTATTATTAAAAATCTATTATATAATTTTTTACTATATAAACCTCTACTATATAAATTTCTACTATATAAATCTCAACTAAATAAATTTCTACTATATAAACCTCAACTATATAAATTTCTACTATATAATCCTCTACTATATAAATTTCTACTATATGAACCTCAACTATATAAATTTCTACTATATAAACCTCTACTATTTAAATTTCTACTATATAAACATCAACTAAATAAATTTCTACTATATAAACCTCAACTATATAAATTTTTACTATATAAACCTCTACTATATAAATCTGCACTAATATATTTTTGGGGGGGGGTACATATAAAACCTCTACTATATAAATTATTACTAATAAACCTCATAAATTTCGTACTATTTAAACCTGTACTATGTAAACTTCCACCACTCAAAGCTCCAGTACATAAACCACATGTGACACAACATACACTTGGATGGTTATTAAACACCTGACACATAAACCACATGTGACACAATATACACTTGGATGGTTATTAAACACCTGACACATAAACCACATGTGACACAATATACACCTGGATGGTTATTAAACACCTGACACATAAACCACATGTGACACAATATACACCTGGATGGTTATTAAACACCTGACACATAAACCACATGTGACACAATATACCACTTGGATGTTATATAAAACACCTGACCATAAACCACATGTGACACAATATACACTTGGATGGTTTATTAAACACCTGACACATAAACCACATTGTGCCTTACAATATACACCTGAATGATTATTAAAACACCTGACACAGAAACCACATGAACACCAATATACACCTGAAAGGTTATTAAACACCTGACCATAAACCACATGTGACACCAATTTACACTTGGGATGGTTATTTAAACACCTGACAGCATAAACCACATGTGACAATATACACTTGGATGGTTATTAAACACCTGACACATAAACCACATGTGACACAATATACACTTGGATGGTTATTAAACACCTGACACATAAACCACATGTGACACAAATACACTGATGTTTAAAAAACACCTTGACACATAAACCACAAGTGACACAATAAACACCTGAATGATTATGTAAACACCTGACACATAAACCACATGTGACACAATATACACCTGAATGGTTATTAAACACCTGACACATAAACCACATGTGACACAATATACACCTGGATGGTTATTAAACACCTGACACATAAACCACATGTGACACAAATACACCTTGATTGTTAATTAAAACACCTACACATTAACCACATGTGACACACTATACACCTGGATGGTTATTAAACACCTGACACATTAACCACATGTGACACAATATACACCTGGATGGTTATTAAACACCTGACACATTAACCACATGTGACACAATATACACCTGGATGGTTATTAAACACCTGACACATTAACCACATGTGACACAATATACACCTGGATGGTTATTAAACACCTGACCTTAACCACAAGTGACACAATATACACCTGTATGATTTAAAACACCTGACACATTAACCACGTACACAAAAATACACCAGGAAGGTTATTAAACACCTACACATTACCCAAATGTTACACAATAACACCTGAATGTTATTAAACACCTAACACTATTAACCAACATGAGACACAATATACACCGGGATGGTTATTAAACAACTAGACACATTAACCACATTGACACAAAATACACCTGAATGGTGTATTAAACAACCTGACACATAACCACATGTGACACGAATATACACTCTATGATGTATGTAAACACCTGACCAGCATTACGCACCACATGTGACACAATATACACCTGAAAAAATAAATGGGGTTTTTTTTTTTATAAACACCTGACACATTTAACCACATGTGACCACAATATACACCTAATGTGTTATAACCCCTACACATCTAACCACAAGTAGTGACACAATATACACCTTATTGTTATTAAACACCTGACACAGTTGAACCACATGTGACACAAATACACCTGGATGGTTATTAATTAAAGCACCTGACACATTAACCACATGTGACCCAATATACACCTGGAAGGTTATAAACACCTTACATCAAACCACATTGTGACACAAATATACACCGAAAGGTTTTTAAAACACCTGACACATTAACCACATGTGACACAATATACACCTGGATGGTTATTAAACACCTGACACATTAACCACATGTGACACAATATACACCTGAATGGTTATTAAACACCTGACACATTAACCACATGTGACACAATATACACCTGGATGGTTATTAAACACCTGACACATTAACCACATGTGACACAATATACACCTGAATGGTTATTAAACACCTGACACTAGTGACGATAAGATAAACTCGACCTAATAACATCAACCAGGAAACATTATTGATGTTTTTATATTACCATTTCTTGAAGCTGGTTATATTTATACTATAATGTTTATAATGGAGTGTACTACCATGAATTGTACTAGACATGGAGTAGTACAACCATGAAGTTGTACTACCATGGAGTTGTACTACTCAAGAAGTTTGTACTACCATAAGTTACACCATGAAGATGTACTACCATGAAGTGTACTACCATGGAGTTGAACTACCATGGAGTTTGTACTCCCATGACTTGTACTACCAAGAAATTGTGACTACCATGTAGTTGTACTATCCATGAAAGTTTCTATAAAGGAGTTGTACCTACCATGAAGTTGTACTACCATGAAGTTGTACTACCATGGAGTTGTACTACCATGAGTTGTACTACCATGGAGTTGTACTACCATGGAGTTGTACTACCATGGAGTTGTACTACCATGAAGTTGTACTACCATGGAGTTGTACTACCATGAAGTTGTAAATTATTACTAACCATGAATTTGTACTACCATGGAGTTGTACTACCATGAAGTTGTACTACCATGAAGTTGTACTACCATGGAGTTGTACTACCATGAAGTTGTACTACCATGGAGTTGTACTACCATGAAGTTGTACTACCATGGAGTTGCAACTATACCTACCATGAATTGTACTACCATGGAGTTGTACTACCATGGAGTTGTACTACCATGGAGTTGTACTACCATGGAGTTGTACTACCATGGAGTTGTACTACCATGGAGTTGTACTACCATGGAGTTGTACTACCATGAAGTTGTACACCATGAAGTTGATACTACATGAGGTTGTACTCATGGATAGTACTACCATGGAGTTGTACTACCCATGGAGTTTGTACTACCATGAATATGATACAACCATTGGGGGGGGGGGGTGGGGGGGGGGGGGAGAGTACTACCATGGAGTTGTACTACCATGAAGTTGTTACTACCATGGAGTATGTACTACCATGACGGTTGGTTACTACCATGGAGCTGTACTACCATGAGTTGTACTACCATGAAGTTTACTACCATGATTGAACTACCATGGAGTTGTACTCCAGGAAGGAGGGGGGGGGGGGGGGGGGGGAAGTTGTACTAACATGATTATACTACCATGAATTTTGTACTACCATTGAGTGTACTACCATGGAGTTGGTACTCCCAGGTGTTGTACACCATGGGAGTTGTACTACCATCGATTGTTATCTCCCATGGATTAACTACCAAGGCTTGTACAACCATGGAGTTATACAACTCATGGAGTTGTACAACCATGAAGTATGTACCACCATGGAGTAGTACTACCCATGGAGGTGTGCTACCATGAAGTTGTACTACCATGGAATTATAACAACCATGGAGTGTTCTAACCATGGGAGTTTGCTACCATGGAAGTTGCACTGCCATGATTTATACTCCCATGAAGTTATACTACCATTCAGTTGCACTACCATTGAGTTGTACTACCATGGAGTTGTGCTACCATGGAGTTGTACTATCATAAAGTTGTACTAAGATGGAGTTGTACTACCATGGAGTTGTCCTACCATGGAGTTGTACTCCCATGGAGTTGTCCTACTGTGGAGTTGTACTCCCATGGAGTTGTACTCCCATGAATTGTACTACCATGGAGTTGTACTACCATGGAATTGTACTACCATGGAGATGTACTACATGAGTTTGTACTGCCATGGAGTGTACTACCATGGAGTATGTACTTAAAAAAAAAAACCAAATGGAGTTGTACTAACATGGAATGTACTCCCATGGAGTTGTACTTCCCGGAGTTGTACTACCTTGGAATTGTTCTACCATGGGAAGTTTACTACCCATGACGTTGAAACTACCATGGAGTTTTGTACTAGCCAAGGTATTTTGTACTCCCATGTAGTTGTACTACTGGAGTTGTTCTACCATGAAGTTGTACCAACCATGAGTAGTACTACCATGAGTTGTACTGACCATGGAGTTGTACTACCCTGAGTTGTAAACCTGGAGGGTGTTACTACCATGGATGTACTACCTGGAATTGTTCTACCATGATTGTACTTCCATGGAGTTGTACTACCCAGGAGTTTTACTACCATGGAGTTGTTACACCATGGATTGGTACTACCATAGAGGTTACTTCCAATGGAGTTGTACTACTATGATTTTTACTACCATGAGTTGTACTACCATGGAGTTGTACTACCATGGAGGTGTACTCCCAATGGATTGAAGCTACCATGAGTTGTACAAACCAAGGAGTTGTACTACCATGGAAGTGTACTCCAATGGAGTTGTACTACTATGGAGTTGTACTACCATGGAGTTGTACTACCATGGAGTTGTACTACCATGGAGTTGTACTACCATGGAGTTGTACTACCATGGAGGTGTACTCCAATGGAGTTGTACTACCATGGAGTTGTACTCCAATGGAGTTGTACTACTATGGATTTGGTACTACCATGGATTTGTACAACCATGGAGTTGTAACTACCCATGGAGTTGAAACTACCATGGGAAGGTTTTGAAAACTACCAATGGATTTTATTTACTACCATGGAGGTTATACTACCATGGAGGTGTACTCCAAATGGAGTTGTACTACTATGAGTTGTACTACCATGGGGGTTTTGTACCAAGGAAGTTGTTAACTATGGAGGTGTACTACCATGGGTTGTATTTACCATGGAGTTGTACTACCATGGAGGTTGGTACTACCCATGGAGTTTTTACTACCATGGATTTTGTATACCCATGGAGGTTGTACTCCATGGAGTTGAAACTCTAATGGGTTGTACTCCCCATGGAGGTGTACCCGGGGTTTGTCCTACCATGGAGTTTGTACTACCATGGAGGTGCACTCAAATGGAGTTGTACTACTATGGAGTTGTACTACCATGGAGTTGTGCTGCCATGGAGTTGTATTCCCATGGAGCTGTATTACCATGGAGTTGTATTCCAATGGAGTTGTATTCTCATGGAGTTGTGCTACCATAGAGTTAAGATAAGATAAGATAAGATTTCGTTCGGATTTTTAACCCCGGAGGGTTAGCCACCCAGGATAACCCAAGAAAGTCAGTACGTCATCGAGGACTGTCTAACTTATTTCCATTGGGGTCCTTAATCTTGTCCCCCAGGATGCGACCCACACCAGTCGACTAACACCCAGGTACCTATTTGCCGCTAGGTGAACAGGACAACAGGTGTAAGGAAACGTGTCGAAATGTTTCCACCCGCCGGGAATCGAACCCGGGCCCTCCGTGTGTGAAGCGGGAGCTTTAGCCACCAGGCCACCGGGCCACCCTATTACCATAGAGTTGTATTACCATGGAGTTGTATTACCTTGGAGTTTAAACACAAATTAATCATGGTGGCACCATCTTTATCCATGGAAAACTCTGGTATTTAATTTTTGAACCTCTGGCATTTTGCAAAAATCCAAGATGGCCACTGGTCACCATCTTGGAAATTTAATTTTACTGGATTATGATATGTAGAATCCATTTCTGAAGTTTTTAAATTCAAAGTTAAAATCAGGTGGTAAAGGTCACTTCAGGGTCAACTTTAACCTCTCGGTGGAAAATTAATGTAAAATTGTGCTAAATAGTTATTCATTTTATATGTGCGAAGAAATGGATCCACACGACATTTTACACATTTATCAGCCAGAATAATATCAGTAAGTGATATCTGAAGTGCATAATATCTTATACAATGTGGAAGCTTCTAAGGACATCATGTAAAAATAATCTTTTATCTAATCCCACTGATTATGCAGATATTTATGACCAGATATTTATGTCCTCTTTGAAACTTTCTCCTACTCTTCTGCATCTTTCTCAGCATCCTCCTCATCCCCAGACTGAACAACATCTCTCTTAGTGTACGGACTGCAGTAGCTGTCGTCTCCAGAGCAGTTGCTGTAACCACTTACAAGAAAGATGTTCGAACGAACGAACGAAAGTTCAGGTAAGATTCCAAATGGGATGAGCGGGGAAGATGGGACAGACGAAGAATAGTGCTGGAGAGGAGTGTTCTTAGTCGTAGAAATAGAGCCAGGGCTTAACCCAGCAGCGAATGCGATCGTGGGACAGATATTGAGAATAGAAATTCAGGCTCCTCTGTTGGGACTCCGGTGGGGTGAGCGGGGAGGAAGGGACATGCGACGTTTAGCGCTAGAGAGGAGTGTAGAACTGGGCCATGTCTTAACCCAAAAGCTAAGGCTAATGTGGGTCAGAGAATGGTACCTGTCATAGAAGGTACCTGTCAGAGAATCCAAGATTATTTGTAAATAGGGTTAGGAGCAGGATCATGCAAGGAGTAGAAAAGGTTGTGTTGGTTTGTGGGTCTGCGAATGTCTTCGTCTAGGAGAGAGGTCCAATAGTCGTGTCGTGTCTCAAGTTTGTCTATCTGTCTGTCGTTAGGTAAGACACATATGCAACAGTTAGACAACTTTATTCCGAAACGTTTCGCCTACACAGTAGGCTTCTTCAGTCGAATACAGAAAGTAGGCAGGAACAGTAGAGATGTGAAGACGATGTAATCAGTCCATCACCCTTGTAGTCGTAGAATTTGAGGTTGTCAGTCCCTCGGCCTGGAGAAGTTCAGTTCCATAGTCAGGAACTATCTGAAGATCAAGCGACAGTGCGGAGACTTAAATACTGTCGGAAGGAGAGGTGCAGGGTAGTAGTAGTAATAGTAGTAGTAATGAGAATGGAGCCACTGAGAGGTCATGTCCCTCTCAGATCCAACACTTCTCACTTGAAAAGTTTGTCCAAGGTGTTTTCTGTACCAAGATGCCATGTGTTGCCATGTGATGTTCATCTTGTCAGACACTGCAACACATGGCATCTTGGTACAGAAAACACCTTGGACAAACTTTTCAAGTGAGAAGTGTTGGATCTGAGAGGGACATGACCTCTCAGTGGCTCCATTCTCATTACTACTACTATTACTACTACTACCCTGCACCTCTCCTTCCGACAGTATTTAAGTCTCCGCACTGTCGCTTGATCTTCAGATAGTTCCTGACTATGGAACTGAACTTCTCCAGGCCGAGGGACTGACAACCTCAAATTCTACGACTACAAGGGTGATGGACTGATTACATCGTCTTCACATCTCTACTGTTCCTGCCTACTTTCTGTATTCGACTGAAGAAGCCTACTGTGTAGGCGAAACGTTTCGGAATAAAGTTGTCTAACTGTTGCATATGTGTCTTACCTAACAACCTGTCGGTATTGTATACCATTTTGATGTTTATCTGTCTGTCACTGAGCGTCTTCCAGTACAGAATCAGTGCAGGGATGTCTAATTGGGCATGGAGAGACTCGCTTGTGGCGAAGTCCTCCCAACTGACATCAAGCACCCAGGGCAGCGCCTTGTTCTGGACACGCTGCAGGTTAAGTAAGTTTGTTTTTGCTGCAAGAGAGAGGGCTAGAGGAGAGTAAGTTATCAGAGGGCGTATTAGGGATTTGTAGAGGTGTAGTTTGGTGCGTTGAGAGGCATGTTTCAGCTTGCAGAGGCCCCCAAGGGCCTTACTAGCTATTGCATGCCTTGACTGAATATGTCCATGTAAACGAAGAAGGTAGTCAAGATTAACGCCAAGGGCAGTGACAGATTGTGCGGGTGTCAGCTGTTCTGAGCTCGACAGGCAATGGAGGATCACGTTTCCTGTAGTTAAAATATGTAATGCTGGATTTAGCTGCATTGGTTTTGATCCTCCATTTTTGTTCCCAGATGGCTATCCTGTCGACCTCATTTTGTGTTTTGTGTGTGAGTGTATCTATATTGGCATGAGTGATAAGTTGTGTAATGTCGTCTGCATAGGCTAGTGTGATGGAGTTGTGGTATACAGGTGTTGGAATGTCGTTAGTGTATAAAATGTAGAGGGTAGGGGAGAGGACAGATCCCTGGGGTACTCCGGCATTTAGCGTGAAGTAGTCAGAGTAACAGCCTTGGAATTTGATTCTCATGGTACGGCCGTCTAGGAAGTTGCAGAGGAGTTTACGAGTATTGAGAGGTAGGTTGAAGTTAGTGCAGAGTTTGTACTTGAGCCCTTCGTGCCAGACAGTGTCAAAGGCTTTTTCAACGTCTTTTGCAACCAAGGCTGTCCTGTTTCTTTGTTTTGTGTTGATGTGGATGTAGTTGAGAATGATGTTAATGGCATCCTGTGTGGATCTGTGTGTTCTGAAACCAAACTGGCCATCAGAAAGTAGAGAATTGTGTTCCAGGTATCTGCGAAGGCGATGATTGGTGAGTTTTTCAAAGAGTTTTCCTAAAGTTTCGAGGATGCTGATAGAGCGACAGTTTCTAGGGTCAGAGTGGTCTTTATTGGGTTTAGGAGGGAGAATAGCAGTAGCAGCTTTGAAGAGGGAAGGGAAGTATCCAGAGGCAAGGGAGGCATTGAGGAGGTTTGTGTAGGCAGTAATGATAGAGTCAGGAAGGTGTTTCAGGATAATATGGTTTAGGCCAGAGGCACCAGGGGCCTTCGAAGGAAGGTGTCTGAGGAGAGTTTTAACGTCTGTGTTGGTGAACATAAGAACATAAGAACGAAGGAACACTGCAGAAGGCCTACTGGCCCATGCGAGGCAGGTCCAAGTCTCCTACCGGCTTAAGCCAATGCACCCAACCTAGTCAGGTCAGGTCACATTGACTTAAGGGAGGAACACGGCAACCGACCTGGTAGCACAAGCTATCAGGTCCAACTCACACCCACCCACATCCACTCATGTATTTATCCAACCTATTTTTAAAGCTACACAACGTTCTGGCCTCTATCACTGTACTCGGGAGTTTGTTCCACTCATCCACAACTCTATTACCAAACCAGTACTTTCCTATATCCTTCCTGAATCTGAATTTTTCCAACTTAAAACCATTGCTGCGAGTCCTGTCTAGGCTAGATATTTTCAGCACACTATTTACATCCCCTTTATTTATTCCTGTCTTCCATTTATACACCTCAATCATATCCCCCCTAATTCTACGTCTTTCTAGAGAGTGCAGATTCAGGGCCCTTAGTCTATCCTCATAGGGAAGGTTTCTGATACATGGGATCAACTTTGTCATCCTCCTTTGTACATTTTCCAGAGAATTTATATCCATTCTGTAATACGGTGACCAAAACTGTGCAGCATAATCTAAATGAGGCCTAACCAAGGATGTATAGAGTTGAAGAACAACCTGAGGACTCCTATTATTTATGCTTCTTGATATGAAGCCAAGGATTCTATTAGCTTTATTGCGAACACTTATGCACTGTTGTCTTGGTTTCAGATTACTGCTAACCAGAACTCCTAAATCTTTTTCGCAATCCGTAATATTAAGATCTACATTATTTAGTTTATATGTGGCATGGTTATTGTCCTGTCCAACATTTAGAACTTTGCATTTGTCTATATTAAACTGCATCTGCCACTTCTCCGACCACTGCATCAGTCTATTCAAATCTTCCTGGAGTGCTCCAATGTCCTCGTCAGAATGAATTCGACGGCCTATTTTGGTGTCATCGGCAAACTTGCCGATGTCGCTCTTTATGCCCTCATCTATGTCGTTTATGTAGATTGTGAACAGCAGGGGGCCCAACACTGACCCCTGTGGAACACCGCTCGTGACGCTTCCCCACTCTGATTTCTCCCCATTTATGCAAACTCTCTGCTGCCTATTTGTCAACCATGCCTCTATCCAGGAAAAAATTTCTCCTCCTATTCCATGTGCTTTAATTTTCTTCAATAGTCTCTGATGTGGGACCCTGTCAAAAGCCTTACTGAAGTCCATATACACAATATCATATTCATTACCATGATCTACCTCCTCAAATACCTTAGTGAAAACAGTTAATAAATTCGTAAGGCAGGAACGCCCCTTTGTAAAACCATGCTGAGATTCGTTGATTAATTTATGCTTTTCAAGGTGGCTACGAACTGCCTCGGCAATTATTGATTCCATAAATTTTCCCACTATGGAGGTTAGGCTTATTGATCTATAGTTCGAAGCTAAGGACCTGTCACCTGTTTTGAAAATAGGTATCACATTTGCCATTTTCCACTTATCTGGCACCATGCCAGTTTGTAGTGATATGTTGAAAAGATTAGCCAAAGGTGTGCTAAGTCCTCTTTACATTCCTTTAGAACCTTGCATACAGTTCATCAGGGCCGGGGGATTTGTTAGGTTTTAATTTATCTATTTGCCTAAGGACCATGTCACTTGTGACCCTAATCGTGCACAGTTTATTATCGTCCTGTTCTACATAATTTATCATTACTGGAATATCGCTGGTATCCTCCTGTGTAAAAACTGAGAGGAAGTATGTGTTAAAAATTCTACACATTTCCTTATCACTGTCAGTGAGCTGACCCGAGGAACTTTTGAGTGGGCCTATCTTGTCCCTGATCTTACTTCTGTATACCTGAAAGAATCCTTTTGGGTTAGTCTTCGATTCTCTTGCAACTTTAACATCATTATCTCTTTTTGCTTTTCTAATTCCCCTTTTTATTTCTCTCTTTAACTGAATATATCGATTTCTTAATTGCCCTCTCCTCTTTTGATTTGCCTATATATGCCTCTCTTTTGACCAATCAGATATTTTAAAACTATTGTTCATCCATTTAGGATCATTTTTGTTTGATCTGATTTCCCTATTTGGAACATAATTTGACTGAGCAGCTAGAACTATGCCCTGGAAAGCGTCATATCGGCAACCATCACCACCTACCTGACCCTTAGTCAGGTCATTCCAGTTCAGCCCACCTAAGTAATTTTTCAGTCCTATGAAATCAGCCAAGCGAAAGTCAGGGACGGAGGCTTGATTGCCATTATTAGGGGAATTCCATGATATATTAAAACTGAGTGATTTGTGATCACTTTCCCCAAGCTCATCATTAACCTCAAGATTATTAATTAGTGTTTCCCTACTGGCAAGAACCAAGTCAAGGAGGTTATTTCCCCTAGTTGGCTCTGTCACAAACTGTTTAAAAAAACAATCCTGGATTGTATCAAGAAAGTCACCTGACTCTAAATTTCCTGTCAAATTGCTCTAGTCAATCTGTCTATAGTTGAAATCTCCCATTAGCACAACATTTTCGTATGTAGATGCCTTACGAATTTCGTCCCATAGAAGTTTACTGCACTCCCTATCAAGATTTGGGGCCATGTAAATCACACCCAAAATTAGTTTTTCTCGGCCCTCGAGAAGCTGTAACCAAACAGATTCAGTGGCGACGCTTCTAATTTAATTCTTGTCTAACACAACAATTTAAATTGTCTCTGAAAATACATCGCTACTCCACCACCTTTCCTGTTGACCCTGTCAGTGTGGAATAATTTATAGCCTTGTATGTGACATTCAGAGGGCATCTCTCTATCTTTCAGATTGAGCCAGGTCTCTGTTATAGCAATAATATCTATGTTTCCTGCACTTGCAATTAATCTTAGCTCATCTATCTTATTTCTTACACTCCTGCTATTAGTATAGTAAACCTTAAGGGAGCTAGTCCCTTGCTGCCCTCTGCTGTCCCCCTTTGTTTGCTGACCTGATCTATTGTCTTTATTTATAACTTCATGTGTCAAGTGTCAAGTTCTTGGGAGGAGGTAAGAGAGTCCAGATGGATGTGGCTGTCTGGTGTTGTTTCGTGTGTGTGTGTAGTGTTCCAGTGTTCTATGTTCTGAATGTGTTGAATAGCGTTAGGGTGTGGTGGGTGAGGGTAGAAGATGCTCTCCCAGATGTGTTTGAAGATGTTAGTAGCAGCCTGCGGGTCTGAGATGTGTGTGTTGTTGTGGGTGATGTGTTTGAATTTGTTGGTGGGAGTGGTGCCTCTGATTTTTTTGATAAAGTTCCAGAAGGCTTTGGTGTTTTTGATACGCTGTTTGTCCGCCTGTAGTACGAGCTGTGACCAGTGATTGTTGTGGTCTTGGTCTAGACTGTGTAGAATGTTGTTTCTGAGGTAAATGAGATCTAATCGGACTTGATTAAATCGTAATGACACGATTGCAAATAAACCATACCCCCGGCCGGGATTGAACCCGCGGTCATAGAGTCTCACGCGACGGGCTGGAGTTTTGAGACTCTATGACCGCGGGTTCAATCCCGGCCGGGGGTATGGTTGATTAAATCTATGTGTGTTGCAGAGAAAGCGGTTGTAGTAACAGATAATTAGTCTTCTTGTTCTGATTGAGGTTTGAAGGAATAACGAGTGGTGTGGGTTTTCTTTGGTATTGCGGTGTTGGCTGCTTGTGTAATGGTGTCTTGGATGAGAGCAAGTTGAGTGTCACTGTCAGAGATGGGTTTGTTGTTGTAGTCATAGGTGAGGTTAGAATTATCTATGTGTTGTTTGAAGGCATCCCAGTCAGCGTTCTTGTAGGAGAAGGAAGGTGTGGCCGGGATGAGGATAGGGTTGGAGGAGATGTGTAAGATGACGGGAATGTGATCAGAGCCTGTAATAGAGCCAGGTGATATGTAGTGTTGAAAGAAAGAGCTGGCCGGTTTGCCAAAAATGATGTCGGGTTTCCTTGGCCAGTGTGATTGTAGAAGGTGTTGAAGTTTGGACCGAGTGAACTAGGTGTTTGTGGTTTGTGAATTGAGTAATTGGTGACCAAGTTGGTTGTTACTGGTGTGATGAAAGGCGGTGTGTTTGGCATTCATATCAGCTAGTAGGTATGTTGGTGGTTGGTTGTAGTTGAAGACTAAGGAAAGGTCGTGTATGTTGAGAGTAGTGTTTGGGCGAGCATAGGTGGTGAAAAAGATAAAGGGGCCAAGGTGGGTGTGTATTCTGACTGCAAGACAGTGTTGGGGGAATAAAAGGGATTGGGAAAAATTCGTGTTTTATGTTGGATTTGAAAAGGGATGGCAACCCCATCGTGGGGATCATAGGGGGACTGTATTTGCAGTATAACCATAATGGCGGATACGTTGAGGGGCTTTGAGGCAGGTACTGTTTAGCAAAACATATCTGGCCTCTCTGCTTCAAGGAGCTCGGCCAGTAGGTGTCTAATTGTAAAGTAAGAACGTACGTTGAACTGAATCACCTTAAACATGATTTAATGGTTTCGTCATAGCAAAGTTAATGTCGGGGGAGGAGTTTGGATTAAAGCCGTGATAGTGGTGCCATCATGGATGTGTGTTTGTAGGTGCTACGGACCCGCTTCCCGGGAAAGGGAAGGGAAAAGATTGATCTGTTTTTATGTTCTTTGGTCTGTCTGTCAGAAGTTGGGGCAGGTTTAGGTTTGAGTGGATTTTGTCTGGAGGAGGTGGAGTTGGATCTGGGTGAAGTTTTGGTTGTGGTGGAGGAGTGGGGGAAGGTGGATTTCAGAGAAGTGGAAGCTTTGGTAGGGGATGAGGAAGAGGAAGCTATGGTAAAAAGGGATGAGGAAGAGGAAACTATGGTATGGGATGAGGAAGTTTGAAGCTTTAGAAAAGGAAGAGGAAAGTGAATAAGGAAGTGGGGGAGGGGGGGTCGTAGCAGCAGCAGTAGGGGGGTTGGTGGGAGGTGTAGAAGAGAAAAGGGGGTAAAGGAGGAGGAGAGCTGTTGGGAGTAGAAAGTGGGGAGTGGGAGAGGGGGAAGGAGGGAGAGGTTGTAGGGGCTTAGAAGAGGGAAACAGGAAGGAGGGGTAATTAAAGAGGGAAGGTTGTTGCAGACAAGATTAGGTTAAGGGGATGTGAGTAGTCTGATTGGTAAGCTTTAGAGATTACCCTCGCAGAAGTGGGGCAGTAGTGGCGAGTTTTACAGTTAGTTTTGTAGTCTAGTGTGTGTGTAGATGTAGAAGAAGTCCTTGTAGTCTGTGTGTTGGTGTTTTTTAAGTGTGTAGAGTAGGAGAGGTAAACCAAGTGCGTGGAGTAACCCAGGCATTGGGGGTAGGGGAGGAAGGTATGGTAGGGGAGGGAGGTGTAGGGAATGGGTTGAGGAGGGAGGGAGGTTGGCTTGCTCTGAGGGTGGAGAGAATGTCCTTTCTAGTAGGGCAGGAATTTGCAACTGCTGTGTGTGACCCGCCGCAGTTAGAACATTTAAGGGGGAGGTTGCAAGTGTTCCAGAAGTGGCCAGTTGCTGAACATCTGGAGCAGGTTTGTGTGGAAGTGCATGAGATTTTGTCGTGGCCGAATTTGTAGCATTTCAGACATGTTGTTGATGGGGGGAAAGTTTGGAGTGAAGAGTGTGTTTGGAGGAATGCGGATGGTCTTGGCAAGGATTCCTTGACTGAAGAGTGTAGAGGCTTCAGAAGGAGTTGAACAACGTATTTTGAGGATGGTAGAGTTTTCAGGTCTGTAAATATCATCAACAGAGACTTTGTTCTTAGTACTAATGTCTTTTATTAAGTCTTCTTTGTCTCTGTCATATGCAGTCAGGAGAGAATCGTCTACGTGCTTTGCGATCACTGTGCATTTGGCGCGGTGCTCAGGAGTCCAAATAATAGTGAAGCCTGCATTGAGAGGTTTTTGTCTGGTGTACGTTTCGTAAGAATGTCTGTCAAGAAGTAGTTTGAAGCCTGAGTTGGTATTAAAGACTTTCAGCTGAGGAGCGCCAGTGATCTGGTACAATAAATTTCCAGGGCAGATAGTGGCATGATCAGATTTAGAGTATTTGAGGTTAAGAAAGAAAGAATTGGGTTTGGAAGAGGTAGAGGCAGGGTAGGCCTTAGAGGTAGGAGCAGACAGAGTAGAGGCAGGTGTTGGCAGTAGAGAAGGAGTGGTAAGGGGGAAGGAAGTGAAAGGCATTAAAGGCATCGTAAATTAGATGTGACGGCCAAATCTGTGAGAGTAATTGGCTAGGCAAGTACGTGTGAAGTAGACACACGTACTTGCCTGGCTATAACTTTAAAGTTTCTTGTGGAGTCCGCCTCTGGAGGCACAGGACACTTAGGAGGTGAGCTGAAGCTTGATGGAGCACTGTATGCCCTGAACGGTGAGGAGAGGCAACTATGGAAAATTTTCTAGGGGTGATTACCTGTATGTACCTCAACATTATATACATACAAGTAAACTCATTGGGAGACAACCATATTGTTTACCGTAGTCACCCCGTGTAGACATGTGAGAAAACTTAACCACCCCTGGTCACGGCAAGTGGTTCCTTCGACCTCACAATCTTATCCATATCTATCCGAGACCAGTATGGATTGGATAGCACCCACAAGTACGGTGCTACTAATTAATTGTGGACTGCATAGATTATATTAGTTTAACTGAATGAAGGGGGGTGGGGTAGGTTACACATGGATATATCCATCAAGGAAAACACTTGTACATAATCTCACCACTTACCAGATATTCTCTGGTGGTCACTTGATGTAGCTGGATCACCCATAACCTATCCAATTACAACATACCTAACTGGCCAGTATCAGTCTGCTATAACTAGAAGGGTTACTTAACTGTGGGTGATTGATACTCCTTATTCCCTCCATTCACCATCTCATTTCGATGTCCTGCTACACCGACACGGCTCTTATTCCAGCAGGACGAGGTATCCGTCGGTTTGTCCCAGTTTAGAAGTCGTGATTCCATAAAGCTTCACTATCCTCGGTACGAGAATCACGCGTTCACTCGGAGCAGGGCGATCTATTTCACATCCCGCATTCTCTTAACTCAATGTTATTATCACTGATTACATTACCATTCACAAGACGATTTAACGTCTCATAATTATTATACACATTGAGTTTCACTCCATTAAGATCTGAGGCCGATGAGTGAGGATTAACACACGGGTATTTCCCCTGGACACACACCATGGCCGCGCACCAGTCACACCCCGGTCGAACCATTATTCACTAATTTTACCACCTTTTTACGGTGGTCCCGTAAATCACGTTCCCTCACTCTTCACCAGGAACAGTTACGACACTTCCTATTATGAAGTGAGGCCCATATTAATCCTTAGGCCGCCGTGAACGCCACTTTCCTGGTTCCATGCTTTCCCAGCCTCCTCACTACATTCAAAACACTCCCGCCTCCCCCATGGCCCGAGTCGACCTCTCCCCCCGCACATCCGCGCATGCGCAAAGGGAACTCTTGGTTCTATCCTATTGTCAAATATATTTTTGACTCATATCGACACATTAAACACCTATTAGGCACTATAGTTTCGGAAAATTAAAAATTTTCCACAGCAACACTGGCTGTATGGCGTGCAGACCACGCGTTCAGGCTGAGGCGTGGAGACTTCAGACAGCAACAGGAGTGCAGAGGGAAGCTTCCTGCCCTTGGGTAGGCAGCCACCAACGCACCAATCCTGATAGTGAAGAGGAAGGTCCAGTAACCACCACTCGGTGAAGAGAGCAAAGAGCGATGAGGAGAGCCAACGCTAGCAGGCTGAGGCGTGGAGACTTCAGACAACGGCGAGGAGAGGCAACTCTGGTTGTACGACCGTGAAATGAAAGATGTTCTTTGTGACAGCCACAAATAAGTATACGTGTTAACGCTTTTGGTTTTAATCAATGAACTCCGACAGGACTGGGAAGCACTTCATTAGTGAATATTATGTAAAAACATGAGTCATAACGCACTGTGCTCCACTTTTTGCCCTGTGCCTCACACTGACAATGAATGAATCACTACATAAATAACCCGCACATAGAAGAGAAAAGAGGAGCTTATGATGACTCGGTCAGCTCTGGAGGAACTAGGCCACACTCAGACAACACTCTCTAGAATCAGTCTTACTGTAGTACTCAGACAAGACTCTCCCAAATCACTCTTACTGTAGTACTCAGACAAGACTCTCCCAAATCACTCTTACTGTAGTACTCAGACAAGACTCTCCCGAATCACTCTTACTGTAGTACTCAAACAAGACTCTACAAAATCAGTCTTACCGTAGTACTCAGACAAGACTCATGAGTCAGACTTAATGTAGTACTCAGACAATACTCTCCTGAATCAGTCTTATTATAGTACTCAGACAAGGCTCATGAATCAACTTACTGTAGACCTCAGACAAGGCTCATGACTCAGTCTTACTCTAGTACTCAGACTCATGAATCAGTCTTACTGTAGTACTCAGACAAGACTCATGAATCAGACTTACTGTAGTACACAGACAAGACTCTCCTGAATCAGACTTACTGTACTACTGAGAAAAGACTCATGAATCAGTCTTACTGTAGTACTCGACTCATGATCGTCTTTACTGTAGTACTCAGACAAGACTCATGAATCAGACTTATTGTAGTACTCAGGCAAGATTCTCCTGAATCAGACTTACTGTACTACTGAGAAAAGACTCATGAATCAGTCTTACTGTAGTACTCAGACTCATGAATCAGTCTTACTGTAGTACTCAGACAAGACTCATGAATCAGGCTTACTGTAGTACTCAGACAAGACTCATGAATCAGGCTTACTGTAGTACTCAGACAAGACTCATGAATCAGGCTTACTGTAGTACTCAGACAAGACTCATGAATCAGTCTTACTGTTAGTACTCAGACAAGGACTCATGAATCAGGCTTTACTGTAGTACTCAGACAAGACTCATGAATCAGGCTTACTGTAGTTACTCAGACAAGACTCATGAATCAGGCTTACTGTAGTACTCAGACAAGACTCATGAATCAGTCTTACTGTAGTACTCAGACAAGACTCATGAATCAGGCTTACTGTAGTACTCAGACAAGACTCATGAATCAGGCTTACTGTTAGTACTCAGACAAGACTCATGAATCAGGCTTACTGTAGTACTCAGACAAGACTCATGAATCAGGCTTACTGTAGTACTCAGACAAGACTCATGAATCAGTCTTACTGTAGTACTCAGACAAGACTCATGAATCAGGCTTACTGTAGTACTCAGACAAGATCATGATCAGGCTTACTGTAGTACTCAGACAAGACTCATGAATCAGGCTTACTGTAGTACTCAGACAAGATTCATGTTCAGGCTTACTGTAGTACTCAGACAAGACTCATGATACAGTCTTACTGTAGTACTCAGACAAGACTCATGAATCAGTCTTACTGTAGTACTCAGACAAGACTCATGAATCAGGCTTACTGTAGTACTCAGACAAGACTCATGAATCAGGCTTACTGTAGTACTCAGAAAGACTCATGAATCAGGCTTACTGTAGTACTCAGACAAGACTCATGAATCAGGCTTACTGTAGTACTCAGACAAGACTCATGAATCAGTCTTACTGTAGTACTCAGACAAGACTCATGAATCCAGTCTTACTGTAGTACTCAGACAAGACTTCATGAATCAGTCTTACTGTGTACTCAGACAAGACTCATGAATCAGGCTTACTGTAGTACTCAGACAAGACTCATGAATCAGTCTTACTGTAGTACTCAGACAAGACTCATGAATCAGGCTTACTGTAGTACTCAGACAAGACTCATGAATCAGTCTTACTGTAGTACTCAGACAAGACTCATGAATCAGTCTTACTGTAGTACTCAGACAAGACTCATGAATCAGGCTTACTGTAGTACTCAAACAAGACTCATGAATCAGGCTTACTGTAGTACTCAGACAAGACTCATGAATCAGGCTTACTGTAGTACTCAGACAAGACTCTGAATCAGTCTTACTGTAGTACTCAGACAAGACTCATGAATCAGTCTTACTGTAGTACTCAGACAAGACTCATGAATCAGTCTTACTGTAGTACTCAGACAAGACTCATGAATCAGTCTTACTGTAGTACTCAGGCAAGATTCTCCTGAATCAGGCTTACTGTAGTACTCAAACAAGACTCTCCTGAATCAGTCTTACTGCAGTACTCAGACAAGACTCTCCTGAATCAGACTTACTGTACTACTCAGATAAGACACTCTTCTGACTCACACTTAAAAAGATAGTCACTGCCCACACAAAGATAGTCACTGTCTATACAAAGACAGTCATTGTCCCTGTTACGACTTCAAGCGTTTCTCTATATAAATATTTTACTGCAGCACACTGCGTAATAGTCTCCACACAAAGATAGTCACTGTCCCCACACAGAGATAATCACTGCGCACACAAAGATAGTCACTGTCCCAACACAGAGATAGTCACTGCACCATTCTGTACCTAATTTTTTCCTCGATAAGAATCATCGTCCACTCTATCAAGTCCTCTGATTATTTTGAAGAGTTTTATCATGTCTTCCAGGTTTTTCTGTCCTCTAACATCATCACTTCAACTTATCTTTCCTCAGAGTAGTTCTTGTATAGACAAGCACAGTGTCTACCTACTGAGGCTCGCAGGACCCTATGTCTAGCCCTTATACAATGCCATATGGATTACGCTTGCTCTTCATGGTACTCTGCCTTGACAAAAAAAAATTGAAAGATAGACTGCAAATCACCCAGAACAAAATCGTAAGATTCATCCTGGGGCTGGGACCAAGAGAACATGTAGGCCAGGATGAATTACAGCAGTTGGATATGCTGAATGTTGAAGACAGAGTAAAGCAACTGAAGCTAAATCATGTTTACAAAATTGCTCACAAACAGTGTCCAGAACATCTTGCTGTCAATTTTGTCAAGGTTGGGAACCAAAGCAATCATCGCACTAGGGGGAGAGAGCACAACTTTGTAGTACCCACAGTCAGTGGCCAGGCTTCAAACACCTTTTATTGTACAGCAATAAAGGAATGGAACAGACTGCCCGCACATGGCAAAGCCAGTCATAGCATGAACCAGTTCAAGAAGAGTGCCAAAAGGTGTCTGATGAATGTAGCTACAGAAAGGGAGGGGAATGATTTTCTATTTTTTAGCTAACACACGTGTAAATTTTACCTTATTCCTAGTAATGACCCTCATATTGTAGATAGTCTTAATGACCCTCGTGTAGTAGTCTTTTTAGTATGATAATAAGATGTTATCTTCATTATAGAGTAATAAGAAAATATTAAAACCTTTATATTATAATAATAAGGTAAAAGGACCCCAATGGAAATAAGTCACTTTGCCTCATTTTTTAGGGTTATCCCAGGTTCTCTACAAATATGCTGCTATGTATGATAATTCTATGTAACTGTATTTGTGTATACCTGAATAAACTTACTTACTTACTTATAGTTCATTTAGTTTAACTCAGGGACCAGTCTCGTTGCGAACCTTTCAACTTTCCCCAGTTTCTTGACATGCTTTATCTTTCGTGGACTCCAGGCTAGTGATGCAAACTGTTGTTTGTTGTAGTTCAACAATGTTCATAACAAGGGTATCATTAACTCAGTATAATAAGAGATGTAGCCCGTGGTAACAACCGTAGAAGAAACTGAACTGGACTGTTTATCCACTGTGGCATGAAGGTACGTGCTTCTACATATCCGACATCCACTGTGGCATGAAGGTACGTGCTTCTACATATCCGACATCCACTGTGGCATGAAGGTACGTGCTTCTACATATCCGACATCCACTGTGGCATGAAGGTACATGCTTCTACATATCCGACATCCACTGTGGCATGAAGGTACGTGCTTCTACATATCTGACATCCACTGTATCTACACACACACACACACCACACACACACACACACACACACACACACACACACACACACACACACACACACACACACACACACGAGTCACGACCCTAATATCAGGGTCAGTGAATAATCCCACAAGTTTTCGGAAGTGAGAAAAGGAGAGGAAGACCAAAATTTTAGATTTAGATTTTGCCACCGAAGTGGCTAGTTTATTGTGCACCCCATAACTATCCTGTGGAGGGTAGTGCAAGAGCATATAGATACACAAAAGGCCTAGGAACAAAGCCCCAAAAGGGTTAACAGGTGTACATATGGGTTTATTTCCACATATCTACAGTTCACTTATCTGTTACAAGCAAATTAGGAAATTTGCTTTGTATATCTGGTATCTTATTTTCATTATTAATAAGATATCTTGACATGTCACATAGGTTATTATACTGTCTGTCTCTGTATTCCTCAATAAGTGGACAATTAAACACATAGTGTTCAAGACAGTGACCATATGCCTGATCACATTTATTTATTTATTTATTTATTTAGTAATTTAAGCATACATACAGAGGTACAAAAAAATACAGATAAGAGCAGCATGCCAAAGCCACTTATACTATGCATAGCATTACGGGTTGGCTTAAAATTAACTTAAGATTAACTAAGCAATGATGAAATCAGTGATAAGACATTATTGTAAACAGATAACTATAAAGCACAAGTGAGTATTACAAAGACAGGTCATATGGTTGCATGCATTGTTGTACATTCAGTAGAATGGAGTATTCTGTTAGGTAGTGTATTTAAAAAATAATAAAGTTAGATTGGGTCCTAGGTTTAACATTTGTGTGATATAATTGTGAGTAACATATAGGATATACAATTTATAAGGTTCAGTTATTCAGTATTTATTTGGTTTTGAGTGAGTAAGTGATCTTTGAGAAGAGACTTGAATTTATAAACAGGTAGTGTTTCTTTTATATTTACAGGTAATGAATTCCAGATTTTAGGGCCTTTTATGTGCATTGAGTTTTTGCATATCGTGAAATGGACACGAGGAACATCAAAGAGTGATCTGTGCCTTGTGTTATGGTCATGTGTTCTGTTGAGGTTGGCAAGGAGATGTTTGAGGGGAGGGTTAATATCAGAGTTAAGTGTTCTATGTATGTAATAGGTGCAATAATAAGTATGGATGTTTTGTATGGTGAGTAGGTTGAGTGTTTTGAATATTGGTGGTGTGTGTTGCCTGTAGTGAGAATTTATCATTCTAACTGCAGCCTTTTGTTGGGTAATTAGTGGTCTGAGATGGTTAATTGTTGTTGAGCCCCATGCACAAATTCCATTCAGTTTGATCATCATCTGTGTGTCTCCCAAACTGCCAGAAGTACTTGTAACCAAGCCTAAGCCTGGCCACTACAACATCAGTCAGTCTGTTCACATTGCAAGTTGCTCCATAAACATACTTATCTACGTTCATGTTATCATAGTGGGTTATAGATCTACTCAGGCTTCTAACTGCATTCCTATAACAATCATTTTCATTATTTACTTCTCTCCTAATATTATTCCTAATGCTAGACACAGATATATCAAAGTTATATTCTACATTCTCCTTTTGGGTACTATTCTTGGCTAACATATCAACTTTATCATGAAGGAGTAATCCAATGTGTGGTTAATTCCTTTGTCCCGAATTTTTTAGTATCTATACCTGTCTTCTCCAATGAGCATGTTGTTGGAGTCATTATATGAGTCAAGAGCATTCAGTGATGACATAGAATCAGTAATGATGATAGAATCAAGCTCAGTGTCATAAGTCCCCACATTAGGATTGCAAACAATTCACTTTGCAGTGTAGTCACCTACTAGTCATGCCTACTTCAACAAATTTATTGTCGTTCTTATATAGGGAGGTGAAAACAAGAGCAGATGCAGCCCTGCCAGAAGACTCCTGTTTAGATCCATCAGTGTATATCACTTGTGATAACTTATTACTACCAGCTAGGCGAGAAATTTCTTCTTGAGGAATTGCTTTAACAAGTGATTTAAGGAAGGGATTACTAGCAATGAGCTTCTTGGGAGGGACTTGCAGGTCTGTGATATTAAATGAACACATCTTCCATAAAGGGGTGAAATGCTCTTGTTGTCTACAGTGATACAGTTCATGCAGGTTATAAAACTTAATGTAACTGCACGTTTTCACAATCCATTTAGATCTGTGTGTATTTACTTCTAGACACTTAGTAAGATTAATTGTAAAGTAAAAGAACTAATGTGACATTTTATTGTGGCAACGTTTCGCTCTCCAGGAGCTTTATCAAGCCATTACAAACAATACATGGACACAGGGGGTATATAAAGGCTCAGAGTGAGGTGCAATACTAGTGAGGTACCATTTCGATGTTCACTAGTGGTAGTAGTAGTAGTAGTAGTAGTAGTAGTAGTAGTAGTAGTAGTAGTAGTAGTAGTAGTAGTAGTAGTAGTAGTAGTAGTAGTAGTAGTAGTAATAACAAAAATAATACAATATGGTAGAGCAATTAATTCGTACATGAGTAAAGGGATGTAAAAGCTATTACTTGGGTAACAAAAAAAATAGTAATAAAGTTGGTAGAATTACCGACAATATGTAAAGTAAAAGGACACAAGTGCAACTAATGTGACATTTATTGTGGCAACGTTTCGCTCTCCAGGAGCTTTATCAAGCCATTACAAACAATACATGGACACAGAAAATGTACAGAGAACCTTCACGGCGCGCATAACGGAGATAAAACACCTCAATTACTGGGAGCGCTTGAGGTTCCTAAACCTGTATTCCCTGGAACACAGGCGGGAGAGATACATGATTATATACACCTGGAAAATCCTAGAGGGACTAGTACCGAACTTGCACACGAAAATCACTCACTATGAAAGCAAAAGACTTGGCAGACGATGCAATATCCCCCCAATGAAAAGCAGGTGTGTCACTAGCACGTTAAGAGACCATACAATAAGTGTCAGGGGCCCGAGACTGTTCAACTGCCTCCCAGCACACATAAGGGGGATTACCAACAGACCCCTGGCAGTCTTCAAGCTGGCACTGGACAAGCACCTAAAGTCAGTTCCTGATCAGCCGGGCTGTGGCTCGTACGTTGGTTTGCGTGCAGCCAGCAGCAACAGCCTGGTTGATCAGGCTCTGATCCACCAGGAGGCCTGGTCACAGACCGGGCCGCGGGGGCGTTGACCCCCGGAACTCTCTCCAGGTAAACTCCAGGTTAACTCCAGAGGGTGCAATACTAGTGAGGTACCATTTCGATGTTCACTACTACTACTACTACTACTACCACTAGTGAACATCGAAATGGTACCTCACTAGTACTGCACCTCACTCTGAGCCTTTATATACCCCCTGTGCCCATGTATTGTTTGTAATGGCTTGATAAAGCTCCTGGAGAGCGAAACGTTGCCACAATAAAATGTCACATTAGTTGCACTTGTGTCCTTTTACTTTACATATTGTCGGTAATTCTACCAACTTTATTACAAGATTCATTGTGACAGTGGTTCATTTCTTAACATTCTAATACCGAGTACAGTGTTAATCTCAACAATCCTATCACTGATACTAGAAATACCTAGCTCCTTCCTCATATTTATAAGAACCTTTGTAGATTTGGGACAGCCAAGAATAATTATGAGAGCGTCGTTCTGCATTAACTCCAAGGGTCGGAGAGAACTATCTCTAGCTAATATCAACATGGGAGCAGCACAGTCAATTAAGGACCTAACATAGGTTATGTACATCCACTGTGGCATGAAGGTACGTGCTTCTACATATATGACATCCACTGATGGGGTTGTAGCAGCAACAGCTTTGAGAGTATTTGGCCTCTCTTTGCATTTCTTATTTAGTTGTGGTATAGTGGATTTGTTAAAGGGTACATCTACACCAAGATATCTGTAAGTTTTAACGTAGCTAATGTTTTCACCCTGCAAATAGATGGGTGGGGGATGTCGTTTGCTTGTTAATATCTTTGTTTTACAGGAAGATATTGAGGCCTAGTCGATTACAAATTGCTTGAACTTCATTAAGAATGGTACTCATCTTCTTATGCCCTGTTGTATGGATCATGATATCATCAGCATAGCTTATAGCTATATGTTTAGGTGAGGCAGGTAGAGCATTTAGGAGAGCATTAATCAGAATATTAAATAGCATGGGACTGAGAACTCCTCCCTGCGGTGTACCTAGGGACATTTCTTTAGACTCACTTCTAAAGCCTTGGTAGAGGACAGAGGATACTCTATTTGACAGGTATCCTATTATCCAGCAGAGTAGGCTACGACCAATATTCATTTTGGCTAGTTCATGTAGTATAACGGTTCTATTTGCAATATCAAATGCAGATTTTAGATCAAGAAATGTGGTAAAACTAGTAGAGGTGTGTGCAGTGAGAAAGGTGGAAATACAGTTAGGTTAAATTTTTACCTTTCATGAACCCATAGAGGTAGGGGAGAAGTTGGTGTCTGATTCTGTAGTACAGTCTGTTAAGTATCATTCTTTCAAAAGTTTTACAAAGACAACTAGTTAAGGAGATCGGTCTAAATGTATCAGGCTGTTGGGGCTTAGGGATAAGCACAATGAGACTATTGGTCCAAGACGTAGGAAGAACGCCCTCAATATAACTGGTAATATACAGTGCCAACAAAGGGTTATCAGGCACGTGCCTTAAAGTTCTGAGAATATCATAGGTTATACCATCCTCTCCAGGAGCAGTTGATCAACCTTTAGTTAATGCATTATCTAATTCATACTCGGTGAAGAGGCAATCTCATCAACATTTTGGCTCATAAAATTAATCAGTTTCATCATTTCTTCAGAAGCACTCTAATTTTTTTCTAATATGAGATGGAAGGTTTTCATGCCTGGATGTTTTGGACCAGTCATTTATGAGGTCATTTGCTTTTTCAAGAGGACAAGGATGAGCAACATTGCCAGTCTTTTTCCTGGTTATTTTATTTATACCTTTCCAAGCCAAACTTAAAGGGGTGGATCTATTTAATCCACTAACAAATTGTTCCCATTCCTGTTGCCTAAGTTCTTGCTTTCTATTCCTTACATTTGTTAGTGCAGCAAAATCTGAGTACCAGATCATCTGGGTAGCGTGACAGTGTCAGCGTGCCTCGTTGTGCTCCGGGTTTTCTGGTGTTTTCACGGTGGCTCTTACGTGCTAGAACTTTAATTTGTGTCATCAATCCTATACGATACATCCCTCTAGCGCCTGGAACCAATCTTGGGCGGAAAACATTATATACTGAGTCAAAAAAGGAGAATTAGTGTGCACTACCTAGCAGAGTTTACTGTCAGAGGGGAATCATAGGCCTGTGTCCCGTGTGAAAAAAATAATAATTGAACTTTGTGTCAGAGGAAAGAAAGTCTCCCTGAAAACATTGAGTATACATAGTGTATAGTGTATACTACAGTGGCTCCCTAGTATATTGATGATAAAGGCTAAAGTGTCATTTGAAAACAGGTGAATTTGTAAATGAAGTGATAAGCCTATAGAGGCAGGTGCCAGAAGTCGCCAGAAACTTACCACGGGTCAGCTGTTTTTAATAATCTTCCTGGCCTGCTAGTGTACTCGCATATAATCTAGTGATACCAGTGAAGAGCAGAATACAGTGTTGTAGTAGCAACTAACCAGTATTATAATGGTACTTAGTGGAGTGGAGTGACTTTCATTAGTTTCTTTTTTCTTGAAATACCAGACGTATACTGTGAATTTCATATAACCGGTAGTTACCAGCGGTCGCAATATACACAACGAGAAGCAATTATTACTACAGAAAAAGCGTCCTTCCTCCAAAATTTGCACCAGTCAACTATAGTGATAATATAGCATTTATTGTGGTGGAGACGGAAAAAAGAATAGAGAAGCTAGATACAGCGATTGATAAACAAGGGTGGAGGTCGACCGTTCGTCATTGTAGGAGTGCCAGCAGTCACCGGCTCTTCAACACGCAAGTTATACTTTTGTATCAATCAAATCACATATTACTCGGGTAGATAATTTCCAGTAGATCCTTCATGTGTTAGCTCAAATCACCGACCAGTATGGTTTAAATAAGTGACCCACTGATCAGATCAGATAGACTGGTCCGAACCCTTGACTGGTCCGAACCCTTGACTGGTCCGAACCCTTGACTGGTCCGAACCCTGGACTGGTTTCAAACGGTTTCGTTGTGCACTACCTAACAGGTTATTAATAGAATATTCAAGAGGTTGCTAGTAGAATTGCAGTAAATCAACCATTCAAATCATTATGAAGCTGTGTGTAGTCTGTGGTCAGTCAAACAAACGGGCTTCCACATGCATAAATTGTCATTTTTGTGGAAATTGGTGTCACGCCCCTTGTGCAGATATCCAAGAACTAGCTATAAGCAGTATTAAAACAGGGAAGTGTTTTTGGGTATGCCCAAAAGAGATAAATCTGTGGACTAAAATCACAAGGGTATTAAAAGAGGTCAACATCAAAGCTGCTTTCATAGAAAACCTGGAAGCTTTCTACAACAGATGGGAACATAAAAAGTCTGGGCTGAATGGTACTGCCCTTGATACTGGCCATGTAGTCAGAAACTGTAAGGCTGGAGATGATGTCCTGGTAGTCAGTAAATGGAGGGCTGATAGTGCTGTCCTGGGAGACAGTAATGGTGAAGCTGGAGGTGCGGTCCTGGGAGACAGTAATGGTGAAGCTGGAGATGCTGTCCTGGGAGACAGTAATGGGGAAGCTGGAGATGCTGTCCTGGGAGACAGTAATGGTGAAGCTGGAGATTTTGTCCAGGTAGTCGGGAATTATACGCAGGAAGGAATACATATAAATGACCTCATAGGGGACAGGAGCCATAGTAGGGAAACAAGTGTAGTCAAAGATAAGATAAAACCAATATTGCAAACTAGAAATACCGCAGGAAATAGCAAACAAGAGGACTCCACTAGCAATAGTGAGGATATATTACCAAAAACAACTGGTGGGAGCTCCATTGTTGGTGCTAGGGAGAATAGAAGTAAGACAGGGAAACATGCACCAACAGGGAATACAGTCACAGAAACCCAAGGCAAACGGAAACCAAGCCTGTGCAAATACTATGCACTCGGTATCTGCTGGCATGGGAAATCTGGAAAAACAGATGGGACGTGCAACTATGACCACCCTAGAAAATGCCATGCCCATATCACAACGGAAAATGAAAACCCCCTTTCCTGTAAGTTTTTTTCCCCCTGAATGGGTACCTTTCAGACAGGAAAGACTTGCTATAACTTAAATTGCCAGGCATCCCATCTAAAGGGGGGAAAAAAGATCAAAATTTTAGGCCAGGAAAAAAACTGGGGGTGGGGGGGGGGGGGGGGGGGGGAAAAAAAAAAATGGCCGAAATGGCAGAAATCGTACACCAAACCCAGTCATTCCTGGAGTGGAAACCCCACAGTCGATGGCCTCCACCCCAAAACCAACGATAAGATACAAATGCGGAAAAAAAATCCCCCCCCCCCAGTACCAAAAATCCACAAGCCCCATAACATTTTTTTTGCAAATATACAGGGTCTAAAGCCAGCAAAAAACAACAAAATACCTTTATCCTGGACTGTTGCAGAGGAAAAGGCAATTTTGCGGCTTTCACGAGACCCAATAAGGACATTTGGACAACGAAATAGGACCCCAGGTTAAAACCCCTATACAGTGTGACAGAGTGAACGAAAAGGGGGGGGGGGTTTGGCCTGTACATTCGAGCACTTGTTTGACAGAAAGCTAAAAACCTCAAATGATTTTAGTGGGAAATTTTTGCATAAAAGGTCGAGAACCCAAAAACCCAGTCTTTGGTAGTTACAAACTCCCGGGTGCAACATCCGCATTCCAGGAACAGCTGTTTAAAAATTTACCACTGTCTGGAAAACCTTCCAGTCCCGCCCCAACATCTTGCCCGGGGGGTTTAACTTAAAGGGACCTAAAAAGGAGGAATATAGCAAAAAATTTGTTGCATTTAAACCGGAGGGAGCTTGATGAAAAACTCACACTCACGCGAGCTTTTAAAATCTCTGCACAAAATTCAATTTAAACCGCAAATAAAGAGCCCACTAGACTGGAGAATACCTAGACCTAAACTTCACTAAAAATGATGTCAGATAAGAAATGTTTTACCAAAACAAAAAAAAAATACCAGTACAACATAATTGAGGTTCAGTCTGTATGCGCGGAGCCCCCGACCGACACAATGAGATTAGTCACGAGGGAGCATTCACCCAAATTCAATTCAATAACAAAAACATAAAGTGGGACCAAATAAAAAAAGTCCAACCCATATAAGCTGGGGGAAAATATATAAGCAACACGACCCCAATTATGCCTAGAAAAGATTAAAATCGGTGGATCGATGTTGCACAAGGCTTATTCCTCAAGAAAAGGAGGGTAGATGTAAAACAGGGAAAAAGAAGGCGCTTCCTTTACAGGCGACGGAAAAAAATAAAAGGGGGCTAAAGAGGTCAATTATCTGAAATGCTAAGGGGGACATGGGCAGAGAAAAAGCAACATCGAAATTAAACAAAAGAATCATTTTAAATCAGGAATCGCGGGAAGAAAATAAAAGCCCCTAAAGAAATCGAAAGAAACCCCAAAATATTTCTTTTCCTATGCCAAATCAAAAAAACGGAACAACGTCCCCGTATGGGGCCCCCACTTAAAAAGATGGGTCCTACCGAGACAGCAAGGAAAATGAGTGAGTACCAATCCAAAAATGACTCATTTTTAGCAAGCCGCTAACCAGACTGAGAGTCGAAGTCAAAATGAAAATTTTTTATGAGAGAGCCACAAATTTTATTAACCAAGGCTTTCCGATTTATCCTACGCCCAAAGATTTCGAACAGGGGAAAATGACAGCCCATGCCTTGCCCGGAGACTCATGGAAATCTGGTTACAAGAAATGCAAGAAACCCCCCCTTTTTTT
>NC_069444.1:39562760-39567226 GCF_026875155.1 Cherax quadricarinatus | reverse complement strand
AAAAATTTTTTTAAATCCTCTTCCTGTAATCGGAAAGCCCGAAAGTTAGATAGACAATGTCCGTAAATTTCATGGGGGATTAAAAACCAAAAATTATCTCGAAAGCGGGGGTAGTAGATCCCCGGTTCACTTTTTAGATGAAAGTAAAGGATATCACCCCCAATCCCATAAATGTCTTGACTAGGGCTCAGACCAAAGCCCAGGGCTTCCCTATGTCCATCCTTTGATTTTCCCTGACTTTAAGCCTTTAGACATATCGAAGGACTCCTTTGTCAATTTACAACGTAATTGCCCTTCTCTTCAGAATTGCCATAATGCAGCTAGACAAAATCAAGTTATCCAAAGAAAAACTTTCATATAAATTTGAATATATAAAGGTATCTTGTATAAGTCAGTATTCAAATTAAATTCAGATGAGATAGACATTCCATCTTAGTGTTCCAAGTAATGCAAAGAGACGTTCTTAAAATGGCTCATGACCTCCAGTGGCTGGACATTCTCGCATCGTAAAACCTTAAATAAAATTAGGAAACCTATTTTTGGCCAAAATATCCTCAGATATCACTACCTATTGTGATAGTGTAAAGTTTGCCAACTGTCTCCTCCCGAGGTACAGGCTAGTACCTATGGTCAAAATGCCAATCTTTACGGTACCTTTTGAAAGAGTAGCTATTGACATCGTTGGTCCTTTATCTCCACTTTCATCTGGGGACATAGATATATATTAACATTAGTTGATTATGCTTCGAGTTTCCCTGAAGCCGTACCCTTAAAGACCATAACTACTACAGAGGTGGCTGAAGCCCTTTTGTCCATCTTCCTCCAGAGTGGGCATCCCTAGAGAAATTTTGTCTGACCGTGGGACACAATTCACATCTGACTTAATGCAACACTCTACCACTTCTGGGAGTGAAGCCTCTCTTCACACACCCTATCATCCCAGCTGTAATGGGAGGATTGAGCGCCAGCATTCGATTCTCAAGTCCATTTTAAGGAAACTTTGCTCCCTTAAACCTAAGGAGTGGCATCGTACCTACCCTGTGCTTTGTTTGCCATGAGGGAAGTTCCCAGTGACTCTTTGGGGTTTTCACCTTTTGAACTTCTCTATGGTAGACAGGCCAGAGGCCCATTGTCCATCCTCATGACTTATGGACTAATGAGAGTAAATGCTGAGGTTCAGTCTTCGTACCAGTTTCTCCTTGACCTTAGATCCAAACTTGAGGAGACCTCTGACATAGTTTCAAAAAACTTAAGCTTGTCAATGGACCAGTACAAAACCTATTTTGATTCCAAAAGTCAGAGAAGTTTTAAAGTAGGGGATGAAGTTCTTGTACTTTTGCCTATCAAGTCAAATAAATTATTAGTACATGGAAAGGTCCATATAAAGTTTAAAAATTTGTGGGAAGTTGATACCTCATAGAAGTCAAGGGGAAACCTAAGCTTTATCATATCAACATCCTTAAGAAATATTACCCGAAGAAATTCGTTAACTGCCTTAATAACTTTGACTTAGTTTTTTCCCACGAACTTGATACAGACAACTGAAGAATGTAAAGGTGTGCTAATATGACACCTCTAACTTAGACTATGAAGAAGAACTACATGACTTGGTGAACTCTTGACCACTCGGATGCAACCAAAAATTAATATTAATGAATCTTTGGATGACCATAAGAGACATGAACTACTTCAATGTGTGAAGTAACTTTTCAGACGTCTTTACTGATATTCCAGGTGTTACCTCCACGGTAGTCCATAAGATTGACTTAGTGACGGACATCCTATCAAACGGAAATTATACCCAGTTCCAGTTCACCTTAGGATGCATTTGGGCCAAGAGGAAAACAATTATTAAAACTAAAGTTTTGAACCTTTTGTTCTGGCGTATGCCCCCAGACTGTTAGAGGGGATAAATTTAATGACTGCTAGCTTCGGAGGTAAACTATAACTCGGTGGCATAACCTATGGGAAAAAAAGGTTTAAACAAAATTTTTGACCCATTTTAGAGTTGAATGCAAGGTACATAAAAATGTTAGCCTTTAAAAATTGTTTTAACCAAAGGATGATTGTTATAATATCCACCGTTTTAATGGTTTCAAACCACGTGAGACGAAGGGAAAGGCCTTTAAAATGCCCAAAAGTGAGTTATTTTGATAAATACTAATGGATTCACGGTTGGGCAATAAAAATTCATAATTTAGAGGGGAGTACAGGGGTATAGATAGGGAAAAAAGCCCGGGGGGATCAAAAATTTGTATCCCCATCCCTTCTAAACCGCAAACCCTTCCCCCCGATCAAAGCCTTTAAAAAAGGTTTCCCCCAAAAAAGAGCCTGGAGCTCTTTGGTTGTAAATTTTGAAATATTGCCCCTTTAATAAATTCCCCTTCCCAAGAAACACCCCCCAGGTAACAACTTCTTCTAAACCCATGGGGTTCTAATCTCGCCAAAAAACCCCCACGCCCCAAATCCCCATGCCGGGGACTCCCCAGAGGGGAAATTTCCCAAATTCCTTCTTTCTTAAATTTCCCTTGCACATAAAAAAAACAGAGGGCTCCCAGAAATCACGGTTTTTAGGATTTATTTTGGGAACTCTGTTTCCCCAACATTTAAAACCCTTTGAAACGCTCCTCGATAATTTTAATTTTATTTGGGAGCCCCAACTTGTGCTCAGTCTGAACCTACTCTCATTTTTGGGTGATTATAATGCAAGACCCCAAAAGCTTTGGGAAAACCCTCAGTTTGGAAATCGTAATGGAAATTTCAACTGTTTCACTCTTAAACACCCCCATGAAAAAGTGCACTTTTGTGGGTGACCTTAAAACCCACAATATCTATGGATGCCCCTTAAACTGGTCTGGCTTCAACATTATTTCCCGCCAGCTGTGAGCCCTTCATTGTAACAATATACTTTCTAAATCTTTTCCCCAAGGCTAACCTTTTAGAAAATTGGAAATTTACTATTCTCCCTGGGGGGGGTTTATTTCAAACGGAAACGCCCTTAAATTTTTCCCCCCCTGATAAACATGTTTTGCCCTTTTTTGGGCACTTGTGCCTGATTTTGGTATAATTCCATAGTGTACCTCTGTCGGGGATTTTTTTTAACCCAAGACCTTGTGAGCAGTATTCAGAATTTCTTAGACCGCCTCTGAAACTTCCTACTAACCAAAAACCCAAATGACTTCCATAAAAATCATAATTTTTATAAAAATCATACCTATTACAATGTTTCTAAACTTCGAACTTTTGAAACGACTGCCGCAACTGGGCCTAGCCTATAGAAACCATCGAAACCCCCTAAAATGTTTACCTCTTCAAACCCCCCCTTTTGCTGCTGCCAAAAAGAGGTTTTACGGGAGCGCGCAAACAGACTGGGAAAAATTTTTGTCAATGGTTTTAAAGCTCAAAACCCCCACTTACCGGGGAAAGGGGGGAAACAAAAAAAAATTTAAGGTAACAGAACTGGCAGATCCGCAAAACCTCATCCCTTCCCTGGGGGAAAATGAGTTAGTGTTTTGGGCTGCTACATCTAGCTATGACAGCTCCCCAGTACCACAAAAAGGGCGAAATTAATGGAAAAAATATGATGCAAGGGAGAGACGTTGCTTTATGCCAGCAAGGCAGATGACGAACATTCCTTTCACTAATTATGAACTTGATGAAAGGGGCACAAACAAAGGGGAAACTCCCGTCGCCTTTTGGGGATGGTATTACTTACAACATACTCAATTGGTTCGAGAAACCGGGTAACCTTTACTTAAATTTAATATAACATGATTTAATGTCCTGGGGAGCTCCCAAAAATCATGGACCAATAGCCTCATTTTTCCCTTTCCAAACCCCAAAACAAAAAAAACCTTTTTCGCCCAATACCCCTTTACTAGCTGTTTTGTGTAAAACTTTAAAAAGGGATGATTTTTAAAAATCTTATGCACAAAATTTAAAGGGAAATTTCCCTTGTCCCCCCCGGTTGAAAGGCTTCATGCATGGAAGGAGTGTGAAACATTGCTTTAAACCCCCCTTTTTCTAAACCCCTGCACACGACAGCTCATACACTCCCTTTCCCCTTGCCCCTTAAATCCGTTTTTTTATGTAGCCAACAGACATTTAAACCTTAGTAAACCTTGCCAAATGGATTTTTGGGAGGGGTTTTCCCCCCGCTGGTTTAAAAAAGGGTTTACCTGCCAACAGAAAGTCGTCTGTGTTTTTCCCAAAGGGACAAAGAAGTTAACAAAAAAATTTTGAATTGGGAAACCCCAAACAGGGAGTGTCTTAGTCCCCCCCTTTTTAAACATTTTGTTTAAAATCCTTACTTAATGCCATGCCACCAGCCCCATCATTATAGGGTTTTAGTTTTGCTAGGGAAATAATGTTTCCCACACTACCGGATTTTTCCCACACCCAAAACTTTCCCTTAAACCCCTTTTTAATCCTCGTGTCAGGACCGGGGATTAATAATCTCAGGGGAA
>NC_069444.1:39547760-39557760 GCF_026875155.1 Cherax quadricarinatus | reverse complement strand
GCCACCCTCAAACACCATTGTTAATGAGGGAGCTGATCAAAATATCGACTTGGATGACAGCCAATAAACTTACGCTTAACACTGACAAAACCTACTACATTATGTTTGGTAGCAGAGCAGGAGATGCGCAAATTAACATTAAGATCGACAACACTCTAATTGCCAGGCATAATGAGGACAAATTCCTAGGCCTATACCTCGACAACAACTGAACTTCAGCACCCATATCCAACACATAACCAAAAAAGTATCCAAAACGGTTGGGATCCTCTCCAAGATACGATACTACGTGCCGCAAACTGCCCTTCTCACACTATACCATTCACTTATATATCCATACCTCACCTATGCTATCTGTGCTTGGGGTTCAACTGCAGCAACACACCTAAAGCCAATAATAACCCAACAAAAAGCCGCAGTAAGAATAATCACTAAATCCCATCCCTGGCAACACCCCCCCCCCACTCTTCATAGATCTAAACTTACTCCCTGTTCAGTACATCCACACTTACTACTGTGCAATCTACATCTACAGGACCTTAAATTCCAATATTAACCTTGACCTAAAATGCTTTCTTGATAGTTGCGACAGAACCCACAGGCACAACACCAGACACAAACATCTCTATGATATTCCCCGTGTCTGACTAAACCTTTACAAAAATTCAATGTATGTCAAAGGCCCTAAAATCTGGAACACCCTACCTGAAAATTCTAAAACTGCAGACACATTCATCACCTTCAAAACTACCATCAGAAAACATCTTATCTCCCTGATACACCCTGTCAACTAATTACACGAGTACCACCTGGTGGTTAACACTTACACTCACTCACCCATTTGACCATAAACAGAAATATCAATCTCAATCTCAAAATGCTGAATCTTAACTAGTCATAAGTTGGCCTGTGATACTCCAATACTGAAACTATGTATAGTGCCAAAACAAAATCATTCACATTGCTAAACTCACAAACTAGTATTTAGTCACTTAGTCACTTACCTCATAATTTTGTAATATTTTAAACTTAAGATTTAATTTAAGTCTGCCCAAATGCCTAGCCATGCTAGGTGTTCTAGTGGTACACTCTGTAATAATTATTTTACTACATGTAAACCACACAATAACCAAATTCTGTAAACTCAGCATTGTAATCCTTATAGAGAATAAACCTGAACCTTACTAATCTTACAGGCATCTTATCCAACTTCCTTAAAAAGTCTGAAGGAACCTCTTGAACTTTCTGACGTAGCTCGAGAAAAGTTAAATGAGATTAAAAATATCCTCTCAAAAGACCCTATACTTAAGATTCCAGATATTAATAAAACATTTTGTTTAAGAACTGATGCTTCCAATACTGGCTTAGGTGCAGTGTTACTACAATACCAAGATGGTACTCCCTTCCCTGTATGCTTCCTGAGCCGGAAACTCCTTCCTGCAGAAACGAGATACTCCACCATAGAAAAGGAATGTTTGGCCCTTGTGTGGGGTATCTCCAAGCTTAAATTTTATTTACTGGGAAAAGAATTTATTTTAGAGACGGATCACAAACCTTTGATATACCTAGAAACTTTTAAGGGAACCAACAGTCGCCTCTTGAGGTGGACATTGGCTCTCCAAGCTTTTAAGTTCTATATTGTGTATATCAATGGTTACCATCCAATTATTTCTCTGACTGGTTAAGTCGTGACAGTCAGTAGAAGATTTGTTGCCTTACACGACTTCCACATTCTAGAACTTTTTCCTCACCTATTCTTATACTCCTTGACTATAAGTCTTGGTATGGGGAGTGTGAGGGAAAAGTTCAACAGATAGGAGTAGCGAGTGAGTATATGGTAACGATAGTTTGATTGCCAGCTGCTTGTTAAGGTAGGGTAAGTATAGCTCCTGCTATCCCCCCCCTCCCTTTTTCCCCACCCCGAAAGGTGACGTGTGGGGCTCCGGCCAAGCAGTAATCACTCGACTCACAGCTCCCAGCACAACTGTAAGTAAAAGCCTGCTCCTATTCTAGTGGAGTTATTGGTTGAAAGCTTCACTTTTGACCAATAATAAACTTAGTCCTTTCAGCCTTGATCTCCATGTTAGATGTTTTGATAATCACCACATCTTTTAGGTATTGTACTTATCATGGAGAGTGATTTCTTAAGCAGTGGGTAACCTGTCTCTCTTTCCAGCTTGGAATGACAGATCGGGTCACCTGCCAACCAACGAGAAGTGTTGAAGGAGAAGGACTTTTGCAAAAGTCCGGAGACGTCACTTTTTGGATCTACCTATCTGATTAACTGTAGGCGACAGCAGGCAACAACCCCTCATCCTTGTAGTGGTAAAGAACCTGCTTTCCTGTCATCTGGACTGACTGTTCAAGGTTATAGACTCTGTGAAGAACTAGCCGTTGGGTTGTCATCAACACCTGTGACCCCCCCCCACATCATCAGTAATGGCTACAATTTCTAAAAGACGGTGTCAACCTCCACCAGACACCCCAGAGAAATAGCAAGCATCGAACTTAAGCTAAAAGAATCCTTTAGGAGTCAGGAATCGCGGGAAGAACTAAAAGCTATAAATGAAATCGAAAGAAACCCAAAGTATTTCTTCTCCTATGCCAAATCAAAATCGAGAACAACGCCCAGTATTGGGCCCCTACTTAAACAAGATGGGTCCTACACAGATGACAGCAAGGAAATGAGTGAGCTACTCAAGTCCCAATATGACTCAGTTTTTAGCAAGCCGCTAACCAGACTGAGAGTCGAAGATCAAAATGAATTTTTTATGAGAGAGCCACAAAATTTGATTAACACAAGCCTATCCGATGTTATCCTGACGCCAAATGACTTCGAACAGGCGATAAATGACATGCCCATGCACTCTGCCCCAGGGCCAGACTCATGGAACTCTGTGTTCATCAAGAACTGCAAGAAGCCCCTATCACGAGCCTTTTCCATCCTATGGAGAGGGAGCATGGACACGGGGGTCGTCCTCAGTTACTAAAACAACAGACATAGCCCACTCCACAAAGGGGGCAGTAAAGCAACAGCAAAGAACTACAGACCAATAGCACTAACATCCCATATCATAAAAATCTTTGAAAGGGTCCTAAGAAGCAAGATCACCACCCATCTAGAAACCCATCAGTTACACAACCCAGGGCAACATGGGTTTAGAACAGGTCGCTCCCGTCTGTCTCAACTACTGGATCAGTACGACAAGGTCCTAAATGCACTAGAAGACAAAAAGAATGCAGATGTAATATATACAGACTTTGCAAAAGCCTTCGACAAGTGTGACCATGGCGTAATAGCGCACAAAATGCGCGCTAAAGGAATAACAGGAAAAGTCGGTCGATGGATCTATAATTTCCTCACTAACAGAACACAGAGAGTAGTCGTCAACAGAGTAAAGTCCGAGGCAGCTATGGTGAAAAGCTCTGTTCCACAAGGCACAGTACTAGCTCCCATCTTGTTCCTCATCCTCATATCCGACATAGACAAGGATGTCAGCCACAGCACCGTGTCTTCCTTTGCAGATGACACCCGAATCTGCATGACAGTGTCTTCCATTGCAGACACTGCAAGGCTCCAGGTGGACATCAACCAAATCTTTCAGTGGGCTGCAGAAAACAATATGAAGTTCAACGATGAGAAATTTCAATTACTCAGATATGGTAAACATGAGGAATTAAATCTTCATCAGAGTACAAAACAAATTCTGGCCACAAAATAGAGCGAAACACCAACGTCAAAGACCTGGGAGTGATTATGTCAGAGGATCTCACCTTCAAGGACCATAACATTGTATCAATCACATCGCTAGAAAAATGACAGGATGGATAATGAGAACCTTCAAAACTAGGGAGGCCAAGCCCATGATGACACTCTTCAGGTCACTTGTTCTATCTAGGCTGGAATATTGCTGCACTCTAACAGCACCTTTCAAGGCAGGTGAAATTGCCGACCTAGAAAATGTACAGAGAACTTTCATGGCGCGCATAACGGAGATAAAACACCTCAATTACTGGGAGCGCTTGAGGTTTCTAAACCTGTATTCCCTGGAACGCAGGAGGGAGAGATACATGATTATATACACCTGGAAAATCCTAGAGGGACTAGTACCGAACTTGCACACGAAAATCACTCACTACGAAAGCAAAAGACTTGGCAGACGATGCACCATCCCCCCAATGAAAAGCAGGGGTGTCACTAGCACGTTAAGAGACCATACAATAAGTGTCAGGGGCCCGAGACTGTTCAACTGCCTCCCAGCACACATAAGGGGGATTACCAACAGACCCCTGGCAGTCTTCAAGCTGGCACTGGACAAGCACCTAAAGTCAGTTCCTGATCAGCCGGGCTGTGGCTCGTACGTTGGTTTGCGTGCAGCCAGCAGCAACAGCCTGGTTGATCAGGCGCTGATCCACCAGGAGGCCTGGTCACAGACCGGGCCGCGGGGGCGTTGACCCCCGAAACTCTCTCCAGGTAATCCAGGTATATATCTATACATATTAGCGTTTAATTCAAATGTCATTTTTTCATTTCCTTTTTCATTTTTCTTTCAAATAGGATACACCTTCATGTTTCACTGTTTTATATTTGCATTAATAAATAATAGTGTTTATCTTTGTGAATTATTTCTTTTTCTATTCATTGATTTTCCTGAGGAGGACCAGCCTTGGTAATACTGTCTGAAGTTGTTACAGGGCTGAGTAAGCCTTCACAAGTCCTTGCCAGGATTCGAACCTATTGGTCAAAAGTGAAGCTTTCAACCAATAAGTCCACTAGAATAGGAGCAGGCTTTTACTTACAGTTGTGCTGGGAGCTGTGAGTCGAGTGATTATTGTTTGGCCGGAGCCCCACATGTCACCAGTGGCCCGGTGGCCCGGTGGCCTGGTGGCTAAAGCTCCTGCTTCACACACTGAGGGCCCGGGTTCGATTCCCGGCGGGTGGAAACATTTCGACACGTTTCCTTACACCTGTTGTCCTGTTCACCTAGCAGCAAATAGGTACCCGGGTGTTAGTCGACTGGTGTGGGTCGCATCCTGGGGGACAAGATTAAGGACCCCAATTGAAATAAGTTAGACAGTCCTCGATGACGCACTGACTTTCTTGGGTTATCCTGGGTGGCTAACCCTCCGGGGTTAAAAATCCGAACGAAATCTTATCTTATCTTACCTTTTGGAGTGGGGAAAGAGGGGGGATGATAGTGGGAGCTATACTTACCCTACCTTAACAAGCAGCTGGCAATCAAACTATCGTTACCATATACTCGCTCGCTACTCCTATCTGTTGAACTTTTCCCTCACAGCATGAAAACCTTCCAACTCATATTATAACAAATTTAGAGAGTGCTTCTGAAGAAATGTTGAAACTGATTAATTTTATGAGCCAAAATATTGATGAGAGTGACTGCCTCTTCACCGAGTATGAATTAGATAATGCATTAACTAAAGGTCGATCAACTGCTCCTGGAGAGGATGGTATAACCTATATTCTCAGAACTCTAAGGCAAGTGCCTGATAACCCTTTGTTGGCACTGTATAATCTCAGTTACATTGAGGGAGTTCTTCCTACTTCCTGGACCAATACTCATTGTGCCTATCCCTAAGCCTCAACAGCCTGATACATTTATACCGATCTCCTTAACTAATTGTCTTTGTAAAACTTTTGAAAGAATGATACTTAACAGACTGTACTACAGAATCAGACGCTCGTACGTTGGTTTGCGTGCAGCCAGCAGCAACAGCCTGGTTGATCAGGCTCTGATCCACCAGGAGGCCTGGTCACAGACCGGGCCGCTGGGGCGTTGACCCCCGGAACTCTCTCCAGGTAAACTCCAGGTAAACTAACTTTCCCCCTACCTCTATGGGTTCATGAAAGGTAAAAGTGTGCAGAACTGTATTTCCACCTTTCTCACTGCACACACCTCTGCTAGTTTTACCACATTTCTTGATCTAAAATTTTCATTTGATGTCTCAAACAGAACCGTTATACTACATGAACTAGCCAAAATGAATATTGGTGGTAGCTTACTCTGCTGGATAATAGGATACCTGTCAAATAGAGTATCCTCTGTCCTCTACCAAGGCTTCAGAAATGAGTCTAAAGAAATGTCCCTAGGTACACCGCAGGGAGGAGTTCTCAGTCCCATGTTATTTAATATTCTGATTAATGCTCTCCTAAATGCTCTACCTGCCTCACCTAAACATATAGCTATAAGATATGCTGATGACATCATGATCCACACAACAGGGCATAAGAAGATGAGTGCCATTCTTAATGAAGTTCAGGCAATTTGTAATCGACTAGGCCTCATAATATTTTCCTCTAAAACAAAGATATTAAAAAGCAAACGGCATCCCCCCACCCATCTATTTGCAGGGTGAAAGCATTAGCTACGTTTGAACTTACAGATATCTTGGTTTAGTTGTACCCTTTAACAAATCCACTATACCACAACTAAATAAGAAATACAAAGATAGGCTAAATGCTCTCAAAGCTGTTGCTGGCTACAACCCCAACTATGATGCTAATGTGAGAATCGTGAGAATGATGTACATAGCCTATGTTAAGTCCTTAATTGATTATGCTGCTCCCATGATATTAGCTAGAGAAAGTTTTCTCCGACCCTTGGAGTTAATGCAAAATGAAGCTCTCAGAATTATTCTTGGTTGTCCCAAATCCACAAAGGTTCTTAATATGAGGAAAGAGCTTGGTGTTGGTGTGTGGGTGTGTGTGTGTGGGTGTGCGTCCTTGTGTGTATGCATATATTTGTACGCTCGTGTGCACATGTCCGTGCGTGCGCCCTCGTGTGTGTATGTGCGCGCGCGCACTAGTGTGGGTGTATGATCGACTTAATATTTGTATTTATAACTCATTACAATTGTGACCAGGTGTGGACGTATCAGTGGTTCATTACTTTGTAATTTGTTCATGACTGTAACCATGTATAGGAGTGAAGCTGATTCATTACCTCTGTAACTTGCCATGATTAGTGACCAGATCTACCTGGAGTTCATTGCCTTTGTAACTAGTTCAGCTATCATAACTTTGGGGTCCAGTCACTGGACCCATTATGTACCTTTGTAATCTTTTGACTACCGCCCACAGGATGGGTATGGGGTGCATAAAGATATTAAACTAAAGTGTGTGTGTGTGTGTGTGTGTGTGTGTGTGTGTGTGTGTGTGTGTGTGTGTGTGTGTGTGTGTGTGTGTGTGTGTGTGTGTGTGTGTGTGGTGTGTGTGACTTAACAATCAATATTTGCACCAATAACTCATTACAGTTGTGACCGGGTGTGGAAGTGTGAATTGCTCATTACTCTATAATTTGTTCATGATTGTAGCCAAAGTATAAACGTAAGTAACCATTCTACAGAATTCATTACCTTTGTAACTTGTGAGCTCATTACCTTTGTACCTAGTTCAGCTATCAAAACTTTGGGGGCCCAGTCCCTGGACCCATTACGTACCTCTGTAATCTGTAAATACCTTTGTAACTTGTCATGATTGTGACCAGACTTACCTGGAGTTCATTACCTTTGTAAATTGTGAGTTCATTACCTTTGTAAATTGTGAGTTCATTACCTTTGTAAATTGTGAGTTCATTACCTTTGTAAATTGTGAGTTCATTACCTCTGTAACTTGCTCAGCTATCAAAACTTTGGAGTCCAGTCCCTGGACCAATTATGTACCTCTGTAATCTTTTGACTACCGCCCACAGGATGGGTATGGGGTGCATAATAAACATATTAAACTAACTAAAAAAACTATTTTTAGTATCAGTGATAGGATTGTTGAGATTAACGCTGTACTCGGTATTAGAATGTTAAAAAATGAACCAGACACTTAGTAAGGTTCATACCTTACTAAGTGTCTAGAAGTAAATGCACACAGATCTAAATGGATTGTGAAAACATGCAATTGCATTGTTTTATAACCTGCATGAACTGTATCACTGTAGATAACAAGAGCATTTCACCCCTCCATGGAAGATGTGTTCATTTAATATCACATACCTGCAAGTCCCTCTCAAGAAGTTCATTGCTAGTAATCCCTTCCTTAAATCACTTGTTAAAGCAACTGCTCAAGAAGAAATTTCTGGCCTAGCTGATAGTAATAAGTTATCACAAGTAATATACACTGATGGATCTAAACAGGAGTCTTCTGGCAAGGCTGCATCTGCTCTTGTTGCCACCTCCCTAGTTAAGAACGATAATAAACTTGCTGGATTAGGCATAAGAATTAACAACTGGGCGTCTACATTGCAAACTGAACTGTTTGCCATCCTAATGGCGCTAAAGCTAACCTATGACACTGAGCTTGACTCTATCGTCATTACTGATTCTATGTCATCACTGAATGCTCTTAACTCATATAATGACTCCAACAACATGCTCATTGGAGAAGCCAGGTATATATATTAAAAAATCCGGGACAAAGGAATTAATGTACAATTGCTATGGATCCCATCACACATTGGATTACTCCTTCATGATAAAGTTGATGTGTTAGCCAAGAAGAGTACCCAGAAGGAGAATGTAGAATATAACTTTGGTATATCTGTGTTTATCATTAGGAATAATTAGGAGAGAAGTAAATAATGAAAATGATTGTTATAGGAATGCAGTTAGAAGCCTGAGTAGATCTATAACCCACTATGATAACATGAACGTAGATAAGTATGTTTATGGAGCAACTTGCAATGTGAACAGACTGACTGATGTTGTAGTGGCCAGGCTTAGGCTTGGTTACAAGTACTTCTGGCAGTTTGGGAGACACACAGATGATGATCAAACTAAATGTAAATTATGTGATCAGGCATATGATCACTGTCTTGAACACTATGTGCTTAATTGTCTACTTAATGAGGAATACAGAGATAAACAATATAATAACCTATGTGACATGTCAAAATTTCTTATTAATGAAAATAAGATACCAGATATACTAAGCAAATTTCCTAAATTTGCTTGTAACATTATTATTATTATAATAAAAAAGAAGCGCTAAGTTTGCTTGTAACAGATAAGTGAAATATAGATATGTAGATATAAATCATATGTATTCCTGTTAACCCTTTGGGGCCTAGTTCCTAGGCCTTTTGTGTATCCATATGCTCTCGCGCTTCTGTCCACAGGATGGATATGGGGTGCACAATAAACTAGCCACTTTGGTGGCCAAATCTAAATCTAATCTTAAATTGATTTTCAGACCGGGTTACTTTAGTATCTTCTGGTAATGAATTCCTTATTTTGGTGCCCTTTATGTGCATAGAGTTTTTACAGTTTGATATGGACACGGGGTACGTCAAAAAGAGATCTGTGTCTTGTGTTATGGTCATGTGTCCTGTTAAGGTTGGTGAGAAGTTTGAGTGGAGAGTTTATATTTGCGTGTATTGTTCTATGTATGTAGTAGACACATGAATAAGTATGGATGTTCTTAATGGTGAGCAGATTTAGACTTTTGAAATTTGGTGGAGTATGCTGTCGGGAGTGGGAATTTGTTATCATTCTGACTGCTGCCTTTTGCTGGGTTATTAGAGGTCTTAGGTGATTCAATGTTGTTGATCCCCATGCACAATTCCGTATATGAGGTAAGGGCATATGAGTGAATGGTACAGTGCCAGGAGAGCTGATTGTGGAACGTAGTACACCGTAACTTTGATAGTATGCCTACAGTCTTAGGGATTTTCTTGGTGATTTGTTGTATCTGTGTCTGGAACTCAAGGCTACTGTCAAGGTGGATACCTAGGAATTTTCCCTCTGCAACTCTTGTGACTTTTGATCCGTTTAGCGTTACTTACATATGTCATTACTGTCAGCTAGGACTGTACCTTGTACATGTACTTGTAGAAATAAAGATATTATTATTATTATTATTATTATTATTATTATTATTATTATTATTATTATTATTATTATTATTATTATTATAGGAGGCAATCAGATTCGATCCACATTAGGAGAAATCAAGTTCAATTCCTAGAGTCCAAAACACTTACCCCATCAG
>NC_069444.1:39514239-39547260 GCF_026875155.1 Cherax quadricarinatus | reverse complement strand
GCGCGCGGGGGGGCGCGCGGGGGGGCGCGCGGGCGGGCGCCGGGCGGGCGCGCGGGGGGGCGGGCGGGGGCGCGGGGCCCGCGGCGGCGCGAGGCGGGGGGGGGGGGTCGGGGGGGGGGGGGTGTGTGGGGGTGGGGGTAATTGGGGTTGGGGGGGGGGGGGTCAAGGGTGAGGTAGTCTCGAGGGCGAGGTCATGGTCAAAAACCGGAAGTAACACCTAGGGAAAAGGTGACCCTCCAGCTGCTGGCCCAGCCCGGGATACACCGCTCAGGGGAAGGCCCTAAACCGGATAAAACCGCTCAGTGGAAGGCCCCTAAACCGGATACACCGCTCAGTGGAAGGCCCCAAAACCCGGGATACACCGCTCAGTGAAAAATCGACTACTTAAAATATATATATATATATAAATAATATATATATAATAAATATATATATATATATATATATATATATATATATATATATATAGGGGACAAGGGGGAAAATAACATATTGTACGACTGCGGAAGAGCCGGTTGTGTGTGTGGGGGAAGTTCGTGAGGTAGAATGGGTAGAATAAAAGAGGTGGGTAGAACGAAAGGGGGTAAGGCAGCTTGGATTGATAGGATAAAGATAGAAATGTTAAAAGCAGGTGTGGATATAGTTTTGGAGTGGCTTGTGCTATTATTTAATAAATGTATGGAAGGAGGGGAGGGACCTAGGGATTGGCAGAGAGCATGCATGGTTCCTTTGTATAAAGGCAAAGGGTATAAAAGAGGGTGAAAAATTGTAGAGGAATAACTCTGTTCAGTATACCTGGTATGGTACAGTTATTATTGAAAGAATTAAGAGTAACTCTGGTCAGATCACTGACAGTGATAAGGATATGTGTGAAATTCTAAATACCTACTTCCTCTCAGTTTTCACCTAGGAAAACACTGGCGATATTCCTGAAATAATAGATTATGTAGAACAGGATGATAATAAACTATGTACGATTGCGGTAACTAGTGACATGGTCCTCAGACAAATAGAGAAACTAAAACCTAACAAATACCTAGGCCCTGATGAGCTGTTTGCATACCTTTGGCTAATCTTTTTAACATATCACTACAAACTGGCATAGTGCCTGATAAGTGGAAAATGGCAAATGTAATACCTATTTACAAGGCAGGTGACAGGCCCTTGGCTTCGAACTATAGACCAATAAGCCTTACCTCCATAGTGGGAAAATTTACGGAATCAATAATTGCCAAAGCAATTCATAGCCATCTTGACAGGCACAGATTGATTAATGAATCTCAACACGGTTTTACAAAGGGGCGTTCCTGTCTTACGAATTTACTAACTTTTTTCACTAAGGTGTTTGAGGAGGTAGATCATGGTAATGAATATGATATTGTGTATATGGACTTCAGTAAGGCTTTCGACAGAGTTCCACACCAGAGGCTATTGAGGAAACTTGAGGCACACGGAATAGGAGGAGAAATTTTTTCCTGGGTAGAGGCATGACGGGACAAATAGACAGCAGAGAGTTTGCGTAAATGGGGAGAAATCAGAATGGGGGCACGTCACAAGCGGTGTTCCTCAGGGGTTAGTGTTGGGCCCATTGTTTTTTACAATTTACTTAAACGACATAGATGATTGAATAAATAGCGATATAAGCAAATTTGCTGATGACACCAAAACAGGCCGTCCAATTCATTCTAATGAGGACACTAGAGCACTCCAGGATGATTTGAATAGACTGATGCAATGGTCGGAGAAGTGGCAGATGCAGTTTAATATTGACAAATGCAAAGTTCTAAATGTTGGACAGGTAAATAACCATGCGACATATAAACTAAATAATGTAGATGCTAATACTACTGATTGCGAAAAGGATTTAGGAGTTCTGGTTAGCAGTAATTTAAAACCAAGACAATAGTGCATTAGTGTTCGCAAAAATGCTAACAGAATTCTTGGCTTCATATCTAGAAGTATAAATAATAGAAGTCCTCAGGTTGTTCTTCAACTCTATATATCCTTGGTTAGGCCTCATTTAGACTATCCCTGCTCAGTTCTGGTCACCTTTATTACAGAATGGATAATAAATGCTCGGGAAAACGTACAGAGGAGGATGACAAAGATGATCCCATGTATCAGAAATCTTCCCTATGAGGATAGGCTGAGGGCCCTGAATCTGCACTCTCTCGAAAGGCGTAGATTAGGGGGATATGATCGAGGTGTATAAATGGAAAACAGGAATAAATAAAGGGGATGTAAATAGCGTGCTGAAAATTTCCAGCCAAGACAGGACTCGCAGCAATGGTTTCAATTTGGAAAAATTCAGATTCAGAAAGGATATAGCAAAGCACTGGTTTGGTAATAGAGTTATGGATGAGTGGAACAAACTCCCGAGTACAGTTATTTAGGCTAAAACGTTGTGTAGTTTTAAAAATAGGTTAGATAAATACATGAGTGGGTGTGGGTGGGTGTGAGTTGGACCTGACTAGCTTGTGCTGCTGGGTCTGGTGCAGTGCTCCATCCTAGAGTGGAGATGATCAGACTGGGTGGGTCATTGGGCTAATCTCGGGGTGGGGGGTCATTGGTCTAATCCGGGGGGGACATGGACCTGCTCCACATGGGTCAGTAGGCCTGTTGCAGTGTTCCTTCTTTCTTATGTTCTTATAACATTGCATACTATACATGTCAGTGACACAGGTCTATAGCTTAGTGCCTCTTTTCTGTCTCCTTTTTTAAAAATGGGAACTACATTTGCCATCTTCCATACCTCAGGTAGTTGCCTAGTTTCCAGGGATGTGTTGACGATTGTGGTAAGTGGCACACACAGCGTATCCGCTCTCTCTCTAAAGACCCAAAGGGAGATGATGTCCGGTCCCATTGCCTTTGAGGTATCGATGTCCCTTAGCAGCTTCTTCACCTCCTCCTGTGTGTGTGTATGTGTATGTGTGTGTGTGTGTGTGTGTGTGTGTGTGTGTCTGTGTCTGTGTCTGTGTCTGTGTCTGTGTCTGTGTCAGTGTGTCAGTGTGTCAGTGTGTCAGTGTGTCTGTGTGTCTGTGTGTCTGTGTGTCTGTGTGTCTGTGTGTGTGTAACCCTACGATTAATATTTGCACCGGTAACTCATTACAGTTGTGACCGGGGGTGAAAGTGTGAATTGTTCATTACTCTGCAATTTGTTCAAGATTGTAGCTGTGTATAAATTAAGTAAATTTACTTACATGATTTATTATCTTTGTAACTTGTTAGTTCATTACCTTTGTACCTTGTTCAGCTATCAAAACTTTTGGGCCCAGTACCCGGACCCATTATGTGTCTCTGTAATCTGTAAATACCTTCGTAACTTGTCATGATTGTGACCAGATCTACCTGGAGTTCATTAGTTTAGTAATTTACTTTGCTATCAAAACTTTGGGGTCCAGTCCCTGGACCCATTATGTACCTCTGTAATCTTTTGACTACCGCCCACAGGATAGGTATGAGGTGCATAATAAACGTATTAAACTAACTCGAAATATTCCTTCCATCTTCCCGATACTTCGAACTCTCTGTGTAATAACTCTTCTCTCCTATTTTTGACTATAAAATCCATTCATTCCCTAGGCTTACTCAACTTATTAATCTCACTCCTAACCTTATCTTATTTTCAACAAAAATTGTGATAACATCTCACCCACTCTCTCATTTGCTCTCTTCTTACATTGCTTCAGTCTTTTCTTCTCTCCATATACTCCTCCCTCGTTGCATCACTTCTACTTTGTAAAAGCCTTTCATAAGCTATCTTTTTTCTATCTTACTACTCTCTTTATATCATTATTCCACCAATCACTCTTCTTCCCTCCCACACCCACTTTCCTATAACCACAAACTTTTGCTGAACACTCTAACACTATATTTCTAAACTTACCCCATACCTCTTCTACCCCATTGCCTGTATTCTAACTTGCCCTTCTGTCCCCCAATAGGTTTTTTTTATCTTACCCTAACTGCCTCCTTTTTTTAGTTTATTAACTTTCACCTCCCTGTTACTTCTTTTCCATTTTCCTTGTCATAGTCACTGGTAGGCGGGATTCCCCAGTGGAAGTAGGTCCTTCCCAAAGAGATGGGTTAGTTGCAGCAGCTGTGAAGGTCTTGTAGATGTCCTCTGAACCAAGATTCCATGATGTTGCAGTGTCTGACAAGTTGTGCAAGAAAGGTATAAAATACCGACAATATGAAAGTTAAGACACATGGGCAACATCTGGATATCTTTATTGTAGACGTTTCGCCATCCAGTGGCTTTATCAATACAGATTCTAGGACATAATAGAAAGACAGTAGGACATCTACAAGACCTTCTTCACGGCTGCTGCAACTAACCCATCTCTTTGGGAAGGACCTACTTCCACTGGGGAATCCCGCCTACCAGTGACTATGCCCTCGTCTGCTGCCCGTCCCTATCCACTGACGCCTATATAACCGCCAGTCTTCTTGCCTTTGCTCCAGATTCTCCTCCGCCACGATGCTGTGAACACTAACTCCAAGGCTGAGGGACTGATTACCTCATCTTTTGTATATAGTTCTACTGTCTTCCTATTATGTCCTAGAATCTGTATTGATAAAGCCACTGGATGGCGAAACGTCTACAATAAAGATATCCAGATGTTGCACATGTGTCTTAACTTTCATATTGTCGGTATTTTATACCTTTCTTGCACAAAGCTCAGTCAAATGCTCCCCATTATCATTTACACCTGGCACCCCAAACTTACCTACCACACCCTCTGTAAACATTTCATCTAGTGTACCATTTAGGTCCCCTACCACAATTAGACTCTCACGTGGTTAAAAAATTCCTAAACATTCGCTTAACATCTCTCAAAATCTCTCTCCTCTACACTCCTCTCTTCCCCAGGCGCATCTGACCCTCATTTTAATCCACATAATCCTTGAATTTATACATTTATATTCCGTTTTCTCTCTCCATAACTGAGCCTTCAACATTATTGCTACCCCTCCCTTAGCTCTAACTCTTTCAAATACTCCTGACTTAATCTCATTTATTTCTCCCCACTGAAACTCCCCTACCCCCTTCAGTTTTGTTTTTCTTAGGGCCAGGACATCCAACTTGTTTTCATTCATAACATTAGCAAATCAGTTCTTACTTATCAGCCGCACTACATACGCGCACATTCAAACATCCCAGTTTCATAAACTTTTTATTTTTCTTGCTGACGTCTTTTTCGGTCTCGTAAACATGCAATATTTCAGGTACTTCTTGCTACTTCTACTTACACTTGGGTCACACTACACTTGCATGAACAAGCATAAATATACACACACGTCTGGGTTTCCTTTTATATTTTCTTACTAAATAACAAAAAGGCACAATACCGTGACTGGAACGATACACAAATAACCCGCACATAAAAGAGAGAAGCTTACGACGACGTTTCGGTCCGACTTGGACCATTGACAAAGTCACACTAACAGAGGTGGAGCAGGACGGCTATATATAGGCAGGAAGAGGTGGAGGTAGTAGTACTAGTACTACTACTACTACTACTACTACCTCCACCTCTTCCTGCCTATATATAGCCGTCCTGCTCCACCTCTGTTAGTGTGACTTTGTCAATGGTCCAAGTCGGACCGAAACGTCGTCGTAAGCTTCTCTCTTTTATGTGCGGGTTATTTGTGTATTTTCTTACTATTTCTTCTTCTTGTTTATTTCCTTCTATCTCCATGGAAAAGTGGAACAGAATTCTTCCTCCATAAGGTAAACTTGTCGTAAGAGGCGACTAAAATGCCAGGAGCAAGGAGCTAGTAGCCCCTTCATTTACATTTCTAATTTTAAAAAGAGAAACATTAGTTTTTCTTTTTATGTCAACTTGTCTACGAGGAATATGTCCGGTTTGTTGAAAAAATACACACACACTCGCACACACACACACACACACACTTGCGCGCGGGGCGCACCCAAACACACACACACACTTGCGCGCGCGCGCACACACACACACACGCACTTGCGCGCGCGCACACACACACACACACACACCACACACACACACACACACACACACACACACACAACACACACACACACACACACACACACACACACTCGCACACACACACAAACACACACACACACACACACACACACACACATTCACACACACACACACACACAACCACACACACACACACACACCACACACACTTTCACACACACACACCACACACACACATACACACACACACACATTCACACAAAACCACTCACACACACACACCACACACACACACACACACACCCCACACACACACACACACACATACACACACACACATACACACACACACACGCACGCACACACACACACACACAGGGGCCAGGAGCTCGGACTCGACCCCCGCAACCTCAACTAGGTGAGTACAGGAGCCAGAGTCACAGAGGGAGAGGCAATGTGAGGGGGAAAGGGCAAAATCAGTGTTTATCCATGGGCTTCAGGAGAGGAAAGGACACACACTGAAAGACGGCAGGCAGAAAGGAGATTGAGAAAATCATCACGGATATAGGTGGAGAAGACATGGGCGAGATTGTAAATTTTCAGAGAATAGGGGGGTACTTGAAGGGGAGAAAACGACTGATCAAGCTTATTCTCAGGACAGAAACAGTGCAGAACAGGATCCTCCAAGAGAAACCACGGTTGAAATACTCGGAAGAGTACAAGAGGGTGTTCCTAGACAGAGACAGAACACAAACAGAACGACAGTAGCTGAAAGAGAGGACAAAAAAGCGAAAGGAGCTAGGAAAGGAGACAAGGATGGAACCAGCAGAGGTCAATTAGAGCAGAACAGAGGAGCAAGGGCAAGCACACACACATCTATCCTCAGAACCCCACAACCTATCACACAATCCCAACACAAACTACAATCCATACCCACAGCTTCCACCCAACACCCAGCTATAGAATCCCACAGTACACTACCAAGTCTCCCACCCTCACAGGCCTCCCAAACCACAGTGTTGGAAAGGAAACTGAAGGTATGGTACACAAACGCTGATGGAATAACAAATAAGTGGGAGGAGTGGCACAAAAGAGTAAAAGAGGCATCACCGGACATATTAGCTCTCACAGAAACCAAGCTTACAGGTAAGATAACAGATACCATCTTTCCAACGGGATACCAGATCCTGAGGAAAGACAGAGGGAACAGGGGGGGGTGGAGGAGTGGTACTGCTGATCAAAAACCGATGGAATTTTGATGAGCTGGAGAGAGAAGACAGCGGAGAAGCAAATGATTACATAGTGGGAACACTTCACTCTCGAGGTCCCAAGGTGGTAATTGCAGTGATGTATAACCCACCACAGAACAGCAGGAGGCCAAGGCAAGAGTATGACGAGAGCAATAGAGCGATGGTTGACACACTGGCTACAGTGGCCAGAAGAGCTCCTGCATGCAGGGCAAAGCTCCTGATCATGGGAGACTTTAACCACAAGGAGATCGATTGGGAGAACTTGGAGCCACATGGGGGCCAAGATACATGGAGGGCTAAGATGATGGAGGTGGTACTGGAAAACTTCATGTACCAACACGTAAGGGACACTACTAGAGAGAGAGGAGAGGATGAACCAGCAAGACTGGACTTAGTATTCACCTTGAGTAGTGCAGATATTGAGAACATCACATATGAAAGACTCCTTGGGACCAGCGATCATGTGGTTTTAAGCTTCGAATACACAGTAGAGCTACAAGTGGAGAGGGAAGCAGGAAGGCCAGGGCGAATGAAGCCAAACTATAAGAGAGGGGACTACACGGGAATGAGGAACTTTCTGCACGTGGTTCAGTGGGACAGAGAACTGGCAGGGAAGCCAGCTAATGAGATGATGGAATATGTAGCAACAATGTGCAAGGAGGCTGAGGAGAGGTTTGTACCCATGGGTAACAGGAATAATGAAAAAGCCAGGACGAGCCCATGGTTCACCCAAAGGTGCAGGGAGGCAAAAACCAAGTGTGCTAGGGAATGGAAGAAATATAGAAGGCAAAGGACCGAGGAGAATAATGAGAGCAGTCGTAGAGCCAGAAATGAATATGCACAGATAAGAAGGGAGGCCCAACGATAATATGAAAGCGACATAGCAGTGAAAGCCAAATCTGACCCGAAACTGTTATACAGCCACATCAGGAGGAAAACAACAGTCAAGGACCAGGTAATCAGGCTAAGGAAGGAAGGAGGAGAGACAACAATAAATGACCGTGAAGTATGTGAGGAACTCAACACGAGATTCAAAGAAGTGTTCACAGAGGAGACAGAAGAGGCTCCAGAAAGACGGAGAGGTGGGACACACCACCAAGTGCTTGACACAGTACACACAACCGAGGAAGAAGTGAAGAGGCTTCTGAGTGAGCTAGTTACCTCAAAGGCATTGGGGCCGGATAACATCTCTCCATGGGTCTTGGGAGAGGGAGCAGAGGCGCTATGTGTACCCCTAACAACAATATTCAATACATCTATCGAAACAAGGAGATTGCCTGAGGCATGGAAGACAGCAAATGTAGTCCCAATCTTTAACAAAGGAGACAGACATGAAGCACTAAACTACAGACCAGTGTCACTGACATGTATAGTTTGTAAAGTCATGGAGAAGATAATCAGGAGAAGAGTGGTGGAACACCTAGAAAGGAATGATCTCATCAACAGCAGCCAACATGGCTTCAGGGATGGGAAATCCTGTGTCACAAGCCTACTGGAGTTCTATGACATGGTGACAGCAGTAAGACAAGAGAGAGAGGGATGGGTGGATTGCATTTTCTTTGACTGCAAGAAGGCGTTTGACACAGTTCCACACAAGAGATTAGTGCAAAAACTGGAGGACCAAGCAGGGATAGCAGGGAAGGCACTACAATGGATCAGGGAACACTTGTTAGGAAGACAGCAGCGAGTCATGGTACGTGGCGAGGTGTCAGAGTGGGCACCTGTGACCCTCGGGGTCCCACAGGGGTCAGTCCTAGTACCAGTGCTGTTTCTGGTATTGTGAACGACATGACTGAAGGAATAGACTCCGAAGTGTCCCTGTTTGCAGATGACGTGAAGTTGATGAGAAGAATTCATTCGATCGAAGACCAGGCAGAACTACAAAGGGATCTGGACAGGGTGCATACCTGGTCCAGCAATTGGTTCCTGGAGTTCAACCCCACCAAGTGAAAAGTCATGAAGATTGGGGAAGTGTAAAGAAGACCGCAGACGGAGTACAGTATAGGGGGCCAGAGACTACAAACTTCACTCAAGGAAAAAGATCTTGGGGTGAGTATAACACCAGGCACATCTGAAGCGCACATCAACCAAATAACTGATGCAGCATATGGGTGCCTAGCAAACCTCAGAACAGCATTCCGACATCTTAATAAGGAATCGTTCAGGACCCTGTACACCGTGTACGTTAGGCCCATATTGGAGAATACGGCACCAGTTTGGAACCCACACCTAGCCAAGCACGTAAAGAAACTAGTGAAAGTGCAAAGGTTTGCAACAAGACTAGTCCAAGAGCTAAGATGTATGTCCTACGAGGAGAGATTAAGGGAAATCAACCTGACGACACTGGAGAACAGGAGAGATAGGGGGGACATGATAACGACATACAAAATACTGAGAGGAATTGACAAGGTGGACAAAGACAGGATGTTCCAAAGATGGGACACAGCAACAAGGGGACACAGTTGGAAGTTGAAGACACAGATGAATCACAGGGATGTTAGGAAGTATTTCTTCAGCCACAGAGTAGTCAGGAAGTGGAATAGATTGGGAAGCGATGTAGTGGAGGCAGGATCCATACATAGCTTTAAGCAGAGGTATGATAAAACTCAAGGTTCAGGGAAAGTGACCTAGTAGCGACCAGTGAAGAGGCGGGGCCAAGAGCTTGGAATCGACCCCTGCAACCTCAACTAGGAGAGTACAACTAGGTGAGTATACACACACACACACACACACACACACACACACACACACACACACTGGTCCAGCAATTGGCTCCTGGAGTTCAATCCCACCAAGTGCAAAGACATGAAGATTGGGGAAGGGCAAAGAAGACCGCAGACGGAGTGCAGTCTAGGGGGCCAGAGACTACACACCTCACTCAAGGAAAAAGATCTTGGGGTGAGTATAACACCAGGCACATCTCATGAAGCGCACATCAACCAAATAACTGCTGCAGCATATGGGCGCCTGGCAAACCTAAGAACAGCATTCCGACATCTTAATAAGGAATCGTTCAGGACCCTGTACACCGTGTACGTTAGTCCCATATTGGAGTATGCGGCACCAGTTTGGAACCCACACCTAGCCAAGCATGTAAAGAAACTAGAGAAAGTGCAAAGGTTTGCAACAAGACTAGTCCCAGAGCTAAGAGGTATGCCCTACGAGGAGAGGTTAAGGGAAATCAACCTGACGACACTGGAGGACAGGAGAGATAGGGGGGACATGATAACGACTTTCAAAATACTGAGAGGAATTGACAAGGTGTACAAAGACAGGATGTTCCAAAGACTGGACACAACAACACGGGGACACAGTTGGAAGCTGAAGACACGGATGAATCACAGGGATGTTAGGAAGTATTTCTTCAGTCACAGTAGTCAGGAAGTGGAATAGTTTAGGAAGCGATGTAGTGGAGGCAGGATCCATACATAGCTTTAAGCAGAGGTACGATAATGCTCAGGGTTCAGGGAGAGTGACCTAGTTGCGACCAGTGAAGAGGCGGGGCCAGGCTTGGACTCGACCCCTGCAACCTCAACTAGGTGAGTACAACTAGGTAAGTACACACGCATACACACAATAAACATATATTATTTATTTATTATCACACTGGCCGATTCCCACCAAGGCAGGGTGGCCCGAAAAAGAAAAACTTTCACCATCATTCACTCCATCACTGTCTTGCCAGAAGGGTGCTTTACACTACAGTTTTTAAACTGCAACATTAACACCCCTCCTTCAGAGTGCAGGCACTGTACTTCCCATCTCCAGGACTCAAGTCCGGCTTGCCGGTTTCCCTGAACCCCTTCATAAATGTTACTTTGCTAACACTCCAGCAGCACGTCAAGTATTAAAAACCATTTGTCTTCATTCACTCCTATCAAACACGCTCACGCATGTCCATGGGGAAGTGGAAAAGAATCTTTCCTCCGTAAGCCATGCGTGTCGTATGAGGCGACTAAAATGCCGGGAGCAATGGGCTAATAACCCCTTCTCCTGTAGACATTTACTAAAAAAGAGAAGAAGAAAAACTTCATAAAATTGGGATACAATAAACATACTTCAGGGAAAACTCAAGGCCCTCCTCTGGTGTAAATTGTGGGACCCATAGCCTCGGAGAAGTGGATAAAAAGGCTTCAAAGAAGAACATTTGGATTCTTTCCTGAAGCCATTTTGAATATTACACTTCCCCTACCACCCCATCTTTTCATTCTTTTTTACCAATAGGTTAATTTTATCACACAACATGATACAGAAGATTTAAGCGATACACTACTGATACAAAGGCGGCACATACAGTATATGTGGGGTGAGTGACACATGTCTAGTACACATTACCATGTATTTGTCACTGATTACAATGCGAAAATCTCATCCATCTCCTCAGAGTTGGGGCGCGTGCCCAAAATACAGCAAGCATTATATACATAATATGTACATATATATACATATACCACACAGAAACAAGCGGGTATATACAAAGAAAGATCGCAGTCAGCAAGATTCGAAACTACCACTGGGGACAGTTAAGATTCTCAGGCAGTGCTCTAGTCCACTCGGCCACACAAATATGGCATTTGTGTGGCAGAGTGGACTTGAGCACTGCTTGGGATTCTTGGTTGTCCTCATGAGTAGTTTCGAATCCTGCTGACTGCTATATTTCTTTGTGTGTGTGTGTGTGTGTGTGTGTGTGTGTGTGTGTGTGTGTGTGTGTGTGTATGTATATTTGCAGAACAATCACTATGAAAAAATAGTGAAATTCCAAGCGATTTCGTGACTTCTCTCATTATCAAGGAAATATTAAAATAAAACATCAGTTTTATTTTTATAATAGCCATAACAGATTTATGAGTTTTACACTCAGAAGTTTGTTATGGCAATGGGAAATACTCTCATCTCCTTCTTAGTAGTATATATACATTGAATTCTGAAAGATTGCTTAACACAATCCTTTCTAATGAGCAAGTGTATATATCGTTGGTGATATTTTGTGTCTTATGCCTAAAAATATTGATATAAACCATTTCCTTGTTAAATTAAATAGTGTAACTTGTGAAGGCTTACTCAGCCCTGTAACAACTTCAGACAGTATTACCAAGGCTGGCAACTCCTCAGGAAAATTAATGAATAGAAAAAGAAATAATAATTCACAAAGATAAACACTTTATTATTTAGTAACGCAAAGATAAAACATTGAAATATAAAGGTGTATCCTACTTGAAAGAAAAATGAAAAATGAAACGGAAAAATGACATTTTGAAAATCCAACGCTAAAATGTCCAGTTATACTGGGTGTCCTGGGTTGATGTTTGACACCGTCGAGTAGAAAATGTTCGATGATGTTGGGGGGCGGTCACAGTGTTGATACGACACCCCAAAGACTAGTACTCACAGATGTCTATAGCCTTGAACAGTCAGTCCAGATGACAGACGCAGGTCTTTACAGTACAAAGATGAGTGGTATTGTCCTGTACAATTAATCAGGTAGGTAGATCATGAAGTTGCGTCCCAAGACCGGTTTTTCAGTCCCGTCTCCTTCAACACTTGACTCGTTGGTTGGCAGGTGACTCGATCAGTCATTCCAATCTTGCAAGGAGAGACAGGTTACCACTGCTTAAGAAATCACTCTCCATGATAAGTGCAAGATACTTAAAAAGGTGGTGATTATCAAAGTCTCATGTGTGCCTTAAAACTGAAAGGACTGGAGTTTACCTGGAGAGAGTTCCGGTGTCAACAGCCCCCAGCGGGCCCGGTACTGTGACCAGCCCCTCCCATGGTGATCAGAGGCCTGATCAACCAGGCTGATGACGCTGGCAGCACGCAACCAACGTACGAGCCAGAAAGAAACAGCCCGGCTGTCAGGAACCGACTTTAGTGGCTTTCCAGTTCCATCTTGAAACTGCCATGGTGTCTGTATGGTAAACCCCCTTATGTATGCTTGGAGGCAGTTGAACAGTATCAGTCCCTCTGACACTTATTGTATGGTCTCATAAACGTGGCTAGTGAGCACCCCTGGCATTTCATTGGGGGGAGTTCCTCGTCCTGCCAAGACTTTTTGCTTTCGAGTGAGCTGATTTTCGTGTAGAGCAAGATCGGTACTAGTCCCTCTAGACATTTTCCAGGTGAAATATAATCATGTATCTCTCCCGCCTGCATTCCAGGGAATACAGGTTTAGGAACCTCAAGTGCTCCCAGTAATTGAGGTGTTTTATCTCCGTTATGCGCGCCGTGAAGGTTCTCTGTAGTTTATTATTGGTCAAAAGTGAAGCTTTCAACCAATATCCACTAGAATAGGAGCAGAGGCTTTTACTTACAGTTGTGCTGGGAGCTGTGTGTCAAGTGATTACTGTTTGGCTGGAGCCCCACACGTCACCTTTCGGGGTGGGGAAAAAGAGGGGGGAATAGCGGGAGCTAGACTGACCCTACTTTAACAAGCAGCCGGCAATCAAACTATCATTACCATATACTCGCTCGCTATTCCTATCTGTTGAACTTTTCCCTCACAAGCTCATTCTTTAAAATTTACTGTTGAGTTCGAAGAAAGTAACTCAATGTCGTTCCTAGATGTTTTAATTATTGAGAGTAACAATGATTTTAAATTTTAAATTTACAGAAACCAACGAATAACTCATCCTATGTACACTATTATTCTTCACATCAAGAGTTAAATTGTTGGTATTCTCATCAATGTTTTTGAGAGTTTTACGTATTTGTAGTCCAGAATTACATGAATGAATGAAATCTCCAATTTTGTGGGGGGTTTTAGCTATTGTTCTAATGATTGTCCTCATCGACTTCCGGGCAAGTGTGGACGTGCTGCGCAGATGCTCCCGATTCAGTTGAATTCTGCGCAGTTTTCCTGTTTTGAGCAATCAAGCTGGCGGATAGACATGGTCGACAATAAATTGCTAGTCTGTTGGAACTGGTACGTGGTACCCTAAGCAGTTTCTACAATGCATGGTGCTACATCCCAACGATTATACGTGATGTGTATGGGATACCCAATGAGAGCTTTATGGAGTGGCTGTTAACGGAGTTACAGGATTTTCATCAACTACAAAAAATGCCTGATTTTTACACATCAAAGTTGACATGTTACCACGAGAAGAGGATGGCCGTGAATACAGCATTGGGGTATGTCTACATGAAGTAACCAGCGACGTGACAATATGTAAAGGCCAGGAATGTGCCCTTTGAAGCACGAGTATGAATGTGGTAGCGGTATTCCGTCTTATGGCAAGTTCGTGCGCGAATTGGAGTGTGAAGTATGGCCCTATTGTGGGAGTGGCTGCCCCGAGGGATCCCATCAATCTGAAGATGATGTTACGTCAATACTATACCTTCGTAATTTTTATGTGAAGAGTTCCGAACGCAGGTATACGTATACTATGCGGGACAAAGAAGGAGATTTAGGCTGTGTGGATCATTGACCAGGTGCAAGCGTGCGTAAATCCATAAGAAAACAGGAGGGGGGGGGGGGCTGTGAGGGAAAAGATGCCGACAACCATTGGGTCACATGGGCTCCTGTGGTGACCGGAGACAGATGCGGCCGAAAGGTCAGGCATCAAGGAGTTGGAGTGAGGAGAGTGTGAAAAAGCAGAGGTGGAATATGGACTCAAGTGCTACAATACCTGTGGAACGGGGCCTGAGCAGATGAAGGCGTCGAATCAATGACGGTGAAGCGTGTAATGCAACATGAAATGAATGCTGATGAGGTTTTGAATACATATCCCCTGAGTGAGGAGGATGGAACCTGGATGATACACGTGGCGCTCTTTTGGGGAGACACAGTCTCATCGGGACGTGGAAACCTGTGTTTGGGGCCCCAATTGGAAAATAGGGAAAGAATCACACATTAGTGGCTTGAGGTGCACATAGCGTGCATGGAATATGATGTTACAGTGTGGAGAAGGAGGTTCACTCAAGAAGAACAGCTGGGACGTCTGAAATGATTGACTCTTTAACGCCAGGGCAGAGACCTGGTAAGAAGTTCTTTGAAGGCCCAGTTTGGATCTCCCGTAGAGTGGGTGTAGCGGTTAACTGAAGTACGGAAAGGTCGAAGGATAAGGAGGTGGGGTTGGGGGACTGGACATACAAGGTGCCATTCCACGGCGGCGGGCAAAGCCACCTTTACTGGTCATAATTCAAGGTTGCAACAATCAATTTAATGGCCTGAGAGGCCGAGGTTAAAAGAGTATGGAGGAATGGTTTATAAGAGATTTAATGTAGAAAATATGCTTCATTTTTCAGGAGCCCAAATATAAGTTTGGTTGTGAGTTGTCATTGAACGGATAAAAGTTGTATGTGAGTGGCTCGTTGAGGGTGAAAGGTGGGGTAGCTGTGGCTATAAAGGAAGACCATCCATTGCGTAATTTGTGGGTGGAGGGTGAGTGTGGAGGGTCGTGGCGGGTGGGATAATGGGTGCAACGAGGTTGTTTATAGGAGTGTAATGCCAGCGGATGGCGAACGCACGAGTCAAGGAAACTTTTGAGGGAATTTTTGATGTACTATTTAAGGTGATTCCACTTAAGACACAGTCACAGGGGAGACTGCATGTGTTATTAGGGTTGGGGATGTGGGAACCGAGGGGGGCGGGTGTAATGTTGGGCATGTTACACAAAGTGTTTGGATAACTTTAGGGGGTTTTGGATGTTGTGGGGAGGTGTGGTTGGCAGGTTAGTATACGTTTGTCAGACGGGATTATGCTGCAAAGATTATATAGATCTAAGCCACGGAAGCTGTACGTGTGTTTGGGAGTCAGTACGTTTGATGTGGGTCACTAGAATCATAGAGCAGTTATTGCAGATCTTGATTGGTAAGGTATTGTTAGGAACAATCGGGTTTTTGGAAATTAAAAAGCAAGACACGTTAGGAGTATGAGGTGAGTATGGCTTATTTGGCAAGGTGCAAACTTTTAGGATTCTAGAGAGGTGAGTCGTGTGTCTTAGAATGGTGGGAAAAGCACGCTAAAAGCCTGTATAGCATGTTTTAAAAAAGGAGTGGAAGGGAATAGGCAGGGTGGAAGTATGGTTGCCGAAATTATTTTGAATAAGCAGTTGAATGTGTGTTATGAGGAAGGGGTGGCGGCAGTACGAAACATGTGTCAACTCATGACAGTGTTGGCAGAGTACAAAATGGTATATTTTGAATGCGGTGCGTGTAAAGGGCGGGAATGGAGGCGGTGCTGTGGGTGTTAAACCTTCGGGAATCGTTTTTTTTGAGGTTTTAAGGTAAGTACAGAATGTTCGACAAAATTAAAACTTGGTAGTAATTGAGGATGTGGGTTGTTATCACAAGGGACAGGTAACTGAATACTAGAGACGGCATGAATCAATTATTGGTGGGGCTGAATCTGGTTCCGAAAGAAGTGGGGGAAGGGGGAGGAAGGGCGATGCTATATGAGGAGGTGTGGGGGAGGTTTAGGGTCATGTGTAGAGGAGGCATGGATGGGAGGAGAGATTAGCATGGGAGAAGTTGAGGAGACTGTGTTCAACATGAGTACTGGCAAGGCGCCGGGTATAGATGGGATTTCAAATTATTTTTAAAGAATTCAATGGGAGCACATTAAGTACTGTCTGGTGAGGGTCATGAATTGTATGCGACGGGAGGGACAGTTAGGACACTCAGCGAACGGGTGTGGTCGTTTTTTTTTTTTTTATATTTTATTGAAAAACGCAATACACAATTATACATGTAGACAATGTAAGCAATGAAACGTATCCATTATATATAACAAAAGAAAACTCCACATTCCCTACCTTAGCACTAAACTTATACATAAGAAAACACACGTTCAACTAAAAAAGTTTGATACCCCCTCAAAAAAAAACCAACCATCACACATAACATACACTTAACTAAACTAAAGACAGTCCACAGCTATCAAATACAGGTGGTTTATTATTACATCCAAAATTGCAGCCAACACACAATAGCTAATATACCCAAAGAATTTCACAGAATTGACATTTTACAATAAAAACTGTATGTACGAATACATCACAAATATCCGAAAATTTCTATACACACTTATAATTGTTGTATATTAAACGTCCATATCAAATACAAAATACATAACACTCGAATAAATTACTAATCCAATAAAGGTTAGAAAATAACAATCTCCACACCTCCACCACAGAACAACTAAACACAGTAAAAAAAAAATAAAAAAACACCCAAAAATTTATTGTAATTCGTTCCACCTCACTTCCATACACTACATCTTCCTATACAAGCGAACTTACACTACATCATCCTACAAGCGAACTTACACTAACATCATCCTACAAAGCGAACATACCTACATCATCCTACAAGCGAACTTACACTACATCATCCTACATAGCGAACTTACACTCCATCATCCTTCAAGCGAACTTACCACAACATCATCCTACAAGCGAACTTACACTACATCATCCTACAACGAACTTAACTACATCATCCTACAGAAGCAAACTTACACTACTTCATCCTACAAGCGAACTTACACTACATCATCCTACAAGTCGAACTTACACTACATCAACTACAACGAACTTACACTACATCCATCCAACAAGCGAACTAACACTACATCATCCTACAAGAGAACAAACACTACATCCAACCTACAAGTGTAACAAGACGCTAACATCATCCTACAAGCGAACTTACACTACATCATCCTACAAGTGAACACACACTACATCATCCTACAATGTGAACAAACACTACATCATCCTAACAAGCGAACGAAACACTTACATCATCCTACAACGAACAAACACGACATCAATCCTACAAGCGACAAACACTACATCATCCTACAAGCGAAACAAACAGTTCTACATCATCCAACAAGCGAACCAAACACTACATCATCCTACAAGCGAACAAACACTACATCATCTACAAGCGAACAAACACTACATCATCCTACAAAGCGAACAAACACTTACATCGACCTACAAGCGAACAAACACTACATCATCCTACAATGTCTAACAAACACTACGATCATCCTACAAGGGCGACCACACGCTAAACACTTAACATCCTGACAAGTGAACAAACACTACATCCTACAAGTGAACAAACACTACATCACCCTACAAGCGAACAAACACTCATCATCCTACAAGCTAACAAACACTACAGTCATCCTACCAAGCGAACAAACACTACATCATCCAACAAGCGGAACAACACTACATCATCCTACAACAAGCGAACAACACACATCATCCAACAAGTGAACAATACACTACATCATCCTACAAGCGCACAACACTAAGATCATCCTACAAGCGAACAAACACTACATCCTACAAGCAAACAAACACTACATCATCCTACAAGCGAACACACACTACATCATCCTACAAGCGAACAAACACTACATCATCCTACCAGCGAACAAACACTAACATCAACCTACAAGTGAACAAACACTACATCATCCTACGACAAGTGAACAAACACTACATCATCCTACAAAGCGAACAAACACTACATCCTCTACAAGCAACAAAACACTACATCAACCTACAAGTGAACAAACAGTACATCATCCTACAATCAAACATACACTACATCATCCTAAAAAAAGCGAACAAACACTACATCACATCTACTAGCGAACAAACAACTACACATCCTACAAGCGAACAAAAACAACTACCATCATCCTACAAGCGCACAAACACTCATCCACCTAACAAGCGAACAAACACTACATCATCCTACAAGTGAACAAACACTACATCATTCCTACAAAGCGAACAAACACTACATCATCCTACAAAGCGAACACACACATCATCCCTACAAGTGAACAAACACTACTTCCATCACTACAAGCAAACAAACACTACATCATCCTACAAAGCGAACAAACACTACAAATCATCCTACAAGCGAACTAACAACTTACATCATCCCTAACAAGCGACAAATCACTACATCATCCTACAAGCGAACAAACACAACATCATCCTACAAAGCGAACAAACACTACAACATCCTACAAGTGAACACACACTACATCATCCTAACAAGCAAAACAAAACACTACATCCTACAAGCGAACAAACACTTATGCATCACCTACAAGCGAACAAACACTACATCATCCCCCCCCTACAAACGAACAAACTCTACATCATCCTACAAGTGAACAAATCACACATCATCCTACAAGACAAACAAACACTACAATCATCCTACAAGCGAAACAAACACTACTCATCCTACAAGCGAACAAACACTACATCCTACAAGCGAACAAACCCTACATCAAATCCAACAAGCGAACATACACTACATCATCCTACAAGCGAACAAACACTACAATCCTACAAGCGAAACAACACTATTACAATCATCCTACAAGCGCACAAACCTACATCATCCTACAAGCGAACAAATCACCTACATCATCCTACAAGCGAACAAACACTACATCATCCTACAAGCGAACAAACACTACACATCATCCTACAAGCAAACCAACACTACACTACATCATCTACAACGAACAAACACTACATCCTAAAAGCGAACAAACACTACATCATCCTACAAGCGAACAAACACTACATCATCCTACAAACCGAACAAACAACTACATCATCCTACAAGAAGCGAACAAACACTTACATCATCCTAAAAGCGAAACAAACACTAAACATCATCCTACAAGGCGAAACAAACACAAACAATCATCCTAACAAGCGAAACAAACACTAACATCAATCCTACAAGTCGAAACAAAACACTACAATCATCCTACAAGCGAACAACACTACATCATCCTACAAGCGAAACAAACACTACAAATCATCCAACAAGCGAACAAACACTACATCCGACAAGCAACAAAAAAAAACACTACATCCTACAAGCGAACAAACACTACAATCATCCTACCACAAACAAAACACTATAACACATCATCCTACAAGCGAACAAACACTCCATTCATCCTACAAGCGAACAAACACTACACTCCTACATGCGACATACACTACATCATCCTACAAGCGAACAAACACTAAACAATCATCCTACATAGGCGAACCAAACACTACATCATCCTACAACGAGACAAACACTACATCATCCTCAACGAACAAACACTACATCACTACAAGCCGAACAAACACTACAATCATTCCAACAACCGAAACAAACCCTACATCAACCTAACAAGCGAACAAACACAACATCCTAAAAGCGAACAACACACTACATCATCCTAACAAGGGAACAAACACTAACATCATCCTACAATCGAACACACAACTACATCATCCTACAAAGCGAAACAAACCACTACATCATCCTACAATTGACAAAACACTACATCATCCTACAAGCGAACAAACACTACATCACTCCTACAAGAACAAACACTACATCATCCTACAATCAAACAAACATTACATCATCCTACAAGCGAACAAACACTACATCAGCCTACAAGCGAACAAAACTACATCATCCTACAAGCGAACAAACACTACATCATTCCCCCCTACAAATCGAACACAACACTACATCATCCTACAAGGCGAACAAACACTACTTCATCCCTACAAGCAAAACAAACACTACATCATCCTACAAGTGAACATACACAACATCAACCAACAAAGAGCGAACAAACACAAACATCATCCTACAAGTGAACAAACACTACAATCATCCTACAACGAACAAACACAACAATTCATCCTACAAGCGAACAAAACACTACATCATCCTACAAGCGAACAAAACACTACATCATCCTACAAGCGAACAAACAATTACTACATCAACCTACAAGCGAAACAAACACTACATCATCCTACAATAGCTAACAAACACTCTACATCATCCTACATGCGAACAAACACTACATCATCCGACAATCAACAAACACTAAACATCATCCTACAAGCGAACAAACACTACATCATCCTACAAGCGAAACAAAACACTACATCATCCTACAACGAACAAACAACTACATCCACCTACAAGCGAACAAACACTACATCTCCCTACAAGTTCACAAACACAACATCAACCTACAGCGAACAAACACTACATCCAACAATGCGAACAAACACCTACATCATCCGACAAGCAAACAAACGCTCCATCGTCCTACAAGCGAACCAACACTACATCATCTACAAGCGAACAAACACTAACATCATCCTACAAGCGAACAAACAATACATTCACCTACAAGAGCGAACAAACACTAGCATCATCCACAACGAACAAACACTACAACATCCTATCAAGCGAACAAACACTACATCATCCTACATAGCGAACAAACACTACATCCTACAATTGCGAACAAACAACTAACATCAATCCTACAAGTGAACATACACTACATCATCCTACAAGTGAACATACACTACATCATCCTACAAGTGAACATACACTACATCATCCTACAAGTGAACATACACTACATCATCCTACAAGTGAACATACACTACATCTTTCCTACAAAGCGAACAAACAACACACTAACATCATGCTACAAGTGAACAAACACACATCATCCACAAGTGAACAAACACTACAATCATCCTACAGCGAACAAACACTACATCAATCCACAAGCGAACAAAAAACACTAAATCAGCCAACAAGTGAACAAAACACACATCATCCTACAAGCAAACAAACACTACATCATCCTACAAGCGAACAAACACTACATCATCCTACAAGCGAACATACACTACATCATCCTACAAGCGAACAAACACTACATCATCCTACAAGCGAACAAACACATACATCATCCACAGCGACATACACTACATCATCCTACAAGCGCACAAACACTACATCATCCTACAAGCGAACAAAACACTACATCCATCCTACAAGCGAACTAACACTACATCATCCTACAAGCGAACAACAAACACTACATCATCCCTACTAGTGAACAAACACTACATCATCCTAACAAGTAAACCCCAAACACTACAACATCATACAATCGAACAAACACTACAACCATCCTACACGGAACAAACACTACATCATCCTACAAGCGAACAAACACTACATCATCCTACAAGTGAAACAAACACAACACATCTAAAGTGAACATACACAACATCCATCCTACCTAGTGAACAAAACACTGACTATACATCACCAACAAAGCGAACAAACACTACATCATCCTACAAGCGAACAAACACTACATCATCCTACAAATGAAACAAACACTCCAAACATCCTAACCAGTGAACAAACACTACATCATCATCCTACAAGTGAACAAACACTACATCAATCCTACCAGCGACAAACACTACATCAATCCTACAAGCGAACAAAACACTACATCCCTACAAGTGCGCAAAACTACATCATCCTAACAAGTGAACAAACACTAATCATTCCTACAAGCGAAACAAACACTACATCATCCTACATGTAACCAAACACTACATCATCCTACAAGTGAACAAACACTACATTCATCCTACCAGCGAACAAACACTACATCATTCCAAACAAGTGAACAAACACTACATCATCCTACAAGTGACAAACACTACATCTTCCTACAAGCGGAACAAACACTACATCATCCTACAAGTGAACAAACACTACATCAACCTACGTGAACAAACTCTACATCATCCTACCATGAACAAACACTAACATCATACCCTACAAGCGAACAAACACATACATCATCCTAAAGCGAACAAACACTACATCAACTACAAGTGAACAAACACTACATCATCCTTACAAGTGGAACAAACACTACATCATCCTACAAGTGAACAAACAACTACATCATCCAACAAGCGAACAAAACTACATCATCCTACAAGCGAACAAACACACATCATCCTACAAGCAAACAAACACTACATCATCCTACAAGCGAAACAAACACTACATCATCCTACAAGCGAACAAACACTAACATCATCCCTACAAGTGAACAATCACTTACATCATCCTACCAGTGAACAAACACATACATCATCCAACAAGTGAACAAACACTACATCATCCTACAAGCGAACAAACACTACAAATCATTCCTCAAACGAACAAACACTACATCATCACTAACGAAGCAAACAAACACTACATCATCCGAAAGCGAACAAACACTACAATATTTTCCTACAAGCGCACAAACACTTCTACATCAATCATCCAACTCTACAAGTGAACAAACACTACATCAACCAACAAGTGAACAAACACAACTTCCATCCTACAAGCGAACACAAACACTACATCATCCTACAAGCGAACAAACTCTACAACCTACAAGTAACAAACACTACATCATCCTACAAGTGAACAAACACAACAATCATCTACAAGCGAACCAACACTAACATCAATCCTACCCGTGGAACAAACACTACATCATCCTACAAGTGAACACACACTACATCCATCCTACAAGCGAACAAACACTAACATCACCTAACAATGTGAACAAACCCTACATCATCCTACAAGTGAAAAAACACTACATCATCCTACAGCGAACAAACACTACATCATCCTAATCCTACAAGTGAACAAACACTACATCATCCTACAAGTGAAACAAACACTACTACATCCTATACAAGTGGAATAAACACTAACCATCATCCTACAAGCGAACAAACACTACATCATCCTACAAGCGAACAAACACTACATCATCCTACAAGCAAATAAACACTACAATCATCCTACAAGGCGAAAAACAAACACTCACATATCATCCTACAAGCGAACAAACACTCCATCAGCCTTCAAGTTGAACAAACCACTACATCATCCCCTACAAGTGAACAAACACAACTATCCTCCAAGCGAACAACACTACATCATCCTACAAAGCGAACAAACACTAACATTATCATCCTACAAGCAAAACCAAACACTACATCATCCTACAAGCGAACAAACACTACATCATCCGCTACAAGTGAACAAACACTTACATCATCCTACAAGCGAACAAACACTACATCATCCTACAAGCGAAACAAACACACAGTCATCCTAACTAGCGAACCAACACTACAACATCCAACAAGCAAAACAAACACTGAACATCATCCTACAAGCGAACAAACCCTACATCCTCCTACTAGTGAACACACACTTACATCATCCTACAAGCGAACAAACACTACATCATCTATCCTACAACGAACACACACTACATCCTCCAACAAGCAAACAAACACTACTCATCCTATCAAGCGAACAAACCACTACATCATCCTACAAGCGAACAAACACTACACATCAATCCTACATCCCTACAAGCAAACAACACTACATCATCCTACAAATGCCGAACAAAGCACTAACATCATCCTACAAGCAAACAAACACTACAATCATCCTACAAGCGAACAAACACAACATCATCCTACAAGCAAACAAACACTACATCATCCTACAAGCTAAACAAACACTACATCATCCTACAAGCGAACTTACACAGTCACGTAATATAGTAAAAATTTTGCAAATATAATTTCCTTTTTTAAGTAACTAAACTTCTTCTACCACAAATACAAATATACATAATCTATTACTAATAAACATTAACGTAAAACAAGTAATATATTGCTTTAATCTACAGACCGCAAGAGCATTTCTTGCCTCACCATCCTAAACCCTACTTAACACATTGTACATGAACACGTCCCTTATATACCCCTCACTCCATCACTCGTCAATAATAGTCATTGAACTTCACCGAATACTAACTTACAACCATACTGAGTACATGAAATTCCTCTTACATTCTGCCTATATTACACCTTGATTATATGATAAAAACACACACAATTACATTATCTCATTATAAGCAGAACATTTGGTACACAGACATGTTTATCACGCCCGCATGTGTCCTGTGCTTTAATATACAACCACCATGCCTGGATAATACATTTGCCGACATATCCCAAATTTAAACTTATCCATTACATACATCAGTAAAACTAGCCTGAGTATGACCGAACTTTCACATTCACAACGTACAAATATTGCTCATTTCCATATCCATAAAAATATCATCAACAACGTTTCCCGTTAACGAACCACCACTAACTTTATTTAAACCACACTCCACAACTACGCTGGCCATATTTTTCACACCATATCAAGGAACTCCTCATACCCTCATACGTTCCCAATTCTGAGACGAGCCCGGTGCAACCCCCTGAAATTCCTAACACAAATCCCCCCCCACCCCTTTTTTGTTTTCTCACATCCGCCCAACAAAACATCGACATTCATACTTCGATATTATTCCTTCAGGAAAAGCCCCCTTTTTCCCATCTACTTCCGCATATCCCCCAGTGTTACGACTAAGTGTTTTGGTAAATTGTTGCACAGCCATCCAAACCTTCTTTCGTTTCGCACCATCACCCAGTCCCCATACCCCTCATTGGCCCATGATAAAACGAAAAACAAAATCCGTTATGATACACCAAAGGCAACCGCTGCACAGACTTCTTTTTCCACACCTCCCACATCTAAACTCAAATGCCCTTACATACCGATATCCCCCCCCACCCCCCACCCTCCTCAAAATCCCACACCCATCCGACTCCCGTATACCACTCCAACCTTTTTTTCCAAAAATATACTACATGTAAGTTGTTCTCTCATATACCCCACAACTGCACGCCCTACAATACGTCCTTCACCATCAACCCCTCTCTCCCGAAGCACCACAACAAAGAACGGCAAATTCCATGAAGGAAACGAAACATATACCTCTCTCACACTTGGTCTTATGCGCACCAAACCGCAACCTTACCCAAATGTCTCTCCCCATGCATATGTTACATTTGGGTATATGCCCTCAACATCCAATCACCCCCTACCCTCCCCTACAGCACGCTCCATAACACCTTAACCCATAACCAAGAAGACTCGGATCTCTAACATACAATAAAGCTCGCAGCACATCCTCACACACATCTCTCATCTCTGATCCTACCCACCACCTCTTCGTGCCTCCTCATATAATGCTTGCACACCCTTCCCCACACGACCTTCACTCGGAGAAACCCCCCTCTTCAAATATAATACACTTTAACCCTTAATCTTATATCTATTTAAACCCAATCCACCACCTTTTCACCGTAGAAAAACACACACTTCTACCCAACCACTCACACCCAGAACCCCATAATATATCGAAAAACCTTTTTTTAACATTTTAGTATGTCCATCCTGCCAACCGGATATACTGGCGTCCCACATGCCAGACCATACAAAATATAACATTACCTTCACCACTATTATACACGTTGATGTATCGGCAAATGCATGGGCCTCAAAACATTAACCTACCCCCACCAACCCTATTCACTGCCCTCTCCCATAATTAACCATCTGTGCATCCCCGGCATTCCCCCAATAAATTATCCACAGACCTTTTAGGTCCTATCCACCACACACCAACGCACAGCTGTTTCCCATCGCACCCTCCCTACCCAAATGCCCTAAACCCCCCCAAAAAAAATTCGATTTCTCCACATTCACTTTTAAACCTGTAACTCCTTCAAAAACCACCAATTACATCCACCACCTCATGTAAACTTTCCTCCTGCTCATTAAATTGTTGTATCAACCACAGACCCAATTATTCCCCATCCCTCAATCCCACACCCACGATCCACCCTAAACATTTCCCAACTGCCCTGTAAAAAGGTTCCTGTAAACAAGCACACAACAGTTGAGACAGAGGACTCGATACCCTGCCCTTATGCCTCTTAACCCATTGAAACCCACTCTCCCAATTCCCATTCACTCTGCACACGTACACCTACCCCTAATATACAAAGTCCACAAACCAACGCACCATCTCATCCCCAAAACCGTGCCTCCGGAAGATATGCCACAGTGCCTCTTGCCCTCTCGTTTCTACGCAATCACTAACACAGCCTGCCAATCCAAAGCTAAGACCCTCCCCCCCACTTATTCTCCCCCACCAACTTTCCACAAAATCTTTATTATTCCATGTCCCTCATACATCGTCCCCCAGCACCCCATACTGAACCTCATCGAAACAACTCTAATCTATCACGCTCTTCAGCCTGTTCCCCAAGATTTTTGCGAATACTTATTTCACACTAACAACGACAACGCCCAAGTTCTGCACTGTATTAGGGACTTCCCTTCCTTAAGAATCCATACTACTACTAAGCAGTACGCTTGCAACTCACCCATCCACCCCTCACTTTTCACCACATTCATCACGTTCACTAAAAAATCCATTCAACACACTCCAATGCTTCACATAGAATCACAAGGTAACCCAACTATACCGGGCGCTATTACCTCTCGCCATATTCCTCCAAAGCTCTCCATACCTCCCCCTCTTCAATATCCCCTCCCAATTGTCCAAACTATCACTTCCACTCAGCACACAAGATACATTCTCATCCAATCTCATCTAAATCCTCACCGTTCACTTTTTCCTATCTCCTAATCTTCCGCAATATTTCCAAACCAACTATCCAAAAAACCACTCTAACCCTCAGTAGTTCGTCGCAACTCCTGACCCTTAGAATAAAAACCCCCTAAATTCTCGTGTTACTACCAGCTTAATCATCTCCATTGCCCACCTGCATCTTCTCCGTTGCCCCGTAACACACAGGGCTGACGGCCTGTCACCCCAACTCGCCACCTCAACCCTCTTTGCAACCCTCACCACATCAAATCTCTCATCTTGCATAGCTCCTTATCAGCCACTTTATAAAAAAACGCTTCAATTTCCTCATTGGATACATCCCCTTCCACAGCACCCCCACTATAACACCCTTCAAACCGCCCCCTAAATTACTGCTGAAGCCCATAAGTCATTCCATGCCTCATTCTATCCCCGTCGCACATAATATTTGCCTGATTTTCCTCCTCTTCGCAAACCCCCATCCACCCACCACCCCAATAAATCGCTTGCACTCTTACCCCCACCCCATAAGTCCTCCCACAACAAACTTTCAAAATCCCCTCCCACCACCCCCTCACCCAGTAGTGAACATTCAGCTTCCAGACCCCAAATATCTCTTAGTCAAACCGTCCCAATTTAAATCAGCAATAAACCGCCCTATGATCTGAACAAAAACGACATTCCAACCGTCGCACCCGCGGTCATTCACCCTCACTCCCCCCTTTGTCACAAACAACTATCTAATCGTGCAGGCAAGCATATCCCTTTCTATGAAATGATCTCTCTCTCGCAATCCCCTCCACAACTCTATCCCTCAATCCCCACACTTCTTCAATTAGATCCCCTAAACCTGCCAAAAAACAACCCTGCCCCAACCCTGCCTGCCCCTCTCGGATCCACATCCTTCCTCGTACCACACACGTTTTTATCCAGTCGCCACCATCTATTGTCACTGACGGTAATGACCGCGCAAATAAATACCACTATGATATACCACAAATTCATTCTTTACCCTACAATCATTCTCAGCCGGCAATACACACAAACTGCTGCCATCCTCTCACCTCTCCACCACCAATCTATTCTTAACACACACCACACCCCCATCCCCCTTCATCACTCCTAAAGAACAACAAACGGGTTTTCGTCTCTCGTATGCAGGAATTCCCACCCCTCCCAACATTTGCTCCAAATACATCACAAACACTCTGTACCCTCCACACTCCAATTCCCTTCCCACTTAGAAAATATGTTCCTGCACAAAACAATGTCCTATAGCAAACTCTTCAAAAATCACGTTCCTTTACCCACAGACGCTTCTCACAGCGCACACAATCCATTAATATTTACTGTCATGCACCGGAGACCTACTTATGTGATTTCGCCCTCTGCTCTGCCCCCTTTCACCCTTTCACCTGACTTGGAATCGCTTCCCATGTGTTCTGCTTCTTCCACTTTTCCTCCACTGCCCACTTGTGGCTTCCCCTCTGAATCCAACAACCGGACCAGGCGTCCCTTTAGAGCACCCACGCACCACGTCAACCACCCACGGCTTTTTCTCCCCCCCGGACTCTTCTGTGCCGGGGTCAAAACATCATCCCGACGGAATATGTCGCGCACCTCTTACGGTTGACACTCTCCTGCATTCCATTTTCCAACTCACTGTAAATGCCTCCCTGAGAATCCTCAGCATTCCACCTCAATCACTTACAACCACTTTCCAGGCGAGACATCTGCCATGTTCGTTCGCCAATCTTTTTCCAAGTTTCTCATCTTCAATCTGAACAGTACTCCTCACCATTCTCAAGTTAATCCTCAGAAACCTTCTTCTCAAAGGATTTTTCCCTTTCACGTTCACCATTAGGGGAGGCCTCCCTCTACCCGCACGTCCCAATCGCACAGTCTTCCGTTCATCCCAAGGCAGATGCCTCACATCCCACTAACTGTGACAGTGATGGGCTGGTACCCCACCAGTGCAGCTCATGCTTCCACTTCCTCACTCCAGAAGTGCCACTTCTATGTACATGTGACTCATCAGCAGAACCCACCCCGGTTTCTGGCTTCTTTCACCTCTCACTACCTCTTCCTGTCTCCGCTGGCCATCTCCCACACTGGGCAGCCATATGGTCATAAGCACCACTAACCTACACGTCTCTGCTGCCCAGTGTAGTAACAACCATTATACCTGCGACCTAAATGCCGTCCAGTATGACTAAGACGGATGGAATGCCTCAACGTCATCTTGAGCGTGAACGTACCATCCGGCAAGCCGGCATACGCCCCATCCGTCCATTTACCAGCCATAGCTGTGTACAGGTCCATACTGTTTTCAAAATACAATCCGCGATCATTCTCGTCCGCCTCAAAATGGCACATTTCGGACCTTCATCACCCCATGTGTAATGCCTAGACACGTCGATGAGTCGAACACGTATCACTGAATTAACGTCCACGCTCCTGTCCTTGTACTTGACTTCCCTACCTCAGCAACACTTTCTAATCGTACACTCCCCTCCCTCATATATTACAAGTCTAATAAAACCTGTAACGTAAGTTGCCTATATTCCTCTGAAAAATCCCTCACCCACCTCCTCCCATAAATTTCCTTATTTCTACATTTCGTTTTATAGAACGTTACTGCTACCACCCTCCTCTTCACCTCACTGACCTGTTTCCACCGCAATCCCCACACTATATATATATAATCTGCCATAATGTACCCCACAGCTCTGATTACACTTCCCTCCCAACCCCCCACGTCGAGACTTAATGCTCTCAATACAGAAATTCCTTGACCTCCTATCCTATATATCACCCTCAGTCCGTCACAAAAATATACTACATGAAAAGCTGACTCCTCCCCACTACATAACCTGCACACCTCCCCCGTCAACCACTCGTCTATCCCGTAGAACCACACCCGACGGTAAAATGCCGTGCAGAAAACGATACATTACATCCCGAACACGAGGTTGCAACCTCATCCTACTCAACCTATTCCATATACTTCCCCATGCATACATGGGGAAAATTCCCTCTACAGGCGCTACAACCCTCCCGGCTAACAATCTACACAACCTACCTATTTTAACCTTTGCTGGCTCTCGATCCCACGCCATAGCCCTCAAAACAGTTTCACACTCATGCAACTCAACTCCTGTATACATCCGTTGCAATCTGTTATGGATCCTGGCCAACCCCCCACCCACACTTTCCCTCATCACCTCCCTTTTAATGAAGACACATTTGACCCTCCGCTTTAAGTCCAGCAATCCCAGCCCCCCCTGACTTACAGGTAACATTACCACGTCCCTTTTAATCCAATCACAGCCCGAACCCCACAAGAATTTAACAACCTTCCTAAGTATGTTCGTTATTGCTGGCCCAGTTAATGGGAACACGGTTGCCACGTGCCATACTTTGCTATACAGTAAGATGTTAATAACAATGGCACGCTGCACAAGGGTCAAATGATAATGTCGCAATGCACCCAAGCGTCCCTGAATCCTATCTACCATCCTAATCGAGTTTTCCGTGCGTGCCACAGTTAGATCGTCTGCATAAATAAGACCGCAAATTTTTAACGAATTCACCTGCCTCCACACAACTGCACTACCCCAATCAACCCTACCTGCCCAAGCTCCTAACCCCATGACCATGGATTTGTCTGAATTTACCCTCATACCAGTTGCCCCTGCGAACATTTGTACTACCCCATCTAATGTGTCCATTGACATCCCCTCCAAGATCAGAACAGTTGTATCATCCACATACCCTGTTAAAACTTGCCAAACCCTCGCAACCCCACACCCTGGTCCCTCTACGTGACACATACGCTGCTCCACCAATCTATAAAAGGGGTCCTGTATGCACGCGAACAATAATTGTGACATAGGACACCCCTGCCTAAGTCCCCTACCCATTACAATCTTCCCACCCAATCGACCATTAATCTGTACCCTCGCCATTGCACCTCCGATACAACGCCTCAACCCATCCCACTATTTTCTCCCCCCAAAACCCCCCTGACCCCTGAGGATGGCTTTCAATGCTTTCTGATCCACTCTATAGTATGCCCCTTGCCAATCGAGCGCCACCAAACCTCCCCCCTCCCCCCTTTTTGCCTCCACGAAATCCCTAAGTAACCCATGCCCCTCCACCATAGACCTCCCTGGCAAACCAAACTGAGTTTTCGATACTACCCGCCCCACCACACACTTGAACCGATTCCCCAAAATCTTCGCAAACAATTTGCGAACGAGATCGCCAGGTAATCCCGAAGCGTATGCTGCCCCTTACCCTTCGGTACCAATACAACGACAGCCGTTGCCTGCTTCTCACCCAGCTCACCTCTCTCCTTCATGCAATTTAATAACCTAACCAAAAAATGCCTCATTAGTTCCCAATGCTGCTGATAAAACTCTGCCAGGAGCCCATCAATTCCCGGTGCTTTGTCCTTTCGCATTCCACTTAAAGCCCTCCATATTTCCCCCCTCAGTTATTTCCCCACCCAGTGCTTCCCTATCACTGTTATGCAACTGACATACCACACTCCCACACACTTGTTCTAAAACCCCATCCTCTACCCCTTCTCGTTGCCAGTACTTCCCATACCACTTATCCGCAAATGCCCCCATTCCTTCCATAGCTTGTATGACCTGCCCCTCCCTGTACCCCACTATCGACTCATGAACCTCCAACCATGAATAGCCATTGCCTGCTGTCTTTGTTTCTGTCTACGCAATACGCACGATGAAGGTCTATCTCCCCATAACACCTCCTCCACCCCCGCCTGTACCCGCACGCTTTGAACCCTCTCATCCTGTACCTCACACAGCCTCCCTTTAACCCTTAAATGGTCCATACGTTTTTTTCAACATTTGAAAGTATGTAAAAAAATGTAATCTTCTTTCTTGTTTAACATTTGAAAATATGTAAAAAAACTTTCATCTACATTTTTTTTGTTATATTTGAAAATATGTAAAAAACGTATGATCTACATTTTGGAGCACTACCCGGGTTTGAAACGTCAATCTGTTTGGACTGTTTAAGGTTAATTGCCATTATATCTCCATAGGATAAGTGCCCGCCACTGCCCCCCCCTCGCATAACAACACTGTAACCTAAACCTCCAAATAGTTAGCAAGCCCATATTTTTAAAGAATTGATACGTTTCCCTTCTCTTACGTAATATTGCTTAATCCGTTCTTTAGCCACACCATCCCACCACATCACCACATTCTCTACCCCATTTACCTCTGCACTTATACCCCTCCCACAAGTTGCAAATCCCCTAACCCTTCCTCATCGCCAACCATTGTATTAATTTTCCCAAAAT
>NC_069444.1:39490288-39513739 GCF_026875155.1 Cherax quadricarinatus | reverse complement strand
TTTTTTTTTGTTTTGCCATGAAGGTTCTCTGTACATTTGCTAGGTCAGCAATTTCACGCCTTAAAAGGTGCTGTTAGTGTTCAGCAATATTCCAGCCTAGATAGAACAAGTGACCTGAGAGTGTCATCATGGGCTTGGCATCCCTAGTTTTGAAGGTTCTCATTATCCATCCTGTCTTTTTTTAGCAGATGTGATTGATACAATAAGATAAGATAAGATTCGTTCAGATTTTTAACCCTGGAGGGTTAGCCACCCAGGATAACCCAAGAAAGTCAGTGTGTCATTGAGGACTGTCAAAATTATTTCCATTGGGGTCCTTAATCTTGTCTTCCAGATGCGCCCCACACCAGTCGACTAACCCCCGGTGAACAGGACAAAGGTGTAAGGAAAACATGTCGAAATGTTTCCACCCCCGGGGAATTTGAACCCCGGGCCCCTCCGTGTGTGAAGCGGGAGCTTTAGCCACCAGGCCACCAGGCCACCCACATGCAATGTTATGGTCCTTGAAGGTGAGATCCTCCGACATGATCACTCCCAGGTCTTTGAGTTGGCTTTTCGCTCTATTTTGTGGAAGGAATTTGTTTTGTACTCTGATGAAGTTTTAGTTTTCCTTATGTTTACCATATCGAAGTAATGGAAATTTCTCATCGTTGAACTTCATATTGTTTCCTTCAGCCCACTGAAAGATTTGGTTGATGTCTGCCTGGAGCCTTGCAGTGTCTGGGTTGGAAGACACTGTCATGCAGATTCAGGTGTCATCTGCAAAGGAAGACACGGTGCTGTGGCTGACATCCTTGTCTATGTCAGATATGAGGATGAGAAACAAGATGGGAGTGAGTACTGTCCCTTGTGGAACAGAACTTTTCACCATAGCCACCTCAGACTTTACTCTGTTGACTACTACTTTTGTGTTCTGTTTGTGAGGGAAATTATAGATCCATCTACCAACTTTTCCTGTTATTCTTTAGCACGCATTTTGTGCGCTATTACGCCATGGTCAACAGTTGTCAAAGGCTTTTGCAAAGTCTGTATATAATACATCTGCATTCTTTTTGTCTTCTAGTGCATCTAGGAACCTTGTCGTAGTGATCCAGTAGCTGAGACAGACAGGAGCGACCTGCTATAAATCCATGTTTCCCTGGGTTGTGTAATTGATGGGTATCTAGATGGGTGGCGATCTTGCTTCATAGGACCCTTTCAAAGATTTTTATGATATGGGATGATAGTGCTATCGGTCTGTAGTTCTTTGCTATTGCTTTACTGCCCTCTTTGTGGAGTGGGGCTATGTCTGTTGTTTTTAGTAACTTTTGGGACGACTCAAGAAATCGTAATGACACGATTGCAAATAAACCATACCCCCGGCCGGGATTGAACCCGCGGTCATAGAGTCTCAAACCTTACGGGCGGGGAGTTTTGAGACTCTATGAACCGCGGGTTCAATCCCGGCCCGGGGGTTATGGTTTTTTTTTGGGACGGACCCTGTGTCCATGCTCATGTAGGCCCCTATCATGAGATGGACACAGCTCTTGATGAACACAGAGTTCCAAGAGTTGTCCCTGGGGCAGAGTGTATGGGCATGTCATTTATCGCCTGTCTCAAAGTCATTTGGCATGTCATTTATTCCCTGTTAAAAGTCATTTGGCATCAGGATAATATCAGATAGGCTTGTGAAAACCAAATTCTGTGGCTCTCTCATAAAAAAATTAATTTTGATCTTCGACTCTCAGTCTGGTTACGGCTTGCTAAAAACTGAGTCATACTGGGACTTGAGTAGCTCACTCATTTCCTTGCTTTCATCTGTGTAGGACCCATCTTGTTTAAGTAGGGACCCAATACTGGATGTTGTTCTCGACTTTGATTTGGCATAAGAAAAGAAATACTTTTGGTTTCTTTCGATTTCATTTATGGCTTTTAGTTCTCGCGATTCCTGACCCCTATAAAATTCCTTTAGCTTTAAGTTCGATGTTTGCTATTTCTCTTCCACTGACTCCCCATGCATTTCTGATATATTGGCCTCTTTTAGGGGCCCCCACCAGCCCAAATTTAATTTTTGCTTTTTGTTTACCATCATATTTCCTTCAGTTTTGGTGCACAAGACGAAGCATTTTCTCTAGTCCTGTAAATATTTGTCAATAAGATACCTCAAAAACAACTGAGAAAAGACTGAGAAAGGACTGATTTACTGAAAATGCCCTTTGGCAGTAAGTTTATTCCTATATGGTATGACGTAAGGTTGTTTGGGCACTTGGTGCCGAGAGAACAATGCTTATACAAATTTCTGATGGCTTTCCTCTAAATATCTTATCTTTATTTCACAAAAAAAACAAAGGGTTTTTTAGTTCTTGGAATGTTGCAAAAAAATCTGCCCTTTACTCCCTCATAAATCCCAAAATATTCGGAAAAATTTCCAAAAATTTACCATCAGAAATTAGAGAAATCATTATTTTATATCTGTGAATATTATTCCACTTAATTAAGTAATAAAGGCTTACCTTAGTGAAATAAGTGAATAAGTTACTTCTGAGATATTGACCCGGAGCGCCGGCCGGCCTGCCGTCTCGAAAAAAAAAGATTCGCCAAAATCGCGTTTATATCAGTGTGTTTCTTAGTAAACTGATGTTCTAGTGCAGTTATCCTCTTCAAAACACTGTTTTCTCTTACTCAAAGACGACATGGAGAAGAGTAACTCATTTATCGAAAATTTGCTTGTGGGACTCTCGCCATATTTTGGCCTATTTTATTCAATCTATATTTTATAAAATGTTTGTATGTTATTTATAGTGTTTATTTTATCATATTAGATCAATTCTGATAGATAAATAAGCCGTTAGAGTTGATTTTAAGCATAATAATGAAGTGATTTCTCCTGGCTTTTTGGAGCAGGAATACTGCCGGTGTTCCCAGATGGTTCCTGATTGGCTAGAAGTCTACATATAAGTGCAGCCTAAACTTATATGATGCCAAATTGTCAATATATTAGAAAGAAAATGCAAGAAAAAGCGATAAAAAGCAAGGAAAAAAATTCCAAAAAATATATGGGCTGTGAGCAGACATGCTTCCCACATCGCCGTCACCATACCTGATATAAATGACTATAATTTCTTGTAGAAACACTGTAGAATATTTATTCTTGTACCATTGTGTTGCCAAAGAGTTAAGCTATTTTTCTATATGAATAACACAATTTCCATAATTTTTCGATTTTTTTTTGCGAGCTCCTTTAGCCGCTCTGTTATTCTTTTTCATCGCCTGTAGAGGGAGCGCCTGTCTCTTTCTATTTTACATCTACTACTACTTTTTCTTAAAGGAATAAGCCTTGAACATACATCGAGTGCCACCGAGTTAATCTGTTCTAGGCATAAGTTGGGGCCTGTGTTGCTTAGTCTATCTTCTCAGCTTATATCATTTAGGACTTGATTTACTTGGTCCTTCTTTATATTCTTGTTATTGAAGTTGAATTTGATGAAGGCCCCCTCATGACTAATCTCATTTTGTCGGTCTGGGGCTCCGTGCATACATGTCTGAACCTTGATTATGTTGTAATCTGAGTATATTGTTTTTGATATCGTAACATTTCGTATCAGATCATCATTGTTAGTGAAGATGTGGTCTAGTGTATTCTCCAGTCTAGTAGCCTCTATTATTTGCTTGTTTAAGTTGAATTTTGTGCAGAGATTTAAAAGCTCGTGTGTGTGTGTGTTCTCCTCAGAGCTGCCCCCTGGTGTTATCACTGCAATAACATTATTTACTATATTCCTCCATTTTAGGTGCCTCAAGTTGAAATCCCCCAGGAGCAAGATGTTGGGGGCAGGAGCTGGCAGATTTTCCAGACAGTGGTCAATTTTTTGATAGATGTTTGCCCCTTTTGAGAGGGCTGGGCCCCTCAGGGCTGAAAGGAACTGAAGGGGGCTAATACCCCCTTCCTGGAGAAAACTTCTCCACACCATATGAAAATACCTCAAAAGGGTGGCTAATTGCTGAGAATTGAACTCCATTATTAATGCTCAGATTTCTTTCATTTTCGGTGTATGTTAAGAAGCATCTTTCCATCATACATTGCTCAAGTTTCAATAAGATAGTCCAACAAACAAATGAGATACAATTCCCGAGATCAAGAGCAAGAGCCCCTCACCAGTGTCAAGGAACCTACCTTGACGTCTGCTCGCTTATGGAAATTTTGCTCGCATATGGAAGCAAAAAATTGACCCATCAACTGCTAGTGTCTGGAAAAACTTGCACATGGACACAGTCGCAAGTAGAGTTTCCACTGTATTACATGCCTTTATTGAAGACTAATACTGGCTTCTGGAAGATAGGGAGGAGGAAAGAGGGAGGAGTTAGTATTTGGAAGGGGAATCCCCTTCCATAAAGACTTTAGGTAGCAAAGCCTTCTCTGAGGTTACTGCCCCTCTCTGTCTTTTATTGCCACTTGCACCAGCTTGAGTCATGGACCCCTGTCTCACAAAATAAACTGTCCAGAGTGCTCTGTGTCTGGCATTCTCTTTAAGATTTCCTTGAAGTGGGACAGGGTTTTGTCACTAGACATATTGCAGATATAAACCATACCCCCGGCCGGGATTGAACCCGCGGTCATAGAGTCTCAAAACTCCAGCCCGTCGCGCTAACCACTAGACCAGCTAGCCACAATAAGATTCATCCAACTAGGTATATTTCTTAAGTCATATTGCAGATATGGCTTGTTTCAGGTTTGTCAGGGTGGTGTTTCTTTACAGAAGCTCGCACCCTAGTCCACATTGCACACATTTCTTTAATCTCTGAAGAAGGCACCTCCTTCACTCCCTCTTCCTCCTCCTCTGAAGCAAGTTAGTCAGCTGCAGTCTGTTGCTGTTCTAGATGAAGCTCTTGCAGCTCTTCAGTGGTTAGCTCTTCCCTTTGGTCCTCCACCAACTCTTCCACATCCTTGCCACTCACCTCCAACCCCAGGGACTTCCCCAGTGCCACAATAGAGTCCACAAGGTCGGCAGGGTCAGGGTCAGCCTCAAACTCTTCAAAATCTCTCTCTTGGACACAATCTGGCCACAGTTTTCTCCAAGCAGACTTCAAAGTCCTGGAAGTCACTCCCTCCCAAGCCTTACCTATAAGGATTATGCAGTGGAGGATAGTGTAGTGATTCCTCCAGAACTGTCTTAGGGTAAAACTGAGTGTCTGAGGTCACTTCAAAGCACTTCTGAAACACTGCTTTGTGTAGAGTTTTTTGAAGTTAGAAATGGCCTGCTGCTCTTGGGCCGGAGGAGAGGAGGGGTGTTAGGGGCAAGAACTTCACTGTGATGAAACTGAAGTCCCTAATACTTGGTTTGCAAGTCGGGGATTTAATTTCCCCTTTGAGTCACTAGTTTCGGCCTTTTTGGCTCACCCCATCCCCCGGCTGGAAAAGCTTGCGCTTTTTTTGGCTTTGTTCTCGGTGGTGAGGAAGCTTATGTCTCCCCCTTTTTTGGTTTCATTTTTTTTTGTGGTTTTTCTTGCAGTGAATGTTAAAAAAAGTAAAGTGGCCCCAAAAGAAAGTCCTGTTAGTTCCTATGGTAAAGAAAGTGAGAAACACATGGAATTTAAGCGTGAAATGATAGAAAATTTTGAGGTGGTTTGGAAAATGAGGAAACTTGCCAGAATGTACAGCAAGAATAAATAAACTTTTTCACCATCCGGGCATAGAAAGAACAAATCAAAGTGTAATGTTGCAAAGGAGTTTTTTTTCTAAAAAAAGGCCCACCCAAATGGAAGAAAAGGGGAAAAATTTTATTAAGTTAGGAAAAGAATTAGTGGGAGAAAGCATTGTGGAATTGTAAAGTGAGAGGCAAAGCGTTGCATGAGGATCTTAAAAAGAAATTGCTTGGAAAAAGTGCTGTAGTTTGGGGAATTTGGGGCCCAAAAAAGGAGGGTTTTTACATTGAACATAAGAAAGTGGGAACATGTGGGTTTTTGATAGTTTTAAAGAAGCCTTGGGGTACAAGTGTTTTTTTAAACGAATAGTGAGGCGAAATTCTTAAAAAGTGCAGCTGAAAAGATGTTCATGAATTCCGGATTTATGAAAAGCTGAAGGTTTAAAACCCCCAAAACAAGTGTTCAATTTGTGAAAAAAAACCCTTTTTTTGGAAAAAAAAATGCTGAACGGCCCTCATTCCCCAGGGGAAAAAGGCACTCCCGGGAACAAGTAAAAAGAGAGGCTACTCTTTTTGTGTGGTAATGCTGTGGGTTTAAAAAGTGAACCCTTTCTCAAGTATTACTCAGAAAATCCCGGGTTTTAAAGAAAAACAAGGCAAATTTTCAAAGATTGATTTGCCCCCCGAAGTGGCTATTTTTTGTGCACCACATTTCCATCCTGTGGGGGTAGCACGAGAGCTAGGGATACAAAAAAAGGCCTAGGAACTAGGCCCCAAAGGGTTAGCGGGAATACATATGGTTTTATTCTACATTCTATATTTTCAGTTATCTGTTACAAGCAAATTTGGAAATTTGCTTGTATATCTGGTATCTTTTTTCATTATAAGATATCAGGGAATGTCACATAGGTTTTATATTCTGTCTCGTTTTCCCTCTTAAGTGGAAAATAACAATGTGTTCAAGAGAGTGCTTGCCTGTACAAATTAACTTTAGTTTGATCTCATCTGTGTGTCTCCCAAACTGCAAGAAGTACTTGTAACCAACCCCTAAGCCTAGCCCTAAAAACATCAGCAGTCTGTTACTTGAAAGTTGCTCCAAAAACATACTTATCTTGTTCATGTTATCATGTGTGTTTAGATCTACTAAGGCTTCTACTGCATTCCTAAAACTTTCATTCCATTATTTACTTTCTCCTAATATTATTCCTAAGTAGAAAAAAGTTATCCCAAAAGTTATATTCTGCTTTCCTTTGGGTATCTTCTTGGCTAAATATCAACTTTTCATGAAGGAGAAATTCCAATGTGTGATGGGACCCATAGCAATTGTACTTTAAATTCTTTGCCCCCAATTTTTGAGTATTAAACCGGGGTTCCCCAATGGCATGTTTTGGGAGTCTTTATATGAGTCAAGACCCTTAAATAGACATAGAATCAAATGATGTTGAGTCAAGCTCAGTGTAAGGGTTAGCTTTAGCCCCATTAGGATTGCAACAATTCAGTTTGAGGAAGACCCCGTTGTTAATTCTTATCCCTAACTCAACAAATTTATTATTTCTTAATGGGAGGTGGCAACAAGAGCAGTTGCACCCCGCCGAAGCTCTGTTTAGATCCATCAGTGTTAAAACTTGTGATAGCTTTTTATCCAGTAGGTAGAAATTTTTTCCCTTTGACCAGTTGCTCTAGAAAGAGTTTTAAGGGAAGGGTTACTAGCAATGAGCTTTTGGGAGGGATTGTAGGATGTGTATTAATGAACACATTTTCCCATGGAGGGGTAAAAAGTCTTGTTGCCTACAGTGTTCAGTTCATGCAGGTTATAAAAACTTAATGCAATTGCACGTTTTCAAATCCTTTTAGATTGTTTTGCATTTCCTCTAGACATTGGTAAGATTCATTGTGACAGTGTCGGTTTCGTTTCTCAACTTAAACGGGGACAGTTTTTAAATTTCAACAATCCTATCACGATACAGAAATACAAGCCCTTTCCCTCATGTTAAGAACTTTTTAGATCGGGGCAGCCAAAAGAATAATCTGAGGTTTCTTTTTGCCATTAACTCCAAGGGTCGGAGAAAAATTTCTCTGCAATATCAACATGGGACGCATAATAAAATTAAGGCCCCTTTAACATAGGCTATTACTTCTTTCTCAAGATTTTCACACTGCACCTAGGGGGGGTTTTTGGCCGCAACAGCTTTGGAGATTTAGCCTACCTTTGCATTTTTGTTTTTTGTAGTTGGGGGTTTATTAAAGGGTACATCTCCCCAAGATATCTGTATTTTTAAAAACGAAGCTATGATTTCCCCCGCAAATAGATGGGGGGGGGATGCTTTTTTGTTGTTAATATCTTTGTTTTAGAGGAAGATATTATGGGGCCCTTTTCGATTACAATTGCTTAAAACTTCTTAAGAATGGTATTCATCTTCTTATGCCCTGTTGTATGGATATGATTCATCGATGCTTGTAGCTTTTTGTTTAGGTAAAGCAGGTAGAGCTTTGGGAGGCATTAACCTTTGGATTTTCGGAGTACTAGTACTTTGGGCGCAGGGGTTTTTATACTAGTACGCAAAAAATTCTAGCGCCGTCAAAATTGGGGGGGGAAAAAGGGGGTAGGCTACTGTGAGAAAAATGGTCTGTGTTTTTGGGTGTGGTGGTAGAAAAAAATCGGGGGACCAGTGGTGCATTGGGGGAACCCCATTTGTAAACATATCCACCATGCCTGCGGTAAGAATTTCCCTCACTCTCGGTGAATTGGGACACTTTTTTTCCCCCCAGGACAGTCCAAATAAGATGGAAGTCCCAGTGAAGTTTTGTGTTTCAAGGTTTTGGTGAGGTTTGCCCCGAAACTAATGCCAAAATATGGAATGTGGGGGAAAACCCAGACGCCCCCTCCCCTTCCCACTTCTGGTGTGGGTAGTTTGTTCACGTTCAGTTGTCCCAGAATCCAATGGAAACTTCTATTTTCCCAAAATCCAGATCAGATGAGAACATGTGTGTGATAGTGAAGTGAATATGAACTACAAGCTCTTAAAACCCTAGTTCCAGTGTGATAGTGAAGTGCAATATTCCCAGTGAAGCGTCAAAAAACGACGATTATGCGTCTGGTAGTGTGCCATATGCATTCCAAGGGAAGGAGTGCATCTCGGTACACCCCGGGTGCAAAGGAAACAGCAGTAAAAAAGACGATGATATTTTGCAATTGGGAGGGAAAATGTGGGTGGTGGTAGGGTGCTGGCGGTGAGGCACAGAATGGGCCATGCTCCCACCCACGCCGCGCCTCGCTGTCTACAACAAAGGCCACATCCCCCACCCCCCCACCCCCCACCCCCCAAACCACAACCTCCAAAAACCAAAAAACCCCCACAACCAAAACCCTCCACAACCACAACCTCCCAACCATTACCCTGTCTTTGTCCATTTTCCCCAGGCCCGCACCTGGGTTTGGGTTTGGAAGCTGCAATTTTTTTCCCAAATGCCCCCCGTTGTGCAGCCAAAGTGGAATACGGCCATCTTGCACTTGGGAACAATCCCACTGAACGGGAAATGTTTCGGTTATTTTTTACAAAACCATGAGGAAAGTATTTCATGGAAAGCAAACATTTTCGGACACCGGCAAACAAAATTATTTCCCCAAAAATCAGCCCTCACCAGTGGAAGGAGGAAACTGTGGCTGGATGTATCGTTTCTTTCCCACAAAATGCTATGCCACATGTGTATAAGCAAAAAATGAAACATATGGTCAAAAGACCCCCTATTGCAACCCAGGTTTCATGATAAAACCCAGTAAATGTTTGGCTAATTTTACATATGCTTCATTCTCAGACAAAACCAGGCCTGACAGAAACGACAGGTTAAAAAGATTGGGAAATGTGTTTGTGTATCTGAAAGAGAAATTCAGTATGCATTTTTTTCCTTCAGGAAGCTTGTAATTGACGGTTTTTGATTTGTTAAAAGGAAGAATTTCTTTCAAGCGTAATCCAAGCAAGGGGAAAACTCTTTGGTATAAAGTTGTTTGTGTTGTGATTGTTCAGTGGTTGGTTTTGGGATATTATTGGTACAGGGGAAGTTTACATTGCAAAATAAAGGGAATTATGGGCACTCAGGTTGTGGTTGAACAATGATAGAACCTACCTTGGTAATGGGCTATTTTTTTAAGAAAATGGTACATAAGCCCTAAATCGTGATTTTTTGCGAGGTGAACATGACAAATGTGTGTGGCCAGTGTGTGCAAATCGGAAACATATGCCCGGTTTTTGACGCTGGTGCCAATGACATCATGCATTTCGGGGGCATGACAAAACGAGAGCCCCAAATGTTGTCATCAGTTCATCCTAATGAAGTGTCAGGCAGCTAGAGAGGCAAGAACCCATTCTAAAGCCTGCAGCTGTGATTGATTACCCCTTAAAACATGCGTTAATTGACAAATGGTATGCAGTTTGGGTTTGTGATTGTTTTCGAATTAGTTATAAGGGTACATAAAAACCTTTTTCCATCTTCGGGACTTTTCCCATGCTCAATGCTTTAATATGTAAAAAGATGAGGACCGAAAAAACCACAGTATGGCAATTCTGTTTGTCTGTATAACAAACGTATTAAATTTGCAAAAGGAAAAACCCCTGCAATTGACCCCCAACCAAATTATCAACAACTATCTGCTCGTCTGAAGCATGGTGTCATTTTCCTGGAAAAAAGTCCCGCTCCGCTTTTGAAGAAAAAAGGCTAGAAGAGGTGTTAGTTGTTTACATACAAAAAAAACGCCCACAAAAACGATGCATTTTTTATGTGTGAGGAAGTAAAACCCCCTCTGCATGCCCACCATGTTTCAAAGAGTTCCAAGGCGCAGAACTTCTAGAAACATTCCCTGTGATGTATGTGTGTGTGTAAAATATAGAAAAATAGTAATAAAAAATTTGTATCGTTTGTTTGAGTAAATATTTTCTATAAAAAAAATAATGATAATGACAACAGTTTTTATCCCCCTTATTGGTAGTATTGAAAAAGAAAAAACTTACAAAATAATGATCATGTTGGCTCAGGGGCCCATAAAATTTTACTCAGAAAAGAAAATTGAAAAAAATTGAAAATAGTCAAAAAAAAGTAAATGGGAAAAAAATACGGGTGAGCAGTCGGCGATGTTACCAGTGTTTTTTAAATTTTTGGAAAATTCCGCCTCCATATTCAGTAAGTATTGACGGTAAAAAATTTTTTGTTTGCCTTAATGTTTAAAAAAAAAAAATTTTTTTAAAAAAAAAAAAATTTTTTTTTTTTTTTAAAATTTTGGCCCGACCCTGAGAACGAGTTCAGAGGGGGCCCCTGTCGACCCTAAAAAGGGTTTAAATCAGAATATTAAATAGCATGGGACTAAGAACCCCTCCCTGGGTGTCCCTAAAGAATTTTTTGAATCACTTCTGGCCTGGAAAAGGACAGAGAATACTCTATTTGACAGGTTTCCTATTACCCAGCAGGTAAGCTACCCCCAATTTTTCATTTTGGTATTTCTGTAGTTTAACGGTTTGTTCACATTTCAAATGCAGATTTTAGATCTGGGAAAAGGGGTAAAACAAATGGGGTGGGGTGCAGGAGAAAGGTGGAAATACATTTCTGCACCTTCCCTTTCATAAACCCCATAGAGGTGGGGGGGAAAGTTGGTGTTGATTCTGTATACAGTTGTTAAGTATCATTCTTTAAAAAGTTTTCAAAGAAATAGTTAGGAGATTGCCTAAATATCGGCTTTTGGGGGTTAGGGATAGGCCAATGGGACTATTGGCCCCGGGAAAGTGGAAGAGCACTCAATGAAAACTGAATTTACGTCCAACAAAGGGTTATCAGGCTTTGTGCCTTAGGTTTGAGAATATCGGTTATACCATCCTCTCCAGGGCATTTGATGCCTTTTTAAAAAAGAGTTATCAATTCATATCGGAAAAGAGGAAATCACTTCATAAATATTTTGGCTCATAAAATTAATCATTTTTCAACATTTCTTCAGAAGTATCTAAAAATTTTTTTTCCAATATGAGGGGAATTTTTTTATGCCTGGTTTTTTGGCCCAGTCATTTTGGGTATTTGTTTTTTCAAGGGGAAAAAGCATGAGAACTTCCCAGTTTTTTTCCCTGGTTATTTTTTTTTTATCCCTTTTCCCAACCCAACTTAAAGGGGGGGTTTTTAAACCACTAACAACTTTTCCCCATTCCTGTTCCCAAAAGTTCTTCCTTTCTTTCTTGCATTTTTTAGTGCGCTTGGAACGTTCTGGAGGTCTGGGGTTCTCATTCACGGTTGCTTTCCCAAATCCCCCTAGTGCAGTGTTAGATTGCGTAGCTGTGGATCTTTAGTATGTACTTGGGTTTTTTTTGTTTTTATAGTGGAGGGTCTTTGTTTCCTTTCCTGCCCACATGATCTGTGAGCACTCTTATTGGTAATTAAAAAATTTTTTAAATTTCGTGTGCCTTGGGGGCTTGTAATTCTTAAAAAATTTGACCCAAAGTGGTTAATAAGTTGTCTTGTGTTCTGACTAAGAAATCGTAATGACCGATTGCAAATAACAATACCCCCCCCGGGTTTTAAACCCCGCGGTCATAGAGTCTAAAAAACTCACCCCGTCGCGTTGCCACTAGACCCTTGTATGGTTTTCCTGTGTTCTGGTTTGAGAATAATTTTCCCTCCTTCTGTATTAGCTCCTGATTGTGGAGTGTGATAAAGAGTGATATTTGTTAGTCATGGGAAGTGATCAGATGGAAGATATCAACTATGACAGGTTTGCATCGTTTTGATGTTTTAAAACCCAAAGGCACAGATTAGATGCCCCCCATGTTGTGAATGGCTAGAAATGCCACATTCGAAATTTATGCTCATTTAGCAATTCATAGTTTGTTCCTTTGGTTTTTGTTATAGCCCCACCAATATTTTTATTTTGGCATAAAATCTCCAAGAAGATGGTAGGTTCACTATTGATGCGATCGGGGAAAAGCATAGGTCGAAGCTGGGTTAATATTGTTTTGGCCCCCAAGTGTGAAAAAATCCCTCCTGGAAAAAAAAATTCCCATCAAGTGCTTCCTGGTATGGAAAAATCCCCCTGCACATCCTCCAGACTTGCAACCCCAAGTGTTTGGGATTTCGTTTCATACAGTGAAGTTCTTCCCTTATAACACCACTATCTCCTCCTGTCCATGGACCAGAGGTCTTTTCCAACTTAAAAAATTTACAAAAAAAGCGTGTTTCAGAAGTGCTTTAAAGTGACCTCAGACACTCATTTTCCCCTAAGACAGTTCTGGAGGAATCACTTCACTATCCCCCTTCTAAGCCTTATAGGTGGGCTTGGGGGGGAGTGATTCCCAGGATTTTGAAGTCTGCTTGGAGAAAAAGGGCCCGTTTGTGTCCAAGGAGAGATTTTTAAAGGGTTTGAGGCTGACCCGCCCCTGCCGCCTGTGGACTCATTGGGGGACTGGGGAAGTCCCTGGGGTTAGAGGTGAGTGGCAAGGATGGGGAAAGGTTGGGGAGGACCACAGGGAAGAGCAACATGAAGAGCTGAAAGGCTTTTCCGAACAGCAACAGACTGCACTGACAACTTGTTTCAGAGGAGGAGGAAGAGGGAGTGAAGGGGTGCCTTCTTCGAGATGAAAAAAGGGGTTTGAAATGTGGGCTAGGGTTGCAAGCTTCTGTAGAGAAACCCCACCCTGAAAAACCTAAAACAAGCCATGTCTGCAACTGTTTAGTGAAAAAACCCTGTCCCTCTTCAGGGAAATCTTAAAAAAGATGCCAGAAACGATCACTCTGGATAGTTATTTTTTTGAGACAGGGGTTTTCCCGTGACTCAAGTGGTGCAAGTGGCAATAAAAAAACAGAGGGGGCTAAACCCCGAGAAGGCTTTGCTACCTAAAGTCTTTATGGAAGGGGTTCCTCTTCCAAACCTTACTCCCCCCTCTTTCCTCCTCCCCGTCTTCCAGAAGCTAGTATTTGTCTTAATAAAGGGAGTAAAACAGTGGAAATTACTTGCGAGCATGTCCATGTGCAAGTTTTTTTTAGACATGAGCGTTGATGGGTCGATTTTTTGCTTCCCATATGTGAGCAAAATTTCCCTAAGCGGGCAGACCTCAAGGTAGGTTCCTTCCATGGGAGGGGCTTTGTTTGATCTCGTAAAAATTTTTCTCATTTTTTTGTTGGATATTTATTGAAAAATTTGGGGAATGATGATGGAAGAGCTTCTTAACATACACCAAAAAAAAAAGCAATCATAAATAATGGAGTTCACTTCTGCAAATTTGCCCCCCCCTTGCGGTTTTTGAATGGTTTTTGAGAAATTTTCTTCAAAAAGGGGGTATTAGCCCCCCAGCCCCTTTCAGCCTGAGGGCCAAGCCCCCTCGAAGGGGGAAACATCTTGTTTATGTACAGCAAGTAATTGATCCCCATGCAGTTGAGTATGTGAGTGGTCAAGCGACCCCTGCTCCTTGCAAGACTCCAGTTTTTGCAAAAGGGAGTTTAATAAGAACATCCTGTCTTCCTTGCGGACAATTAGGAAATTTCCCGCCCCACTTTATTCCCGGTAAAGTGTGTTCTTGTTGTCTATGTTGAAAACAGCAAAAAATCAAACTTCTTCTTTGCTTCTGGAGGAACCCTTTGGGATGGAAGAAAAAGTATAGGTCAGCTTTTCCTCTTGTTCTAGGAGCATTGCAGTGGTGTGGATGCTGTGAGGTCAGATTTCTTTTGCTCTATGGAGAGGGGATATTGATGTTTCGGGATAACCACAAAAAACCTGTTCTACACATTTTTCATGAAAAAATCTCAAAAACACTTCAGGAAGTGTGTCAGCTTCTTTAGAGACATTATTTGTAACAATTATTGATGACTGTGAACAACGAGTGTTGCAATCCCCAAAGGTGTAGTGGACATTCTTCAAAGAGCACTATTCTTTAAAGATTCGGATATCCATGCAAATACTGGTCAGATCTATCGCAGGTAATTGTTTTAACTCATGATATACTACTGTTGACTGCGCAGTTTGGGATAAGTTGGAGTTTCACTTATAAACCCCTGTGATAAGTGGACCTTTGAGTCCACACAAGTTGTGTTTTAGCAATCAATGTTCATGTATGTGAATAAAACCCCCCCGGGGTAAAAATTATTTTGTTTTTACTTTCGCTGTTGCCCAAAACGGATATGACCCTTCTCAGACTTTTCCTCAGGGGTGGCTTTGCAGGTGATGAGTGTTTTCCCAAACTAAAATTTTCCTTTTTTTTTAATCTTAATTTATCTGGTAAAATTTTTTCAACAATTTTTTGGGCTCAAACCCGGATAAAAGGCCACCTGTGGTCCAAATACGTTGCTTTAAAAATACAAATAAAGTACTAGCCAAGGTCCCTTCGAAAAATGCGTAAAACATGTTTACAAATAAATTTAGAATAAAAGGGAAACCCTCCCGGCTCAAAACCAGAGAAGGGCAGCCAAAGAAAAAAAGGTGCACCCCGGTTTTACCTAACCCAAAGAAAAAGGAGCTGAGTAACTCACCAACAAAAAATGGGGGTGGCACCCCTCATCACTGCTCTCAAACTCGGAACGTGACCACTTTAACAAGCCAGATGACCCCCAGTTTGTCTGAGTGTTTATCGGTTTTATAATGTTTAAACGAAATTAAAAACAAAATTTTGTTTAAATTTGTTTCTTTTTATATAAATGTTTATTAAGGGAAAAAATATTTAAAAAATGTAAAAATTTCATTTTTATATATATATATATATATATATATATAAAATATTATATTATATTAATTTTTATATATATATATTATATATATATGTATTAAAAACCCTGGCATTTATACATGTGTAAGAAATTTACCGTGTGATTTAAAAGTTATACAGTGACATTTATAGTGTAAGTGAATGAAGTGTTAACGTTATTTCGATGACCGAACATTGTCAGGCTGACACTGAAACTAAGCATAAAAACCAGGGTTGTCCCCGCCATATATACTTTGTACCTTTAATGGTCATTGCCCTGGGGTTAAGGGTTTGGGGGTCATTAGTGCTGATAGTTTTTGTTGACTTGAGATAACAAAATAATGTTTTTAGCAGTACAGTGTTTTTTAAAAAACCCAATTGGTACTAGAATTTTCAGTATACCATTAAAAAGGCTTGTTTAATTGATAGATTTTCCTTCGGGGAAAAAAGCAGGTAGTTTATACTGGTGTTACTAAAATGTATTGGATTATTGGGCAAATGTGATAATAACAATGTAAAAACCCAAGACCTTAACATGGTAGTAAAAGGCCGAAGTAGGTAAACTAGGGGAGTTGCTAGGGGAGAACTGGCAGCCCAACTTTGAACAACGAGGGGGGGCTCGAAGAGCCAGAGCTTCCTTTTAAGACTAGACATCATCGTACAACAAATGCCCTGACCCCGCAGGGGGGGGGCTTCCCGTGTTTCACTTATAGACCCAGAGGGGAAAACTGTTGGAGGTACCTCGATGTACCGTAGATGACCTCCTCCTTCAGGGCCCCTACAGTAAGACAAGACCTCCCCTTTTTTGAGGTCCGGCAGTGTCGGGGAAAATTGCGAGTGAGTTTAAACTGTGGGCCCTTTTTGCAGCCGGGAGTGCATGACAGTATGTACCGGGGTTCTTTTTCGCTTAGAAGTAGTGTCCTTTCTGCATAGTATTCTAGGGGATTCACCCCCCCCTTTGGGAAAAAGAAATTTCTGGGTGCAGGGGGGTCATAATAACGATTAAAATTTCAGGAATTAAGGCTCCCGTTGACGTGTTTGAGGGCAAGTCCCGAAGGACTAAAGCTTATAGAGGTTTAAGACCAGAAAAGATTCTACATCACCAAGTAAGTTAGTCCTTTAAACGTGCATGCAGGGGGAGATTTTTGCAACATCAATCATTTTTTGAAAAAAGTGTCCTATAACCACTTGTGGGCGAGGTACCCACCTCGGGCCGGTTTTTCAACAGAGCTTGCCATGGTAGGGAAACTCACATGGGGCCCGTCCAGACAAATTTTCCAAGGGTCCTTTTAACCTGATGTGGAATAAAATAGGTTAAAAATTTTTGAGAAACCAGTTAGGAACCAGGTTTTAACAGGTTAGGTTAAGTTAGCACCAGCCCAAGGGTTTCACAGAAATAGGCCAAAGGGCTATACACGAAGTTTTTTTTTGCAGTAATTTACAGGCGGCCAGGTAGGCTAGAGAAGTTTTGAAAATTAATTATTTACAGTGATTACAAAAATCCAGGTAGGAGACTTGTGTGTTAATTTCTTCAGTGGAAATTTCAAAGGTAGCCACAGTTGGTAGGTTGGCAAATTTTAAAAAGTTATAGTTGTTGGACAGATTTAAAACCCAGTTATTATTTAAAGGGGGGTTCTGAACCGGGTTTTGGCTTTTTAGCACATTTGTTAGGTTAGGGTTTTTTCCTTATCCAACCATCCACGCTGACTGGGTAGCTGGGACAGTTAGGCCAGCTGTTTACACAATTATTTTTTTCTGTTTTTACAAGTTGAATTGTTGAATTTTTTGTGTTAACAAAGTGATTTTTAAATTTGTAAACTGCATTTTTTTGTGTGATTTCATTGCTTTGACTCATTTTAATGTTGGATTTGTGAAAATTTTAACCTTAGATGGTTAAGTCTTGTAATTATTTGCTGACATTGTAAGGAAAATTTCTAGGTTAAGCTTTCCCCTTGATACAATTTTCATTTGGATTTGAAGTTAACAAAGTACATTTGAGTCAGAGGATAATCAATTAATAAAGGGAATTTCCAAGCTTGTTGAGGAGCCTTGAGACTCATTTATTTTGCCTAACACCCTGTGTGCTGTGGGGGGGGGGTAAATAAAATACAATTAGTGTTTGCACTCCTAATTAAATCTCGACAAAAGCAGGTGAGAGTTTCCCAAAAGATTGGTTCGTGTCAGCAAAAATTAAAAAGACAAGGTGCAACAAAGGGCTCTGAAAAAGAACCCCCCAACGGTGCAAAGGTACTAGCCAATGCAAAAAATAAAGTAGACTGTGTTTATTTGCAAGGGGGCTCTTGAAGAGTTTTTAGGGAAAAATGGGAAAACTACAACGAGGGTTTTTTCCCGCATTTTGAGTACAGGCTATTGAGGATGGCGAATCCCGGACAGTCTTCAGCAAGCTCAGGGGCGAATTCACTAAGGATGATGTGACTGTCACCAGGAGATGGGGTATGTACAAGATCAGTTAAAAAAAATTAAAAGGTTTTGAAACCAAGGGGGGTACGAATACCGGGGGTACCCCCGAGCAGCCAATGGCCCTTTTAATAGTTGCCCCCGGGTTGCCCCCCAATTTAATTTACCCAAAGTTTGACGGGAACCCCAACAGAGTACATTGCTTTCTGGGGCAGTTTAAAGCCCCCGATAGATGGACAGAAACGGGTTTTTTGGCGTGTCGTCAAATTGCAGTACAGTGGTTTTTCTCATTTTTTTGTAAATTAATCCATTCCTGACCATTACTATAAACGAATTTTCGATTTGCCAATCAAAATTTTCAGCGTAAAAAAATAAATTTTAAAAACAAATTAATCCGTTCCTGACACCCAGAAGCATTAAAACAAAAAATTTTTTTACTGAAAATTTTTCATGTAGTACATAAAAATCAATGGGAAAAAAGTGAATGAACCATTAAAGTGAACACTTACCTTTTTTGGAGATTCTTCTTGTGTATGGGAGTGGAGGAGGAGGAAAATTGGTTGTTTCAGTTTGGAAGGGGAAATCCCCTTCCAGCAACACCTAGGTCCCAATTCCTTCCTGGGTTGCTTCTTTTCTCGTTTCATTAAAAGACTTGGGACCACTTGAGAGTCACTCTAGTCCCGTCTCGCAAAGTAAATGTGGAGAGAGCTTGTTTCTGGCGTCTCTTTAACCCTTTTAGGGGTCCAAGGCCAAAATAAGTCATGCACCATGTCCAAGAAATTTTGAAAAAAAAAAAAATTTTTTTTTTCTTACAGAAAATTAAAAGGCTTTTTTTGTGAAGGTAATAAAAAAAAAAAAAAAATTAGAAATTGATATTACTTACCGAGATACAGTGCCAAGAAGTTTATAGAAAATGATGTGGGGCGGAACTCGCAATTTTTCCATACCGGGGTTTTATTATTTTGTTTTAGTTGTTTTTTCTTTTTTTTCCAATTTTTTTCTATTCACTAACTTTTGGGGGGCCCGAGAGACCAATTCGTAAAAAATTTTAAATTTATTATATATTTTACTCACTGTATTGAACACAATAACCGCACTAAAGTTATTTCTATTTTTGTTTTCCATGTTGTTTTTTTTACAATAAACATGCACAAATATTGTATAATACTAATGTTTTTATTTATTTATTTTTTCTATTTTTTTCAAAAACGGACTGGTTTTTTTAATGTGGAGCTATGGGAACTCCTTGAAACAAAGCACCATGCACAGAGGGGACCTTACATTCCCCCACACATAAAACCGGGTCTTTGGTCTTTGTTGCCCCGTTTGTTTGTGCACAGACAAGCATTCTTCTGAGCAAATTTCTTTGGGTTGAAGGAAGCTGTATTATTGAAATGATACCTTCTCTCCTCAAACGCTTGGGTATATTGTGTGAATTCGAGGGGGGCCCTGTTGTTTGCAGGTGTTTTTACTGGTACTTTCTTTGAGTTGTCTGCAACAACAAACAAAATTACCATACGGTGGTTGTTTCCCCGTCTTTATTGGTTACTTTTATATGCATTTTTTGCTTGAAAATGTCCGGATGGAAAAAAAGTTTCATGTCCACTTGTAACTCTTACGAACACGTCAACAAAACCAATCTGATGTCAACTTGTCAAACCCGGCATGTTTTGTGTATAATTTAATCATGACACTGGTTTTCGTTAGTTCATTAGTCAATCGATCAACTTTTCCCCTGTCTTGCTTTTGTTACGGTGAATGGTTGTCAAAAAAAAATTTTGACATCTCGTTTGTCATTGCCACCGAAAAGCCCCTGATGTCTTGGCAGTAAACACCTGCAAGTCATCACCACGAAAAACCTCTTGAGCCCGGGCATATGTTTACGATTAGAACGCACCCGTGCCCCCACATCGTTTTGTTCCTCCATGAAAAAAAACTGGTAATGGGTTTGTGTACCAGTTTCGGATATAAGTATGGCCCTTACCAAGATAGGTGCCATCATGTTTTACTTCGTCACCGGTTACCCCTTTTAAAACTTTTGGGATCTTTCAATGTTTTACTACCCGTGTATACAACAATATCCAACACCCGCCCCCTGGACAAAAAACAGAGTACAAACAAAATTTTTTACCAAAACGGTTCCTCTTGCTCGGTATTACTGCTTGAATGACAGTCTACCTTTGAACAAAAAACAAAGACTCGCAATTCAAGATTCTTGAATGGATAAAAAAATATATCCTGAACTTTTTTTTTGAGATACATGAAAAAAATTTTTAATCTTGTATACCCCGGCACTTCGTCAGGCCGGTTTGTCAGAGAAGTGAACTTCGTAACAGTAAGATAAACCTGTTATGGTATTATTTTTTACTGAAGGTTTGGGGTACAAATTTAGCGATCTGTGGCCGTATGCTTTTATATTTTTTCTTATGGGGCCCTGAGGCATAAGCATTATTGTTGCAAAAAAAACAAAAAACATTTCTCAACAGTCGTTTTCTTTTCCCCCTGGTTTTTCTTGATGTGGTTTTTTAAAATCGTATTTGCCATGGTGTACTGAAAATTTATTACTTTCCCTGGGAATTAATTTCCATCAATGGCTGGTCAAAGAATTTCAAAGAATTCCCGTTCATTGGCCCTGGGGTTCAAGGGGCAGGTAGGTTTGAATTCCACTTTGGAGTCATTTTAAAGTGGTGAGGGCTGGGAACAAAAAATTTTGGGTTTTTTCTGCCAATCCCAGTTTCGGTTTGCTGTGGATATGGACTCATAGGCTGGTTGTACGGGTGGGTTGTGGCGGGGTGGTGGGTGACGCTCCGCTTTGTTCTTGAAACTGACGGTAGCAGGTGGGTCCCCGCTGGCACGTAAATCACGCATGGCGGTTTTCCACTACCACCACCAGCACCCCCTAACCCCTCCACTGATGTGTGGCCCATCCATCCAAGGTAGCCACATCATCCCCTTCACTATCTAAAAAAACCCCGGTGTAGGGCCATGGGGATGTCTCCCCGGGTGTACTCCGGGGGTGTACTCCGGGGTTGTACTCCGTCCCCCGGGCACAGCATTAAAAATACACTACCCGAGCGCATGCAGCGGGGGGAAATTTCCGACCTTCACTGGTGATTGTTTCCTCCCCTATAACCCAATGATCGTCGAGCGCAAAAAAAAATTCCAAAAACTCGTCAGAATCATCGTCATTACTGAAGTCAGAGGCTTGGCCACGGGAAAATATTAGTTTTCTCTACGTTTAGGAACACCCGACCGTGAGTCGCGAGTGCCCACACCAGAGGTAGAAGGTCGAGGATCGTCGGGTTTTCTGCACTATTTATCGATATCCTTGTCATTATTTTCGGTCACTAACTTATCAAAAGCGTAGAATTCGTCTTCATTTCCACTTCCATCAGTGTCAGAACTATCAGACAGGAAGAGGAGAGTCCCAATTTTCCGGGGAGTGAGAGCTGTCTTGCGACGAGGCATGGTGAACAATGGGGTGAATGAGCCGGCGTTCCCACAATGCTATGCAGGCGCCTAGATTTTTTGTTGTTTACGGCGCACACCCACGGCGCAGACCCATTCTTTCACATGTAGGCCTATGAGCGCTTTCGCGCTAAATTTGACGGCGCTAGAATTTTGGCGTTAGATCTACGGTTTGGACACTAACGAAAAGCCGTAGATCTACGGGACGGACCCTGAAAGGGTTAACACTTCTCTAAAATGGCCCAAGACTTTGTCACTGTACAATTATTTCTCACCTTCTTTACCACAAGCTTGGCACTAGGAGCTTTCTTTGGAGCCATGGTAGCTTTATTTAGTACTTGCAAGCACTAAAATGAGTGGAATATTGTGAAATATTTTGTAGAAGCACTTGAGGGGACCTTCACTCACTGATAATACAATGCCAGACTGGCTGGGTAGGGAGGCCGCAACGCTCACACCATGCATACGCGTCCCGGATGAACTACTATTCACGAGTCAACCTATGAAAAGCGAGTCCATGTTTATACGAAAATCCCCCTATGATTGGCGAAATTTTACGATTGCGAGAACAAATGAAAACCGAGGGACCACTGTATTTGGGATCACAGCTAAAAGGTAAGCCCTAGACTTGGGTCCGGCACTACCAGATTACTGACACTAATTGCCAAACATGCCAAAGCCAGTTAAAGGATATGTTTGGCAACACTGAAGAGATAAAGGTTTGCCATACTTTATCGGTTTTTGGGATCTGGGAGGCTTGCCAACATTGGGCCGTCAAAGCCTAGAGAAGTTCCGCATTGAATTATGAGCTTGACAAATAGTTTTCAGAGATTTACATGATGAGGATGATTCAGAATGGGTCATTGTCAGGTGATCGAGGAAATGGTAGCACTACAGTACACGAGCTGCATTTGAAATATCGGGGCGAATAGGTTCATGATACAACAAATTGTTGAGGGGTTGGAAGATCTCGTTTTTTCTCATTTGAGTATTTGGTTTTGAAGAGAAGAGTCACCACCTTCCCCACATAAAAGCCCGGGACAGTTACTCAAAGATCTCGAGAGTCGTCTAAACTCATCAACAAAACTTTTGGAGTGTATATGGCAAAGAAAGTGTCTAAGGTAAGAACTCAAAAGCAGAATCAGAGGCACTCATGCCAGAAATGCGTGTTTGCAAAGGGAAAACCCCCTAGCACGAGTTGCTCTGAGTATCAACATGAGCAGTAGGCAACAGAGCTAAAGGAGTTGGACTCTGTTTAAAAAGGGTTGGGGGGGAACACTTTGCAGGACTGTGACGCCGTACTGAGTGTCGGTTTTTTTGCGAGGAAAAGCCCTTTACTGACTATGTCCCAATAATTTAAAGGGGGAAAAACCCCCGGTACGGGGGGATATCTCTCAGGTAGAGTAGAAAAAGTGAGTCTGAGCCTGAAAGGTAGCCAGCGTGATTGTGGGAGTGAAGTCTCTAATCCGAGTGAGAATCACGAGGTGCTGCCCTACCTACAGTCTGGCAAAGGTTGTGAATAGGCACAGGTCCGAAACAACCCTATTATTCTTTTTACTCAGGAGCTTGGGGTATCCCTGACAAAAAAAAAGGTTGGGGGCTAAAAATTAAAAGTTGAAGGCCACCGGAAAAGTTGTATATGTTTGGAGGGGGTATAAGTCAGGCCCACCAAAACCTTTTGTGTAGTGAAAAGTCCAGTCAAATTGGTGACATCGCGAGACATTACACCTTGGGTAGAGATGTTGCCCACGGCAAATTAAGTGAGACGACTTGATGCAGCAGCCAAGCGATTGAAAGACCTTGGCGTGAAGTGGCAGGGGCCAAGGAATTACCACTGACACAGTCAAAAAATGTAGGTTTCCCAGTGGGAGCCCAAACGGTAGATGATTTTCCCGTTACACAAAGGTGTTTAGGGAAGGAAATTGGTTTAAAATCCCCCATTTTGATCATCATAGGCGGCAGGATTTCCCCTGAATTCCATGCCATGCCCAAAAAAAAGGGAAGAAGCTGTCCCCATGTAAAACTGGGGGAAATATGGGTAATGAGTGCCAGTATTTTCCGATGAACCCCCCGGGGGAAACTGAACCGGGTAGGGGCTGCGAACACTCAGACCACCTTGGGAAAAAAATTTTCGGGTCGTAAAGAGGGGGATAGATTGCCCCTTAAATCCATGGAAAACCCTTTTATCAGTGGGGGGGGAAAAAGGGTACCAGGGGCATGGGGGGCCAATGGGTGGGAAAGTT
>NC_069444.1:39403292-39489788 GCF_026875155.1 Cherax quadricarinatus | reverse complement strand
AGAGCTAGGGCCAGCCACAACAACACTGGAATTATAGAGCTAGTGCCAGCCACAACAACACTGGTATTAGAAAGCTAGGGGGCCAGCCACCAACAACACTGGTATAGAGCTAGGGCCAGCCACAACAACATAAAGAAAATTGGAAGGGAAAAAGTGACCACCTCCCCACCCGGCTTGTGCTATACATTCCACAACAACGTAACAAGCATTGTTGACTATTTTCAAATAACCAGCCCTTAACCTAGCCCAGGGGAACCTCTAGGGTAGCTCACCTATAATTAACAGAGTCAAGCCTTAGGAAAACTACCTACTTAAACTAGGATGCCAAGTATTCAGCAATTACGAAGGATGGTGAACCAACAAGATATTGAGAACTGCACACACAGTTAACGATTCCCTGGAACCACCAGAGGGAACCTCAGGGCAGTTCTTCTACTGGCCAAACAACCATTTGGATAACACCCATGAGAGATGGGTGAACCAGCCCATCAGTGGGGAACTACCATCAGGTGGTGGAACCCCCCCCCCCCCCCATCAGGTTTGATGAACTAACCCATCAGGTGGTGAACCCACCATCAGTGTGTGAACCCACCCATCAGGTGGGGTGAAACGCCACCATCAGGTGGGTGAAACTACCCATCAGGTGGTTGAACCCACCTCAGGTGGTCCATACTGAAGAGCGAACATGACGATCAGTCCCACCACTGTGACTGCACCACTGAACATTGCAAGTAGTGAATGAGCAAGGAGACCACAGTTGTACTCACGTCCTAGTATCATCCAGGGCATAAATAAAAGCCAAAGGATAAACCTCTCTATTTAATCCAAAGATGAATACATAACACCGAGCCCGCCCCCCGCCGCCCAGCAGCCGAGCCCGCCGCCCAGAAGCTCCCGCGACCAGCAGCCAAACCCCCAGCAACCAACCTAGGCACTCTTGAGCCACCCAGCGTATCCGGCCCATCACGAACCACCCGAGTACTCCAGCCCCCCAAAGGGCCACACCACCAGCACTGCCACGCCAGCGCTAAATCCCAGCACTTCACCAGCCCTCGCACGACAGCACTCCCACCCAGCACTCCACCCATGCAACCACCCACCACTCCACCCAGCACTCCCATCCAGCACACCCAGACACCGCCACCAAGTCAACCATCCAGCACTCCACCTACACATTCCACCGCAGCCCCACCCAGCACATCCACCTAGCACTCCACCCAACACCACCCAGCACTCACCAAAGCATCACGCAGGCATCTCGCTCGGCCAACCGAGACAACTCCACCCAGCAGGCACCACCCACACTGCCACCTACACTCCACTCAAGCATACACCTAGCCTTCCGACCGCAACACCACCCAGCACTCCACCAAGCACCACCCAGCACTCGCACCAAGCACTCCACCAAGCACCTCCCCAGCACTCCACCTAGCACTCCACCAAGCACACCCAGGCACTCCACCATATCATCACCCACACACTCAACCCAGCCAATCCACCAAGCATGACACCCAGCACTCCGACCCGGGGGGGGGGTATAGCACTCCACCTAAAGCATCACCTAGCACTCCACCCACACCACCCAGCACTCCACTCAAGCACCACCCACACTCCACCTAGCACTCCACCCAACAACACCCAGCCCTCCGACCAAGCACCGACCCAAACTCCACCTAGCATCCATCCAAAGCCACCACCCAGCACTCACCAAGCACCACCCAGCACTCCACCTAGTCACTTCCACCCAACACCTGCCCACACTCCAATCAAGCACCACCCAGCACTCCACGTAGCTCTCCACCAAGCACCACCCAGCACTCCCACCAAAGCACCACCCAGCACTTCCACCTACACTCCACCGCAACACACCCAGCACTCCACCAAGCACCACCCAGCACTCCACCGTAGCACTCCACCCAACACCACTCCAGCACTCCACCAAAGCACCACCCAGCACTCAACCTGCACAACCACCCAACAACACCCAGCACTCCACCAAGCAGCCACCGCAGCCCTCCACCGTACACCACCCACCCAACACCACCCAGCACACCACCAAGCACCTCCCTGCACTCCACCTAGCACTCCACCGCAACACCACCCAGGCACTCCACTCAAGCACCACCCAGCAAGCCACTAGCACTTCCAACAAGCACCACCAGCACTCCACCAAGCACCCACCCAGCAGCTGTGCCCAGGCCATCTTCCCAACTAACCACTCCACCCAACAACACCCCCAGACTCCACCAAGGCACCACCACAGCACACCGACCTAGCACTCCCACCAACACCACGCCAGCACTCCACCAGCTCCACCCAGACACCCACCTAGCACTCCACCAAGCACCACCCGCAGCACCCACCAAGCATCACCCAGCGCAACCCAGGCATCACCCAGCACTCGCACCAGCCAATATGTTGCTTCTAGATCTGTTCTAATAAAAATAGGTTAGTTATTTGTGGCCAGAGTTCCTCTTAAACAACTTTAACTGGTCAAATTCACTATCCACTCTCCTTCCTGAGGTGAAGATACACGTCTTGTTCCTCTTCCTTCCTGATAGATGATACACTGTCTTGTTTCCTTCGTCTCTTCTGACGTGATGATACACCTGTCTTGAACCTCCTCGCTTCCAGAGTGATGATACACTACTAGTTCCTCCTCCTTCCTGAGTGATGATACACTGTCTGTGTGTTCCTCTTCCTTCCTGTGTGTGAATACACTGTCTTGTTCCTCCTGCCTTTCCTTGAGTGAAGATACAACATGTTCATTGTTCCTCCATCGGTGTTCCTGAGTGATGATACACTGTCTTGTTCCTTCTCCTTCCTGAGTGATGAGATGACAGCTTCTGTTTCCTTCTCTGCCGATCCGATGAGTGAAGATACACTGTCTTGTTCCTTCTCACTTCCCTGAGTGAAGATACACAGTCTTGAGTTCCTTCTCCTTCCCTGAGTGATGATACACTGTCTTGTTCCTCTTCCTTCCTGAGTGATGATACAGCTGGTCTTGTTCTTCTTCCTTCGCTGATGATGATAAACAAACTGTTCTGTTCCTTCCTCCTTACCTGAGGATGATACACTGTCTTGTTCCTCTTCCGTCCTGAGGATGTTACGACCTGTCTGTTCCTCTTCCATCCTGAGTGATGATAACACTGGTCCTGTGTTCCTCTTCCTTCCTGAGTGATGATACACTGTCTTGTATCCTTCCCTGTCCTGAGTGATGATACACAGGTCGCTTGTTTCTCTTCCTTCCTGAGTATGATTCACTGTCTTGTTCCTCTTCCTTCCGGATGATGAAACACTGAGCCTTGTTCCTTCCCTCCTGAGTGATGATACACTGTCTGTTCCCTTCTCCTTCCTGAGTGATGAAACACTGACTTGGTACCTCTTTCCTGTCCTGAGTGATGATACACTGTTTGTTCCTCTTCCTCCTGATGATGATACACTGTCTTTGTTCCTCTTCCTTTCCTGAGTGATGATACACTGTCGATGTTCGCTTCTCCTTTCCTGAAGTGATGATACACTGTCTTGTTCCTTGCACCGTCCTGATGATGAGTACACTGTTCTTGTTCCATTCTCCTTCCTGAGTGATGATACACTATGATCTTGGTTCCTCCTCCTTCCTGAGTGGATGATTACACTGTCTTGTTTCCTTCGTCCTTCTCCTGAGTGATGATACAGCGTCTTGTTCCTCCTCCTTTCCTGAGTGATGATACACAGTCTTGTTGCGTTCCTCCTTCCAGAAGTGGAGATAACACTTTCTTGTTCCTTCTCCTTCCTAGTGATGATACACTGTCTTGTCCTTCTCCTTCCTGAGTGATGATACACTGTCATGTTCCTTCTCCTTCCTGAGTTGTATGATACACTGTCCTTTGTTCTTCATCCTCCTAAGTGAGTGAAGCACACGTCTGGTTCCTCCTCCTTCCTGAGAGATGATACAGTCTTATGTTCCTTCCTCCTTCCTGAGTGATGATAACCAGACTTGAGATTCCTCTCCTTCTGATTGATGATACACTGTCTTGTTCCTCCTCCTTCCTGAGTATGATACACTGTCTTGTTCCTTCTCCTTCCTGATGATGATACAACAGTCTTGTTCCTCCGTCCTTCCTGAGTGATGATACACTGTCTTGTTCCTTCTGCCTACCTGCAGTGATTGAAACACCGACTTGTTCCATTCATCCTTCCTGATGCTGATGACAGTCTGTCTTGTTGTCCTCCCTCCTTCCTGAGTGATAGATTACAACTGACCATGTTCCTGTTCCTTCTGAGTGTTGATACACTGTTTTGTTCCTCTCCTTCCTGAGTGATGATACACTGTCTTGTTCCTCTTCCTTCTGAAGTGATGATACACTGTCCTGTTTTCCTCGTCTTCCTGAGTGATGATACACTGGTCTTGTTCCTTCTCCTTCCTGAGATGATGGATGACAGGTCTGCTTGTTCCTTCTCCTTCCTGAGAGATGAATACACAGTACTTGTTCCTTCTCCTTCCTGAGTGATGATACACTGTCTTGTTACCTTCTCCTTCCTGAGTGATGATACACTGTCTTGTTCAGTCTCCTTCCTGAGTGAGGATACACTGTCTGAGTTCCTTCTCCATCCTGAGGATGATACACAGACTTGTTCCGTGGCCTCCCTTCCCTTGATGGATGATACACCTGTCTTGTTCCTTCTCCTTCCTGAGTGATGATTACACGTCTTGTTCCTCTCCTTCCTGATTGATGATACACTGTCTTGTTCCTTCTCCTTCCTGATTGATGAAACACTGTCTGTTCCTGTCTTTCCTTCCTGAGGAAGATACATAGATCTGTCTTGATCACTCTTCCTTCCTGAGTGGATGATACATCTGTCCTTGTTCCTCCTCCTTCCTGAGGATTATACACTGCTTTGTTCCTCTTCCTTCCTGATGATGATACACTGTCTTGGGGTCTCTTCCTGTCCTGAGTTAATGATACACTGTCTTGTCCTTCTCCTTCCTGAGTGATGATAACAACTGTCTTTTTCCTCTTCCCGTTCACTGAGTGTGATACACTGTCTGTTTCCTTATCTTCCTGAGTATGATACACAGTCTTGTTTCCTTCTCCTTCTGAGTGATGATACATCTGTCATGTTCCACTTCCTTTCCAGAGTGATGATACACTGTCTTGTTCCTCCTCCTTCCTGAGTATGATTACACTGACTTGTTCCTTCTCCTTCCTTGAGTGATGATACACTTGCCTTGTTCCTCCTCCTTCGCTAGTGATGATACACGTCTTGTTCCTGTTCCTTGCCTGATGATGATACACAGTCTTGTTCCTCCTCCTTCCTGATGTGATACAACTGTCTGTGTTCGCTCCGTCCTATGCCTGATGAGATACACTGACTTGTTCCTTTCTCCTTCCTGAGTGATCGATACACAGTCTTGTTCATCCTCCTTCCAGAGTGATGAAACACTGGCATGTTCCTGTTCCATCCTGATGATGTGACACTGTCTTGTTCCTAGCCTCCTTCCTGAAGTGATGATACACGTGTCTTGTTGTGTCCATCTCCTTCCTGAGTGATGATACACTGTCTTGTTCCTCTTCCTTCCTTGAGTGATGAAACCTGTCTGTTCCTCCTCCTTCCTGAAGTGATGATAGCAGCTGTCTTGTTCCTCTTCCTTCCTGAGTGATGATATAACAACTGTCGATGTTCCTCTTCCGTTCCCTGAAGTGATGATACACTGTCTTGTTTTCGCTGAACTGTCTGTTCCCTCTTCCTTCTATGATGATACACTGTCTTTGTTTTCCTCCTCCTGTTCCTGAGTGAGTGTATACATACACTGTCTGTTCCTCCCCATCCTGAGTGAATGATACACTGCCTTGTTCCTTCTCCTTCCTATGTGATGATACACTGTCTGTATCCTTCCTCCATCCTGAGTGATGATACACGTGTCTTTGTTCCTTCTCGCTTCCCTGAGACTGAATGATACATGGGCTGTCTCGTTTCCTTCTCTTCCTGAGTGATGATAATCACTGTCTTGTTCCTTTCACCTTGCCTGAGTGATGATACACTTCTTTCCTTCTCCTTCCTGAATATGATACACTGTCCCTTCTGTGTCCTCATCCTTCCTGAGTGAAGATACACTGTCTTTGATCCTTCTCCTTCCTGGAGGTGATGATACAGCTGTCTTAGTTCCTTCTCCTGACTGATTGGATGATACACTGTCTGGTCCTCTCCTTCCAGAGTGATATACACTGTCCCTGTTCCTTCTCCTGTCCTGAGTGATGATACACTGTCTTGTTTCCCTCTTTCTCCTTCCTGATTGGATGAATACACTGTCTTGATCCTTCTCCTTCCTGAGTGATGATACACTGTCTTTTTCCTCCTCCACCCTGATGTGATGTATGCCACAGTCTTGTTTCCTTCACTCCTTCCTTAGTGATGATACACTGCTTGTTCCTCTTCCTTCCTGAGTGTTGATACCCTTTTCTTGTTCCTCTTCCTGTGCCAGAGTTGATGATACACTGTCTTGTTCCTCTTCTTCCTCATGATGAAACACTGTCTGTTCCCTTCTCCTTCCTGAGTTATGATACACTGTCTTTGTTCCTCCTCCTTTCCTAAGTGATGATACACTGTCTTGAGTCCTCTTCCTTCACTGATGATGATACAGCTGACTTGTCGCTTCTCCTTCCTGAGATGATGATACACTGTCTTGTTGCCTTCTCCTGAGTGTTGATACATCTGTCTTGTATCTTCATCCTGATGATATAACACTGTCTGTTTCTCTCCCTGATTGATGAATACACACTGTCTTGTTCCTTCTCCTTCCTGAGTGATGAACACTGTCTTGTTCCTTCTCCTATCCTGAGTTGATGATACAACTGTCCTTGTCCATCATCGCTATCCTGCGAGATGAAACACTGTCTTGTTCCTTTCTCCTTCCTGAGTGATGATACACTGACACTTGTTTCTCCTCCTTCCTGCGTGATTAGATACACTGTCTTGTTCCCTTCTCGCTTCCTGTGATTGAGTACACTGTCTTGTTCCTCTTCCTTCCTGAGTGAATGATACACTACCTGTGTTCCTCTTCCTCCGTGAGTGATGAAACAGCTGTCTTGTTCCTCTCCTTCCAGAGTGATGAAAACACTGACTTGTTTCCTCCTCCTTCCCTGAGTGATGATAGCCAGACGAGTCTGTCTTGTTCCTCTCCTCCAGAGGTGATGATACACGTCTTGTCCTTCTCCTACCTGAGTGATAGATACACTGACTTTGTTCCTCCTCCTTCCTGAGGTGAAGATACAGCATGGTCTGATCCTGCTCCTTTCCTATGTGAGGATACATCAGTCCTTGTACCTTCGTCCTTCCTGAGTGATGATGACACGTCCATGTTCCTTCTCCTTCCTGAGTGATGATACACTGATCGTGTTCCTACCTCCGTTACCCTGAGTGACTGATAGCACTGTCTTGTTCCCTCTTTCCTTCCTGATGATGATACACTGTCTTGTTCCTCCTCCTTCCTGAGTGATGATACACTGTCCTGTTCCTCTCCTTCCTAGTGATGATACATCTGTCTTGTTCCTTCTCCTTCCTGAGTGGATGATACACTGTCTTTGTCCTCCTCGTCTTCCTGAGTGATGATACAACAGTCTGTCTTGTCCTGTTCCTTCCTGAGTGAGATTACACTGTTTTGTTCCTCCTCCTTTCCAGAAGTGATGATACACTGACTTGATCCTCTTCCTTCCTGAGTGATGCTAACACTGTCCTTGTGTCCTCTTGTCCTTCCTGATTGATGATACCTGTCTTGTTCCTTCTCGTTCCTGAGTGATGATACACTGTCTTGTTCTTCTCCTTCCTGAGTGATGAATTACCTGTCTTGTTCCTCTTCCTCTGAGTGATTGATACACTGTCCTATGTTCCTCCTACCTTTCCGATGATGATCCACTGCTTGGTTCCTTTCGCCTCCTGAGTGGAGAATACTACAGTTGCTTGTACCTTCTCCTTCCTGAGTGATGATACATCAGTCTTGTTCTTCTCCTTCCTGTAGTGAGTGATACACTGTCTTGTTCCTCCTCCATCCAGAGTGATGATACCTGTCTGGTGTTCCTCCTCCTTCCTGAGTGATGATACAACGGTCTTGTTCCTTCTCCTTCCTTTAAGTGATGATACCTGACTTGTTCCTTCCTCCATTCCTGAGTGATGAACACTGTCCTTGTTCCTTCTCCTTCCTGATGATATACGATGTCTTGTTTCCCTTCTCCTTCCTGAGGTAGATGATACAGCTGTCATGTTCTCCTCCTTCCTGAGTAGATTATACACTGTCTTGTCCTCCGTCCTTTGGCCTGAAGTGATGAAACACTGTCCTTTGTTCTTTCCTTCCATGAGTGGATGATACACTGACGTGATCCTTCCTCCTTCCTGGAGTGATGAAGCCCTTTCTTGTGCCTTCTCCTTCCGAGATGATGAATTACACTGTCTTGTCCTTCTCCTGTCCTGGAGTGATGATACATCTATGCTTGTTCCTACTCCTTCCTGATTCTTGAGTACACTGCTCCTTGTTCCCTCCTCCTCATGAGTGATGATACACTGTCTTGTTCCTCTCCTTCCCTGATGTGATGATACACTGTCCTGGTTTTCCTTCTCCTTCCTGAGGGTGATGAAACTCAGTCTTGTTGCCTCTCCTTCCTGAGGTGATGATACAACTGTACTTTAGATCCTTCTCCCTTCGCTGATGATGATACACTGTCTGTTCCTTCCCCTTCCTGATTGAATGATACACGTGTCCTTGTTATCCACCTCCTGTCCTATGGTGATACACTGTTCTGTTCTCTTCCTTCCGAAGATGTATACAGCAGTCTTGTTCCCCCTGTTTTTCCTTCCTGAGTGATGATACACTGTCCCCTTGTTCCTCCTCCTCTTCCTGAGTGATGATTACAGCTGATCTATTGTTTCATCCTCGCTTCCTGAGTGATGATACACTGGTCCCTTGTTCCTTTTCTCTTCCCTGAGTGATGATACACTGACTAGGTTCCTTCTCCTTCCAGAGTGATGATACCTGTCTTGTTCATGCCGTCCTTCCTTGAGTGATGATACATCGTCTTGTTTCCTGTCTCCTTCGCGAGTATGATACACTGTTCTTGTTCCTTCTCCTTCCTGAGTGAGATACATACTGTCTTGTTCCGTCTCCTTCCTGAGTTATGATACACTTGACTTAGTTCCTTCATCCTTCCTGAGTGAAGATACACTGTCCCTTGTTTCCTTCTCCTGTCCTGAGTGATGATACACTGTCTTGTTCCTATCTCCTTCCTGGAGGTGGATGATACAACTGTCTTTTTCCATTCACCTTCCTGAGGTGATAGATTCCCTGTCTTGTTCCTTTCCCTCCTTCCTGAGTGATGATCACACTGTCCTTGTTCCTTCTCCTTCCTGAGTATGATGACACTGTTCTTGATCCATTCTCCTTCTCTGATGATGATTACACTGGCTGTCCTTTTTTCCTTCCTCCTTCCGATGATGATACACTGTCTTGTTCTCTGCCTCCTTCCAGAGTGATTGAGACACTGTCTTTTCCTCTTTCCTTCCTTGATTGAATGATACACTGTCTTGTTCCTCCTCCTGTCCTGAGTGATGATACACTGATCTTGTTCCTTCTCCTTCTCTGAGTGATGATGACAACTGACTTGTGTCATTCCTTCTCCTTCCTGAGTGATTATACATCTGTCTTGTTCATCCTCCTTCCTGAGGATTATACACTGTCTTGTTCCTCTTCCTTCCTGCAGTGATTGATACTACTGTCTTGTTCTCTCACTTTCCAGAGTGATGATACACTGTCTTGTTCCTTCTCGCTTCCTGATGATGATACAGCTGTCTTGTTCCTCTTCCTTCATGAGTGAATGATACACTTTACCTTGTTCCTTCTCCTCCTGAGTGACTGATACATTGGGGTGCGTCTTGTTCATCCTCCTTCCTGAGTGATATTAAACTGCTTGTTCCTTCCCTTCTTCCTGAGTGATGATACAGACTGTCTTGTTCATTCCCTCCTTCCTGATGATGATACACTGTCCATGTTCCTTCTCCTTCCTGAGTGATGAAACACTGTCCTTGTTCCTTACACCTTCCTGAGTGGAAGATACACTGTCTTGTTCCTTCTCCTTACCTGAGTGAATGAATACACTGTCTTAGTTCCTCTCCTTCCAGAGAGTTGATAGTGATACAGTCTGTCTGTGTTCCTTCATCCTTCCTATTGATGAATCATCTGACTTGTTCTTCTCCTTCCCTGAGTGATGATACACTGTCTTGTTTCCTTCTCCTTCCGGAATTGCTGATACCCCGGTCTTGTTCCTTCAACCTTCCTGAGGTGGATGATACACTGTCCCTTGTTCCTCTTCCTTCCTGAGTGATGATTACATCTGTCATGTTCCTTCTCCTTCCTGAGTGATGATACACTGTCGTTGTCATCCTCCTTCCTGAGAGTGATACAGCTGTTCCTTGTTCCTTCCTCCTGCTCCTGAGTGGATGATACAAACTTTTCTTGTTCCTCTCCTTCCTGAATTGATGATACACTGTCTTCTGTTCATCCGTCCTCCTACCTGAGTGATGATACACTGTCTTGTGTTCCTTCTCCTTGCCTGAATGATGATACATCAAATACAAAATAGTCTTGTTCCTTCTCCTTCCTGAGAGATGATACAAGGTCTTGTTCCTTCTCCTTCCTGAGTGATTGATACACTGTCTTGTTCCTTCTCCTGTCCTGAGTGCTGATACACTGTCTTGTTTCCTTCTCCTGTCCTGAGTGTTGATACAAGGCTGTCATAGTCCTTCTCCTTTCCTGGAGTGATGATACAACTGTCTTGTTCCTTCATCCTTCCTGAGTGATGATCACTGTCTTGTTCCATCTCCTTCATCCTGAGAATGATACATGAACTGTCTTGTTTTCTCCTCTCTTCCGAGTGATTATACACGGTCTTGTTCCTTCACCTCTGAGTTATGATAGAACACTGTCTTGTGTCCTCCTCCTTGCCTGATGATGATACAACTGTGTCTTGTTCCTCTTCCTTCCTGAGTGAATGTATACACTGGTCTTTTTCCTTCTCCTCCTTCTGAGTGTTGATACACCTGACTTGTTCCCTTCTCCCTCCTGATGATGATAACACTGTCTTGTTCCTTCATCCTGAGTGATGATAGACTGTCTTGTTTCTTTCATCCTGAATGATGATGACAACTGTCTTGTTTCCTCTTCCTCCTGAGTGATGATACACTGGTCTTGTTCCTTCTCCTTCCTGAGAGATGATACACTGTCTTGTTCCTTCTCTCCTGTGTGATGCAGACATGCAGTCTTGTTCCTTCTCCTTCCTGAGTGATGATTACACTGTCTTGTTCCTTCTCCTTCCTGAGTGATGATACATCTGTCTTGTTTCCTTCTCCTTCCTGAGTGATGATACACAGTCTTGTTCCTTCTCCTTCCTGAGTGAGATACACTGTCCTTGGTTCCTCTTCCCTTCCTAGAGTGATGATACACTGTCATGTTTCCTCTCCTTTCCTGAGTGATGATACACTGTTCTTGTTCCTCTTCCTTCCTGAGTGGATGATAACACGTCTTGTTCCTCTTCCTTCCTGATGGATGATATAGCACTGTCTTGTTCCGTCTTCCTTCCGAGGATGATACAGCGTCATGTTCCTGCTTCCTTCCCTGAGTGATGATTCACTGTTCCTTGATCCTCTTTCCTTCCTGAGTGGATGAACACTGTCTAGAACCTCTCTTCCTAGTGAATATACAATCTGACTTGAGTCCTCGTCCTTCCCTGATGTGATATACACTGTCTTGTTCTTCTCCTCCGGAGTATCTGATGAACCCTGTCTTGTTTCCTCCTCCTTCCTAGTGATGATAACACTGTCATGTTCCTCTTGCCTTCCTGAATGATGAATACCTGTCTTGTTCCTTCTCCTTCCTGAGTGATGATACACTGTCCTTGTGTCCTTCTCCTTCCTGAGTGATGATATCACAGTCTTGATCCCCTCCTTCCTGAGTGATGATGACACTGTCGCATGTTCCTTCTCCTTCCTGAGTGGATGATACATCTGTGCGAGTTTCCCCCCCCCCCCTTCTCGCTTCCCTTAAGTGATGATACACAGTCTGTTGCCTCCTCCTTCCTAGAGATGATACACTGTCTTGTACCTACTCCTTCCTGAGTGATGATCACACTGTCTTGTTTCCTTCTCCTTCCTATTGATGATGACTGGCACGTTCCCTAGTTCCTTCTCCTTCCTGAGTGAAGATACACTGTCTTGTTCGCTTCTTCCTTCCTGAGGATGAATACACTGTCTTGTTCCTCTTTCCTTCCTAGTGCGATGATACACTGTCCATTGTTTTCCTCCTTCCTTCCTGAGTGTTGATACTCTGTCTTAGTTCCTCTTCCTTCCAGAGTGATGATACAGACTTTCTTATCCTCTTCCTTCCTGATTGATGAACAACTGACTTGTTCCTCCTCCTCCTGAGTGATGATACACTGTCTTGTTCCTATCTCCTACCTGAGAGATGATACAAACTGTCTTGATCCTCTTCCTTCCTAGAAGTGGATGATACACTATGACAGTGTGTCCTCCTCCTCCTTAGTGATGATACACTGTCTTGTCCTTCTCTTCCTGAAAGTGATGATACACAGTATCTTGTTTCCTTCTTCCTTCCCTGATGATGAGCACAGCTGTCTGTTCCTTCTCCTAGGCTCGCTGAGTATGATACAGACACTGTCCATGTTTCCTTCTCCTTCCTCTGAGTGATGATACCTGTCCTGTTCCTTTCGTCCTTCCTGAGTGATGATACACGTCCTTGTTCCTTCTCCTTCCTGAGTAGATGGATACACTGTCGTGTTCCTTCTCCTTCCTGAGTTGATGATACACTAGCTTGGTTCCTCCTCCTTCCGAGTGATGATACAAAGCTGTCTTGTTCCTCCTCCTTCCTGATTATGATACACAGTCAGTTCCTTTCTCCTTCCCTGAGTGAGAGATGCCAACAGTCTTGTTCCTCTTCCTTCCTAGAGTGATGATACACTGTCTCATGTTCGCTCCTCCTTCGCTGATTGATGAAACAGCTGTCTATGTGTTCCTCCTCTTCCTTCCCCTGATTGTATACTCTGTCCTTGTTCGCTCCTCCTTCTCTGAGTGATAGATACACTGACTTTGTTCCCTCTCCTTCCTGAGTGAATATACACTGACTGTGTTGCCTCCTGCCTTCCTGAGTGATATACAGCTGTCTTGTTCCTACTCCTTTCCGATAATGATGGACAACTGTCCTGTTACCTCCTCCTATCCTGAGTGATGATACACTGTCCTTGTTCTTCGCGCTTCCTGAGTGATGAATACACTGACTGTTCCTTCTCCCTTCCTGGAGAGATGAAACACTGTCTTGTTCCTTCCTCCTTCCTGTATTGATGATACACTGTCTTGTTCCCTCCTCCTTCCTGATTTAATGATACACTGTCTTGTTCCTTCTCCTTCCTGAGTGAAGAACATCTGTCTTGTTTCCTGTCTTCGCTTCCTGGAGTGGATGAAACTCTGTCATGTTCTTCTCCCGTCCTGAGTGAAGATACACTGTCTTGTTTCCTTCGTCCCTTCCTGAGTGATGAACAGGCTGTCTTGTTCCTTTTCTCCTTCCTTTGATATACACTGTCTTGTTCCCCTTCTCTGTCCTGAGTGAAGAGTAAACAAACGTCGGTTCTGGTTCCTTCTCCTTCAGAGTAATGATACACTGTCTTGTTCCTTCTCCTTCCTGAGTGATGAAACATCTGGTCTTGTCCTTCTCCTTCCTGAGTGATGATGACGACTGGTCTTGTTCCTTCTCCTTCCAGAGTGATGAACACTGGTCTTGTTCCTGCTCCGCATCCTGAGTGATGATACACTGTCTTGTTTCCTTCGTCCTTCCTGGAGTGTGATACACTGTCTTGTTCCTTCTCCTTTCCTGAGTGAATATACACTGTCTTGTTCTTCTCTCTTCCTAAGTGATGAACACTGTCTTGTCCTGCCATCCTTCCTGAGTGATGATACACTGTCTTGTTCCTCCTCCTTCCTGAGGTGAATGAAACAGCTAGAGCATGTTCTCCTCTTCCTGACAACAATAACCTCGCAGAATTATGTCACCAGTGATTACGTTTTGTGTGTGTGCATGTGGTGTGTGAGTGTGTGTGTGTTGTGTGTGTGGTGTGGTGTGTGGTGATTGTGTATGTGTGTGATTGAGTGCGTGTGTGTGTACTCCAACCAATTGTGGTTGCAGGGGTCGAGACTCAAATAAAAAAAAAAAAAAGCTCCTGGCCCCCCGCTCTTTCACTGATTCGCTACTATGTCCTCCTCTCGCTCACTCTGCTTCCTGAGCTGTACGTTCATACAGTCAATACTAAAACTATTTATGGTTCCGGCCTCCACAAACTCACTTGCTGAGCTATTCCACTTCCTGACAACTCTATGGACTGAAGAAATACTTCCTAACGTCCCTGTGACTCGTCTGAGGTCTTCAGCTTCCAGTTGTGAACGCGCACTGTCCTGGTGTCCCCTCTCTGGAATATCCTATCTCTTGTTCCCACCTTGGATCTATTCCCCGCAGTACCTTTAGAATGTCGTTATCATGATCATCCCCTGACCCTTCTTCCAATCCAGTGTCGTCATTCCGGATTCCCGCAACCTTTCCACGTACGACAACTCCCTGAGCTCTGGGACTAACCTTGTTGCAACACTTTGTATTTCTCTAACGTTCTTGAACGTGCTTGAGCGCAGGTGTGGGTTCCAGACTGAGTGCTGCATACTCCATAAGTTGTACTCACCCTATTTGTACTCACCTATTGTGGTTGCAGGGGTCGAGTCACACTTCCTGGCCCCGCCTCTGGTTTGGTACTTCGCTGATGCTACTAGGTCCTCCTCGTTTTCGCATGCTAAATCCTGCCCCATGAGCTCTATCATCCCTCGCTTAAACAATGTATGGAGTTCCTGCCTCCATCCACATCACTTTCTAGGCCTATTTCATGGCCGTTAACTACACTAAGGGGGACTGAAGAAATACTCCAAAGCATCCCTTTGATTCATCTGAGTCTCAACTGTCCAGAGATGTGACCCTCGTTGTGTTTGTGTCCCGATCGCTCTGTGGAACATCCCGTCATTGTCCACCCTCGTCATACCGCGCAGTATTTTATATGTCGTTATCATGTCTCCCCAGATCCCTCTGGAGCCTGGCCTCCAGTGTCGTCAGTGCCGATTTTTTCCCTCAACCTATTTCTTCATAGGAAGCAATCCCCGATAGTCCCTGTGACGTAGTCTTGATGCAAACCATTGCACTTACTCTAGTTTCGTGACGTGCTTGACTATGTGATTCCAAACTGGTGCTGCATACTCCATATGGGCTGACGTAGATGGTGATAGCAGAGTCTTAACGAATCCATACTGAGGTAAGCGGAACGCAATCCGAAGGTTTGCCAGGCGCTCCGTAGAGGCTGCAGCAGTTTATCTTAAATGATGTGCGCCTCATGGATATGCTACCGGTGTTTATACTCACTCCCCAAGAGTCTTTTTCCCGTTTATGAGGTTTGCAGTACTTTGGGCCAAACTAAACTATATTGTGTCTGCGTCTTCTTTGCCCTTCCCCAATCTTCATGGACTTTGCATTTGCAGGGTAAATTCAAGGAGCCATTTGCTGGGACCAGGCTTGTAGCCGAGTCCAGATCTCTTGTAGTCCTGCCTGCATCCCTCGTCCGATTCGGATCCTTCTCATAAACGTTCACATCGTCTGCAAACAAGGACACTTCTGAGTCTATCCCTTCCGTTACTGTCGTTCACGTATACAAGAAACAGCACAAGGTCCCTAGGTGACTGTACCCCTGTGTGGTGTGTGTGGTGTGTGTGTTGTGTTGGGTGTGTTGGTATGTGTGTGTGTGTGTGTGTGTTGTGTGTGTGTAGTGTGGTCTGAGTGTTGCGTTGTGGTTGGTGCGTGTGCAGTAAAGTGTGTAGGTGTGTGTGGTGTGTGTGTTGTGTGTGGTGTGGTGTGTGTGTGGTGTGTGTGTGTGTGTGTGGTGGTGTGTGTGTTGTGTGTATGGTGTGTGTGGTTGTTGTGTGGTATGTGTGTGGTGTGTGTGTGGTGTGGTGAGTGTGTGTGTGTGTGTGTATGTGTGTGGTGTGTGTGGTGTGGTGTGTGTGTGTGTGAGTGTTGTGGTAGTGTGGTGTGAGTGATGTGGTGTGTGTGTGTGGGGGCGTGTGTGTGTGCGATGTGTGTGGTGCGTTTGTAAAGGGGGATGTAGTGTGTGGTGAGTGTGTGTTGGGTGGGGTGCGTTGTGTGGTGCGTATTGTAATGTGTGTGTAGCGTGTGTGGTGTGTGTGTGTTTGGTAGCTATCTGTGTAATATGGTGTGTGTATGTGAGTGAGTAGTGGTGTTGTGTTGCGTTTTAATGTGTGTGTTCACACGTGTAGCCAGACATGGTATCGCACTGTCAAATCGATCTCGGGAAAATCAGGTAGTCCCCCACGTACAATCAGTAGTCCAACTGAACAGATCATGGTATTCCAAACTGTACAGATCAGGAGTCCCCGTACAGATCGGGGGAGTCCACTGTACAACAGGTATCACACATGTAACACAGATCAGGGGATCACACTGTAAAAAAACAGGGTTCAAAACTGTACAGATCAGGCAGCACACGTACAGACATGGTAGTCACACGTACAACAGGATTAAACACTGAACAGATCAGGGGTTAACAAACTGTAAGATCGGGTGCCCGTACAGATCATGGAGCCATCTGTCGACGGAGCACACAGTGTAAAAAACGATCGGATAACACGTACAGATCATGTAGTCCACTGTACGTCATGGAGCCATGACAGATCGAGCACACTGTACAATCAGGGGGTACACACAGTGTAACACAGATCATGGGTACACTGTACAAATCATGGTACTCACACTGTCAAAATCATGGTAGCACACTGTACAGATCATGGTATTCACCTTACAATCATGGTAGTCACACTGTACAAACATGGAAGTCACACTGTACAGATCAGGGTTGTCACACAGTGTAACACAGATCATGGTAGTCACACTTTACAGATCATGGAGTCACACTGTACAGATCAGGAGTCACACTGTACAGATCTGGTAGTCACACTGTCAATCATGGTAGTCACACATGTAACACGACGGGTGTCACACGTACAAACAGGGACCACACTGTACAAATCTGGTAGTCACACCTGTACAGATCATGGTATTCACACTGTACAGATCATGGGTCACATGTACAACATGGAGTCACACTGTACAGATCATGGTTGTCACACGGGTTAAACACGATCAGGGTATCACACTGTACAAATCATGGTTTTCAAAAGTCCGACAGGGTTCACACAGTGTAACACAGATTAGGGAGTCACACGACGATCAGGTATTTCACCTGTTCAAACAGGAGGACACTGACATACATGGGGCCCAAACATGAACACAATCATGGTAGTCACCTGTCAAACATGGTAGTCACACGACAGACATGGATTCACACAGTGAAACACAGATCATGGTAGTCCACTGTCAGGCAGGTATTCACCTTTACAATCAGGGTAGTCCACATGTAACACAACAGGGTTTCACACATTTACACAGATCAGGGATCACCAGGTAACACAGATCTGGAAGTCACAACAGTGAAACACAGATATGGTAATCCCCACAGGCAACAGGGCTCCCTGTACAAACATGTTCCACACTGACAGTCAGGTATCACACAGTGCAAAAACAGATAAGGTAGTCCACTGTACAACAGGTAGTCACCGTACAGATCATGGTAGTCAACGTATATATCATGGTACCACACTGTACAGATCAGGGTATCACAGGTGTAACACAGATCATGGTACACCTGACAGATCATGGTATCACACTCTACAATCATGGAAAACAACTGTACAATCAGGAGTCAAACAGTGTAACACAGATCCGGTATCACAGTTACAGACTGGTAGTCACACTGAAAATTCATGGCATCACATTGTCAGATCATGGAGTCAAGTGTACAGATCATGGTATCACACGTATAGATCATGGCAGCACATTTACAGACAGGGTAGTCACACGGTGTAACGCAGATCAGGTAGTTACCCGACAGATCGGGGTAGCCCACACGTACAGATCATGGTAGTCACACAGGTAACACAGATCAGTATCCACTGTACAAAATCGGGGTTCACACGTACAACATGGAGTCACACGTACAACATGTAGCACACGTACAGATCATGGTAGTCACACTGTACAGATCTGGAGCAACCTGTACAGATCATGGTAGTCACATGTACAGATCTGTAGCCGCGACGTTTCATGAGTCAGCTTACAGTCATGGTAGTCAACTGTACAGATCATGGTGTCACGCTTACAGATCGGGATCACACGTACAGAAATGGTAGTCACGCTGTACAATCATGGAAGTCACCCTGAAAGACATGGTAGTCCACAAGGGCCCTACATATTTATCTTAAAAAGGGGATATTTGGAGTATTAATGGAAAACCAGGGACCCATTTGGGGACGGGGTTCCCTCGGCTCCTCACCTTACATCTTCCCTGCATGGACTGAAGAATCCACTGAATAAAGGACCCGAATTTTGTACAAGTCTCATTATTAAACTTTTTTGCGAAATAAAACTAAAATACTTAAAAAATTTATAAAAAGGTTTTGCGTATGCACATCCTGGGCTCATCTCCCAGGAAAAAAACTCTTCTTCATCGTAAAAATCAACCTAATCAGCTAAAAATATTTGGTTATATTACGTTGGTTTAATAACACAACAAAGCCAGTGTGACTGACGCAAGACATCCACTGGAATAACACAAAAAAAAGCCATGTGACTGACGAAACACCCACTGTGAAAACACAACAAAGCCCAAATGGGCTGACGCAAGACCCCACTGGAAAACACAACAAAGCCAGGTGACGACGCAAGACACCCACGGAATAACAAACAAAACCAGGTGACTGACGCAAGACACCCACTGGGGAAAACCAACAAAACATTTTTGACTGACCAAGAAACCCACTGTAAAATACAAAAAAGCCAGTGTGCTGACGCAAGACCCCCACTTGAATAAAAAAACAAAGCCATGTGACTGATCAAGACCCACGTGAATAACACAACAAAGCCGTGGACTGATGCAAACACCCACTGGGGAAAAACACAACAAAACCAGTGTGACGACAAGACTCCACGTGAATAACACAACAAACCATGTGATGATGCAAACACCCACGTGAATAACACAACAAAGCCAGGGACTGATGCAAGACACCCACTGTGAAAAACACAACAAAGCCGGTACTGATCAAAAACACCCACGGAAAACACAACAAAGCCAGGTGACGAGCAAAACACCCACGTGAAAAACACAACAAAGCCGGGGGACTGACGCAAACACCCACTGTGAATAAACAAAGGGCCCGTGTACTGACGCAAAACACCCTGGGGGGGTAACACAACAAAGCCAGTGTAACTGACGCAAGAAACCCACTGTGAAAAAAACAACAAGCCAAATGACGACCAAGACACCCACGTGAATAAAAAACAAAGCCAGTGACTGATGCAAGACATCCACTGTAATAACACAACAAAACCATTGAACGACGCAAGACACCCACTGTGAATAAAAACAACAAGGTGTGACGCGCAAAACACCCACGTGAATAACACAAACCATGTGACTGACCAAGACACCCACGTGAATAACACAACAAAGCCATGTGACTGATCAAGACCCCACTGTGAAAACACAACAAAGCCCGGGGACGGGGGCAAAACACCCACTGTGAATCACAACAAAACCAGTGACAAGCAAAAAACCCCTGTGAATAACACAACAAAGCCAGGTGAACTGATGCAAGACCCCCACGTGAATGCACCAAACCGTTTTACTGAGCAAAACATCCACGTAAAAAAAACAACAAAGCCAGCGTGACTGACGCAAGACACCCACGGAAGCACAACAAAACCATGGACGATGCAAAACATCCACGTGAATAACAAACAAAACCATGTGACTGACGCAAGACACCCACTGTAATAAAACAAAGCCAGTGGACTCGCAAAACTCCCACTGTAATAACACAACAAAAACCAGCGTGACTGACCAAAACACCCACTTGAATAACACAACAAAGCCCGTGAATTTACGCAAGACACCCACTGGAATAAAAAAAACAAAGCCAGTGTGACTGACGCAAGCACCCACTGTGAAATAACACAACAAAGCCACGTGACGCGCAAGACACCCCGTGAATAACACAACAAAGCCAGGTTTTAATTTACCAAGACACCCACTGTGAATAAAACAACAAAGCCAGTGACACGCAAAACACCCCCTTAAAAAAACAACAAAGCCAGTGTGACGATGCAAGCCCCCACGGGAATAACACAACAAACCATGTGACTGATGCAAACACCCACTGGAATAACAAACAAAGCCAGTGTGACTGATCAAGCACCCACTGTGAATAACACAAAAAGCCATTTTGACTGATGCAAGACACCCACTGTGAAAAACAAACAAAGCCAGTGTGACGATGCAAACCCCACTGGAATAACACAAACAAGCCAGTGGACTGACCAAGACACCCCTTGGAAAAAACACAACAAAACCCCGTGACGATGCAAGACACCCACTGTGAATAACACAACAAAGCCATGTGACGACCAAGACACCCACTGTGAATAACACAAAAAAGCCAGTGTGACTGGCAAGACACCACTGTGAAAACACAAAAAGCCCCTGAACTGACCAAGACCCCCTGTATAACACAAAAAAGCCCGTGGACTGATGCAAGACACCCACTTGAAAAACACAACAAAGTCAGGTAGCAAGACACCCACGTGAATAACCAACAGAGCCAGTGTAACTGATGCAAACACCCACTGTGAATAAAAAAACAAACCAGGGATTATGCAAGACACCCCCTGAATAACACAACAAAGCCAGTGTGACTGCAGAAAACCCACTGGAAAAACACAAAAAAGCCAGTTGACTGATCAAGACACCCACGTGAAAAACACAAAAAAGCCCCTGTGACTGATCAAGACACCCCGGAAAGCACAACAAAGCCAGTGTGACGATGCAAGACACCCCCTGTGAATAACACAAAAAAGCCATGGACTGTGCAAGACACCCACGTAAATAACACAACAAAGCCAGGGAACGAGCAAGACACCCAGTGAATAACACAACAAAACCAGTGGACTGACGAAGCACCCACTTTTATTAACGCAACAAAGCCATGTAACTGACGCAAGAACCCCCCCTGCAATAACACAACAAAGCCAGTTGCTGACGCAAGACCCCATTTTAATAAAAACAACAAAACCAGTGTACTGACCAAACACCCATTGAAAAACACAACAAAACCATGTGATGTCAAGACACCCACGGGGAAAAACGCAACAAAGCCATGTGACTGACGCAAGACACCCCCTGTGAATAACGCAACAAAGCCAGTGGACTGACCAAAACACCCCTGTGAAAACACAACAAAAACCCGGTGACTGAGCAAGACACCCACTGTGAATAACGCAACAAAGCCCGTGTGACCGACCAAAACCCCATGTGAATAACACAAAAAAAACCAGTGTACTGACGCAAGACACCCACTGTGAATCCCAACAAAACCAGGGGAAATGACGCAAGACACCCATGTAAAAAAACCCCAAAAAAACCATGGACTGTGCAAGAACCCCGTAAAAAAACAACAAAGTCATGTGACTGATCAAGACAAACCCCCTGGAAAAAAACAACAAAGCCGTGTACGAGCAAACACCCACGTGAAAAACACAACAAAAAAAACCCCGGCCCGCCCTGCCTCTCGCCTCCTTAAGACGACCACAAATTGGGTCCTAAGGGGGAGTGCATTTAAAACTATGGTCAAGCAACATGAATAACATCATTTAAAAACAGTAATTCACACGGAGGTTGGTAGTGAGTCATACTACCGGGAACGTTACGGAACGGGACTACGGAACTGATACTACTGAGAAATTTTTACCAGGGGGACCCAATCCACTTTACGATCAATCCGTTCCACCAGTTGAGGGAAAAAACTTTCTCCCCCACTTCCCCGACAGGTCAACATTGTTGACCTGTTGAACAAACGTGTAAAAACCCTTTCCTTGCCATGAGAAGTGGGTATAACGCTTATTGTCCCTTTTATCCCACTTTAGCCTGGGACTTTTGACCTATCATAACCTGCAACAGAATGCCTTTCACAAGTTGCTGAACAGAAGAATTTAACAACAAAGCTTGATGAGGAGTTATTTCACCCACAATTCACCTTGGAATTCGCACTTTATTTTATACCTAAAGGGGGTGGTACTTTGGGGTCCAGTGTTGCTTAAGAAGTTAAATGGGAAAAAAATTTCAAAAACGCTTCCCACTTCCTTACTGGTACTTTACGTAAAATCGGAATAACAAAGTCTTTTGACCCTGGGCTTGTTTCAAGGGGTTTTTGGGAATCCCCCTTTATGAGGACAGCCAAAAGCAACTGCATCTCCACTCCCACAGGCATTATCACTTTCCCCTGTATGGCCTTTGGGTTACATCCCCCCTATCACGTTCCCCAAGGCTCAGACTAATTTTTAAGTTCCATAGGTAATCACTAAGTGTACTTAGATGACGAAATGTCATGTCCCAAAAGACTGGGTACACATCAAAAGACTTGTTGTACTTGGTAATTAAGAAGCAATTTAAAGATCAAACTGGTTTAAAAATCAAAAAAGGTATACATACCGACAGGTTGGGGATGTAAGACACAAGCAACATTAGCAGCTTTATTCCGAAACATTTTCGCCTACACAGAGGTTCTTCAGTAGATACAGAATGTAGGCAGGAGCAAGAGATGGAGGGGATGTAAACTCCACACCCTTGAATCGTAGATTTGGGTTTCATCCCCGTCTGGAGAAGTTCTGTTTAAAAACTGGAACTAAAGAAGATCGGGACAGTGTTGAACTTAAAAACGTACCTCCCTTTCGAAATAAAAAGTATCAAAACCCGTTGCCGATCTTCATTAGTTCCGAAATTTTAAAAGAAATTCTCCGACGCGGGGCTGACAAAACCCTTTAAAACTACGACTTTAAAAGGTGATGGGCTGAACAACGCTTCACATCCTACGCCCTGCCTATTTTTATACTCGACTGAAGAAGCCTCTTGTAGGCGAAACGTTTCGGAATAAAGTTGCCTAAATGTTGCCTATGTGTCTTACCTACCAAACTGTCTAAATGTCAATTTTTCAGATCAGAAATCAACTTTCTTGGTCACGTAGTCACTCCTAGAGGGGTTACGACTGACCAAAGTAAAGTAACTGCAGTACTAAATTTTTCAACTCCCAAAACTGCTGATGCCGTAAGATCCTTTGTGGGCTTAGCAGGTTTTTATAGATATTTCATTGCCAATTTTTCTTCCATAGCTGCTCCTCTAACTGAGTTGCTTAAGAAAGATGCTCCTTTTGTTTGGACCTTCCGTCAAGAAAGAGCATTCCAAACTTTAAAAGAAAAGCTAACATCTGCTCCAATTTTGAAATTTCCAGATTTTTCTAAGCCCTTCTATCTGACAACTGATGCTAGTTCAATTGGCATAGGTGCCGTACTAGCTCAGAAGACTGATGGCAAGTACAACGCAGTTGCATTTGCTAGCCGAGTCCTTACGAAGGCTGAACGTAATTATACAGTAACTGAGCAAGAAGCTTTAGCAATAGTATGGTCTTTAAAGCACTTCCGAGACATTATTTACCAGTACTCTGTTCATGTCTTGACAGACCATGCTCCACTGATACCTTTATTCCAGAACAACCTACTGGAAGGTTAACCAGATGAACCTTGACTATCCAAGAGTTCAATCCTACCTTTGAACACTTAACTGGCAAGTCAAATGTAGTCGCAGATGCCTTGTCACGACATGTTAGTATAGTAACTGCAGACCCTCCATTTACTGCCGAAGATGAAAAGAATGCTCAAAAAACATCCCATGTGGTCTGGTGTGATTTGATTCCTGCTCCAGAAAGATTTTATTCTGACTGTGAAGCCACCAGCACCCATCAGTGACTTTGTCATGAACCAAGAATTACTGTATCGAACAGCCGAGTTGGGTACTCCTAGCAGAAGAGTATACCAGTTAGTAATTCCAGTCACTAGTGAATGTAGCCTTACATCTAGTTCACGATGTACCAGGTGTTGCACACCCTGGTATGGATCGTTCAGTAAAACAAGCCAGATTGAAATACTTTTGGCCTCGTATGGCAACTGATACTTCTGAGTATGTTAAGAAATGTAGTGTTTGCATGCAACATAAAGGTAATGCTAATGGTCCTAATCCAGTCCAAGTGTATCCAACTACTAGCGAACCGTGGGAAAGAGTTGCGCTAGATTTGTTAACTAATTTCCAATGTTCCCTCCAAGGTAACAAACATCTGTGTGTTATGGTAGACCATTTCACCAGATATTGTGAGTTAGTTCCTATTGCAGATAAGACTGCCGAGACAGTAGCTAAAGCGTTTAAAGAACGCATTATCTGCAGGCATACCACCCCTAAGTCCCTAGTAACAGATAATGGAGGTGAATTCTCTAATGAGATTCTTGAAAATTTGTGTACCTTGTACAAGATCTCTAAATCCACCATTGTTCCTCATCATCCTGCTAGGGTGAGATTGACATATGCAGAATGGGTGTCATCTCTGGGAGGATCAAACTCTGTAGCACTGACTAACTCATGCTGTATTTGAGGCAAAACTGAATTGGTAGTTACAAATGATACTTGAGGATTTCTCAATACCTGTCGTGTACGTAGGGAATAACGACATTCAGGTTGATCGTCTGACTGAGTATCAGAGGTAGAGAGTACAGGATCAGGAGGATTGTCAGAGTCTGTCACATTAGTCTGGGTTGGAACATCATTATCATCACATACTAACTTCATATGATCTAAATGCGATTCTTTATACTGACCAGTACTAATTTCTCTAACCTTATACTTATTACCAGTAATATGTTCAACTACTCGATAAGGACCAATAAACTTTTGATCAAGCTTTGGCATTGCAGACGTTTCGTTAAAGTCAGTCAGCATAACTCTCGAACCTACTTTGATTTTGGACGACTTTGCTCGAGTGTTTGCGACTCTTGTAAATTCTGCTGTTGATTTATGAAGTGTTTCACGGATTCTTCTAAAGACGCTTTGAGCTAAGCTGGTACGAGTTGCTATGAAATCATCAGGGTTGTAATTTGGTTTCGGGTTATAATATAGCAACTCATAAGGCAAACGTTTATCTACACCGTACAATGCATATTGTGGAGCGCCACCTATAGAAACATTGTAAACAGAATTTATAGTTGGGATTGATAGTGGCTCTCAAGACATCAAGTACTTTCTTATTGGTTCGTTCCACTAACCCATTGCTGGCAGGATGATGAGTAACAATGGTGGATTTAGAGATCTTGTACAAGGTGCACAAATTTTCAAGAATCTCATTAGAGAATTCACCTCCATTATCTGTTACTAGGGACTTAGGGGTGGTATGCCTGCAGATAATGCGTTCTTTAAACGCTTTAGCTACTGTCTCGGCAGTCTTATCTGCAATAGGAACTAACTCACAATATCTGGTGAAATGGTCTACCATAACACACAGATGTTTGTTGCCCTGGAGGGAACATTGGAAATTAGTTAACAAATCTAGCGCAACTCTTTCCCACGGTTCGCTAGTAGTTGGATACACTTGGACTAGATTAGGACCATTAGCATTACCTTTATGTTGCATGCAGACACTACATTTCTTAACATACTCAGAAGTATCAGTTGCCATACGAGGCCAAAAGTATTTCAATCTGGCTTGTTTTACTGAACGATCCATACCAGGGGGTGCAACACCTGGTACATCGTGAACTAGATGTAAGGCTACATTCACTAGTGACTGGAATTACTAACTGGTATACTCTTCTGCTAGGAGTACCCAACTCGGCTGTTCGATACAGTAATTCTTGGTTCATGACAAAGTCACTGATGGGTGCTGGTGGCTTCACAGCCAGAATAAAATCTTTCTGGAGCAGGAATCGAATCACACCAGACCACATGGGATCTGTTCACCCACTGTGAATAACACAACAAAGCAAGTATCAATAACACAAAACCAGTATCAATAACACAAAGCCAATATCAACAACACAAAGCCAATATCATTAACACAAATCCAGTATCAACAACACAAAGCCAATATCAACAACACAAAGCCAATATCATTAACACAAAGCCAGTATCAACAACACAAAGCCAGTATCAACAACACAAAGCCAGAATCAACAACACAAAGCCAGTATCAACAACACAAAGCCAGAAATCAATAACACAAAGCCAGTATCAATAACACAAAGTCAGTATCAATAACACAAAGCCAGTATCAACAACACAAAGCCAGTATCAACAACACAAAGCCAGTATCAATAACACAAAGCCAGTATCAATAACACAAAGTCAGTATCAATAACACAAAGTCAGTATCAATAACACAAAGCCAGTATCAGTAACACAAAGCCAGTATCAATAACATAAATCCAGTATCAACAACACAAAGCCAGTATCAACAACAGAAAGCCAGTATCAACAACACAAAGCCAGTATCAACAACACAAAATCCAGTATCAACAACACAAAGCCAGTATCAACAACACAAAGCCAGTATCAACAACACAAAGCCAGTATCAACAACACAAACCAAATACAACAACACAAAGCCAGTATCAACAACACAAATCCAGTATCAACAACACAAAGCCAGTATCAACAACACAAAGCCAGTATCAACAACACAAAGCCAGTATCAACAACACAAAGCCAGTATCAACAACACAAAGCCAGTATCAGTAACACAACAAATTCAGCATCAAAAACACAATCCAGTGAGGTCAAGCAGTGTTAATAATTTACCTGGGATCTAGTTACAACACTAAGGCAGCAACACCAGGGCAACAACACTAGGGCAGCAACACTAGGGCAGAAACACTAGGGCAGCAACACCAGGGCAGCAACACTAGGGCAGCAACACTAGAGCAGAAACACTAGGGCAGCAACACTAGGGCAGCAACACTAAGGTAGCAACACTAAGGCAGCAACACCAGGGCAGCAACACTAGGGCAGAAACACTAGGGCAGCAACACTAGGGCAGCAACACTAAGGTAGCAACACTAAGGCAGCAACATAAAGGCATCAACACCAGGGCAGCAACACTAGGGCAGCAACACTAGGACAGTAACACTAGGGCAGCAGCACTAAGGTAGCAACACTAGGGCAGCAACATAAAGGCAGCAACACCAGGGCAGCAACACTAGGGCAGCAACACTATAGCAGCAACACCAGGGCAGCAACACTAGGTCAGCAACACTAGGGCAACAACACTAGGCCAGCAACACTAGGGCAGCAACACTAGAGCAGCAACACCAGGGTAGCAACACTAGGACAGCAACACTAGAGCAGCAACACTAGGGTAGCAACACCAGGGCAGCAACACTAGGGCAGCAACACTAGAGCAGCAACACTAGGGCAGCAACACTAGGGCAGCAACACTAGGGCAGCAACACTAGAGCAGCATCATTATGGCAGCAACACCAGGGCAGCAACACCAGGGCAGCAACACCAGGGAAGCAACACTAGGGCAGCAACACTTGGGCAGCAACACTAGGCAGCAACACTAGGCCAGCAACACTAGGCCAGCAACACTAGCCAGCAACACTAGGCCAGCAACACTAGGCCAGCAACACTAGGGCAGCAACACCAGGGCCACAACACATAGGGCAGCAACACTAGGGCAGCAACACTAGGGCAGCAACACTAGGCCAGCAACACTAGGCCAGCAACACTAGGCCAGCAACACTAGGCCAGAAACACTAGGCCAGCAACACTAGGGCAGCAACACTAGGGCAGCAACACTAGAGCAGCAACACTAGGGCAGCAACACTAGGGCAGCAACACCAGGGCAGCAACACTAGGACAGAAACACTAGGGCAGCAACACCAGGGCAGCAACACTAGGGCAGCAACACTAGGCAGCAACCCTAGGGCAGCAACACTAGAGCAGCAACACCAGGGCAGCAACACTAGGGCAGCAACACTAGGGCAGCAACACCAGGGCAGCAACACTAGGGCAGCAACACTAGGGCAGCAACACTAATGGCAGCAACACTAGGGCAGCAACAATAGAGCAGCAACACCAGGGCAGCAACACTAGGGCAGCAACACTAGGGCAGCAACACCAGGGCATGAACACTAGGCCAGCAACACTAGGGCAGCAACACTAGGGCAGCAACACTAGGGCAGCAACACTAGGGCAGCAACACTAGGGCAGCAACACTAGGGCAGCAACATCAGGGCAGGAACACTAGGCCAGCAACACTAGGGCAGCAACACTAGGGCAGCAACACTAGGGCAGCAACACTAGGGTAGCAACACTAGGACAGCAACACTAGGGCAGCAACACCAGGGCAGCAACACTAGGGCAGCAATACTAGGGCAGCAACACCAGGGCAGCAACACTAGGGCAGCAACACCAGGGCAGCAATACCAGGGCAGCAACACCAGGGCAGCAACACCAGGGCAGCAACACCAGGGCAGCAACACCAGGGCAGCAACACCAGGGCAGCAACACTAGGGCAGCAACACCAGGGCAGCAACACCAGGGCAGCAACACTAGGGCAGCCAACACCAGGGCAGCAACACCAGGGCAGCAACACTAGGGCAGCAACACTAGGGCAGCAACACCAGGGCAGCAACACTAGGACAGAAACAACAGGGCAGCAACACCAGGGCAGCAACACTAGGGCAGCAACCCTAGGGCAGCAACACAGGGCAGCAACACTAGGGCAGCAACACCATGGCAGCAACACTAGGGCAGCAACACCAGGGAAGCAACGCCAGGGCAGCAACACCAGGGCAGCAACACTAGGGCAGCAACACTAGGGCAGCAACACTAGGCCAGCAACACAATGGCAGCAACACTAGGGCAGCAACACCAGGGCAGCAACACCAGGGCAGCAACACTAGGGCAGCAACACAAGGCCAGCAACACCAGGGCAGCAACACCAAGGCAGCAACACTAGGCCAGCAACACTTTGGCAGCAACACCAAGGCAGCAACACCAGGGCAGCAACACTAGGGCAGCAACACCAGGGCAGCAACACCAGGGCAGCAACACTAGGGCAGCAACACTAGGGCAGCAACACCAGGGCAGCAACACTAGGGCAGAAACACTAGAGCAGCAACACTAAGGCAGCAACACCAGGGCAGCAACACTAGGCCAGCAACACCAGGGCAGCAACACTAGGGCAGCAACACAAAGCAAGCAACACCAGGGCAGCAACACTAGGGCAGCAACACTAGGCCAGCAACACTAGGGCAGCAACACCAAGGCAGCAACACCAGGGCAGCAACAACACTAGGCCAGCAACACCAGGGCAGCAACACTAGGGCAGCAACACTAGGGCAACAACACCAGGGCAGCAACACTAGGGCAGCAACACCAGGGCAGCAACACTAGGGCAGCAACACTAGGGCAGCAACACCAGGGCAGCAACACTAGGGCAGCAACACTAGGGCAGCAACACTAGGACAGCAACACCAGGGCAGCAACACCAGGGCAGCAACACTAGGGCAGCAACACCAGGGCAGCAACACTAGGTCAGCAACACTAGGGCAACAACACTAGGCCAGCAACACTAGGGCAGCAACACTAGAGCAGCAACACCAGGGTAGCAACACTAGGACAGCAACACTAGAGCAGCAACACTAGGGTAGCAACACCAGGGCAGCAACACTAGGGCAGCAACACTAGAGCAGCAACACTAGGGCAGCAACACTAGGGCAGCAACACTAGGGCAGCAACACTAGAGCAGCATCATTATGGCAGCAACACCAGGGCAGCAACACCAGGGCAGCAACACCAGGGAAGCAACACTAGGGCAGCAACACTTGGGCAGCAACACTAGGGCAGCAACACTAGGCCAGCAACACTAGGCCAGCAACACTAGGCCAGCAACACTAGGCCAGCAACACTAGGCCAGCAACACTAGGGCAGCAACACCAGGGCCACAACACTAGGGCAGCAACACTAGGGCAGCAACACTAGGGCAGCAACACTAGGCCAGCAACACTAGGCCAGCAACACTAGGCCAGCAACACTAGGCCAGAAACACTAGGCCAGCAACACTAGGGCAGCAACACTAGGGCAGCAACACTAGAGCAGCAACACTAGGGCAGCAACACTAGGGCAGCAACACCAGGGCAGCAACACTAGGACAGAAACACTAGGGCAGCAACACCAGGGCAGCAACACTAGGGCAGCAACACTAGGGCAGCAACCCTAGGGCAGCAACACTAGAGCAGCAACACCAGGGCAGCAACACTAGGGCAGCAACACTAGGGCAGCAACACCAGGGTAGCAACACTAGGGCAGCAACACTAGGGCAGCAACACTATGGCAGCAACACTAGGGCAGCAACAATAGAGCAGCAACACCAGGGCAGCAACACTAGGGCAGCAACACTAGGGCAGCAACACCAGGGCATGAACACTAGGCCAGCAACACTAGGGCAGCAACACTACTGCAGCAACACTAGGGCAGCAACACTAGGGCAGCAACACTAGGGCAGCAACACTAGGGCAGCAACATCAGGGCAGGAACACTAGGCCAGCAACACTAGGGCAGCAACACTAGGGCAGCAACACTAGGGCAGCAACACTAGGGTAGCAACACTAGGACAGCAACACTAGGGCAGCAACACCAGGGCAGCAACACTAGGGCAGCAATACTAGGGCAGCAACACCAGGGCAGCAACACTAGGGCAGCAACACCAGGGCAGCAATACCAGGGCAGCAACACCAGGGCAGCAACACCAGGGCAGCAACACCAGGGCAGCAACACCAGGGCAGCAACACCAGGGCAGCAACACTAGGGCAGCAACACCAGGGCAGCAACACCAGGGCAGCAACACTAGGGCAGCAACACCAGGGCAGCAACACCAGGGCAGCAACACTAGGGCAGCAACACTAGGGCAGCAACACCAGGGCAGCAACACTAGGACAGAAACAACAGGGCAGCAACACCAGGGCAGCAACACTAGGGCAGCAACCCTAGGGCAGCAACACAGGGCAGCAACACTAGGGCAGCAACACCATGGCAGCAACACTAGGGCAGCAACACCAGGGAAGCAACGCCAGGGCAGCAACACCAGGGCAGCAACACTAGGGCAGCAACACTAGGGCAGCAACACTAGGCCAGCAACACAATGGCAGCAACACTAGGGCAGCAACACCAGGGCAGCAAACACCAGGGCAGCAACACTAGGGCAGCAACACAAGGCCAGCAACACCAGGGCAGCAACACCAAGGCAGCAACACTAGGCCAGCAACACTTTGGCAGCAACACCAAGGCAGCAACACCAGGGCAGCAACACTAGGGCAGCAACACCAGGGCAGCAACACCAGGGCAGCAACACTAGGGCAGCAACACTAGGGCAGCAACACCAGGGCAGCAACACTAGGGCAGAAACACTAGAGCAGCAACACTAAGGCAGCAACACCAGGGCAGCAACACTAGGCCAGCAACACCAGGGCAGCAACACTAGGGCAGCAACACAAAGCAAGCAACACCAGGGCAGCAACACTAGGGCAGCAACACTAGGCCAGCAACACTAGGGCAGCAACACCAAGGCAGCAACACCAGGGCAGCAACAACACTAGGCCAGCAACACCAGGGCAGCAACACTAGGGCAGCAACACTAGGGCAACAACACCAGGGCAGCAACACTAGGGCAGCAACACCAGGGCAGCAACACTAGGGCAGCAACACTAGGGCAGCAACACCAGGGCAGCAACACTAGGGCAGCAACACTAGGGCAGCAACACTAGGACAGCAACACCAGGGCAGCAACACCAGGGCAGCAACACTAGGGCAGCAACACCAGGGCAGCAACACCAGGGCAGCAACACTAGGGCAGCAACATTAGGCCAGCAACACCAGGGCAGCAATACTAGGGCAGAAACACCAGGGCATCAACACCAGGGCAGCAACACTAGGGCAGCAACACCAGGGCAGCAACACCAGGGCAGCAACACCAGGGCAGCAACACCATGGCAGCAACACCAGGGCAGCAACACTAGGGCAGCAATACTAGGGCAGCAACACCAGGGCAGCAACACTAGGGCAGCAACACCAGGGCAGCAATACCAGGGCAGCAACACCAGGGCAGCAACACCAGGGCAGCAACACCAGGGCAGCAACACCAGGGCAGGAACACTAGGGCAGCAACACCAGGGCAGCAACACCAGGGCAGCAACACCAGGGCAGCAACACCAGGGCAGCAACACTAGGGCAGCAACACTAGGGCAGCAACACCAGGGCAGCAACACTAGGACAGAAACAACAGGGCAGCAACACCAGGGCAGCAACACTAGGGCAGCAACCCTAGGGCAGCAACACAGGGCAGCAACACTAGGGCAGCAACACCATGGCAGCAACACTAGGGCAGCAACACCAGGGAAGCAACGCCAGGGCAGCAACACTAAGGCAGCAACACTAGGGCAGCAACACTAGGCCAGCAACACAATGGCAGCAACACTAGGGCAGCAACACCAGGGCAGCAACACCAGGGCAGCAACACTAGGGCAGCAACACAAGGCCAGCAACACCAGGGCAGCAACACCAAGGCAGCAACACTAGGCCAGCAACACTTTGGCAGCAACACCAAGGCAGCAACACCAGGGCAGCAACACTAGGGCAGCAACACCAGGGCAGCAAACACCAGGGCAGCAACACTAGGGCAGCAACACTAGGGCAGCAACACCAGGGCAGCAACACTAGGGCAGCAACACTAGAGCAGCAACACTAAGGCAGCAACACCAGGGCAGCAACACTAGGCCAGCAACACCAGGGCAGCAACACTAGGGCAGCAACACAAAGCAAGCAACACCAGGGCAGCAACACTAGGGCAGCAACACTAGGCCAGCAACACTAGGGCAGCAACACCAAGGCAGCAACACCAGGACAGCAACAACACTAGGCCAGCAACACCAGGGCAACAACACTAGGGCAGCAACACTAGGGCAACAACACCAGGGCAGCAACACTAGGGCAGCAACACCAGGGCAGCAACACTAGGGCAGCAACACTAGGGCAGCAACACCAGGGCAGCAACACTAGGGCAGCAACACTAGGGCAGCAACACTAGGACAGCAACACCAGGGCAGCAACACCAGGGCAGCAACACTAGGGCAGCAACACCAGGGCAGCAACACCAGGGCAGCAACACTAGGGCAGCAACATTAGGCCAGCAACACCAGGGCAGCAATACTAGGGCAGAAACACCAGGGCATCAACACCAGGGCAGCAACACCAGGGCAGCAACACTAGGGCAGCAACACCAGGGCAGCAACACCAGGGCAGCAACACCAGGGCAGCAACACCATGGCAGCAACACCAGGGCAGCAACACCAGGGCAGCAACACTAGGGCAGCAACACCAGGGCAGCAACACCAGGGCAGCAACACCAGGGCAGGAACACCAGGGCAGCAACACCATGGCAGCAACACCATGGCAGCAACACCAGGGCAGCAACACTAGGGCAGCAACACCAGGGCAGCAACACCAGGGCAGCAACACCAGGGCAGCAACACCTGGGCAGCAACACTAGGGCAGCAACACTATGGCAGCATATGTAAGGAAACATGCCTTACGTGCCAGGGATCGAACCCAGGTGCCACAGAATGTGATCCCAGCTACGGGCGACGCCAAACAAAAATATATATTCTTGACTGTGAATCAACAGTAATGTTCACTTTAAAACAGTCGCTCGTGGCTCAGATGGTAGCGTCCTGATCTCACTCACTGAGGCACCTGGGACCGATCCCCGGCACGGGTGAAACGGTGGACGTGTTTCCTTATACCTGCTGTCACTGTTCACCTAGCATGTAAGTAGGTACCTGGGTGTTAGTGGACTGGTGTGGGTGGCATCCTGGGGAACAAGACTGAAGAACCACCGTGGAGATAACACAGTTGATGACTCACTGACTTTGAGTTATCCTGGGTGGCTAACCTCTCCCTGGGTTATCCTGGGTGGCTAACCTCTCCCTGGGTTATCCTGGGTGGCTAACCTCTCCCTGGGTTATCCTGGGTGGCTAACCTCTCCCTGGGTTATCCTGGGTGGCTAACCTCTCCCTGGGTTATCCTGGGTGGCTAACCTCTCCCTGGGTTATCCTGGGTGGCTAACCTCTCCCTGGGTTATCCTGGGTTGCTAACCTCTCCCTGTTATATCCTGGGTGGCTAACCTCTCCCTGGGTTATCCTGGGTGGCTAACCTCTCCCTTGGTTATCCTGGGTGGCTAACCTCTCTCTGGGTTATCCTGGGTGGCTAACCTTTCCCTGGGTTATCCTGTTTGGCTAACCTCTCCCTGGGTTATCCTGGGTGACTAACCTTCCCCTGGGTTATCCCGGGTGGCTAACCTTTCCTTGGGTTAATTACCCTCCCCTGGGTTATCCTGGGTTAATAACCATCCCCTGGGTTATCCTTGATTAATAACCATCCCCTGGGTTATCCTTGGTTAATAACCCTACACTGGATTATCCTGGGTTAATAACCTTGCCCTAGGTTATCCTGGGTGACTAACCCCCCCTACCCTCCCCTGGGCTATCCTGGGTTAATAATCATCCCCTGGGTTATCCTGGGTTAATAATAACCATCCCCTGGGTTATCCTGGGTTAATAACCCTACCCTGAGTTAAAAATGCAAAAAACTTTACTTACACTGTGTAGGGAACGGCAGCCAGAAAGTAATCAGTGAGGGTGGGCAGCTGATGATCAGCGAGGGTGGGCAGCTGATGATCAGCGAGGGTGGGCAGCTGATGATCAGCGAGGGTGGGCAGCTGATGATCAGCGAGGGTGGGCAGCTGATGATCAGCGAGGGTGGGCAGCTGATGATCAGCGAGGGTGGGCAGCTGATGATCAGCGAGGGTGGGCAGCTGATGATCAGCGAGGGTGGGCAGCTGATGATCAGCGAGGGTGGGCAGCTGATGATCAGCGAGGGTGGGCAGCTGATGATCAGCGAGGGTGGGCAGCTGATGATCAGCGAGGGTGGGCAGCTGATGATCAGCGAGGGTGGGCAGACAGATCGCTCACTACAGGGTCACTATAACAACATTTTAGAACACAAGGCAACACTGAACACTAAGAACACACCAGCGCCACACTTTACAAGATCACGTACTGAGGGTCAGTTTTCAAGAGGCGGTGGTTGTACTGGGCGGTGGTGAGTGTACTGGGTGGTGGTGGGTGGTGGGTGGTGGTGGGTAGTGGGTGGTGGGGGGGGGGGTGATCTAGTGAGTGCTGCAGTGGTGGTCGTGTGGGTGGTGTGTGAGTTCGGAAGGTGGGTGTCTGCTGGTCGCTAACACTACACTGAGTGAACTGCCTGCCGCCCCTGCTGCCACCCCTGCTGCCACCCCCCTCACACCGCATCACCCAGTGAACCCCTAGGTTACCCCCCCCCCACGACCTCGTCACTGCTCCCTACCACCTCAATGACCCTCGCCAACCTCACGACCCCGTCATCACTGCTCTCCACCACCTTAATGACGCTCGCCTACCCCACGACCCTTTATACAGCTCTATAGAATAATGAATACCCTCTAGGCCTCTTTATCGACCTTAGGAAAGCTTTTGATACAGCATCCTGCACCTCAGACCTGATTATTATAGTGTCAGAGGTCATATACTTTCATATATAAAATCCTACCTTACTAACAGACATTAATACTTCTCTGTCAAGGGAACAACGTCATCAACAAAACCTACCGACACAGGCGTCTCACAGGGTAGTGTTCTTGGCCCTCTGCTGTTCCTTTCATACATCAGTGATCTTCCAAATGTATCTCAGCATCTTAGATCTATTCTCTTTGCCGACAACACAATATTTGTCATCTCTCACCCTAATCCAAATTCCCCCAACAACACTGCAAACGAAGACGGTCTCAAGATATCCTGCATGACTACGAATAAACTCATGTTTAGTACTGATAAAACCTTCACGATGTTCGGGAACAGAGCAACAAATGTCCAGCTAAATGATATGATTAATGGTTCTCCATTGCTAATCAAAATGAAGGAAAATTTCGAGGTTTGTTCCTTGACTGCAATTTGCAATTCAACACCCACATCCAACACATCACAAAAATAGTCAAAAATAGTTGTCATTTTTCCAAGATATATTTTTATGTACCTCAAACAACACTACTCACATTACACTAATCTCTAATCTATCCCTTGACTATGTTGTTTGTGCCTGGGGATCCACAATAGTAAGTCACCTTAAGTCAATAATAACTCAACAAAAAGCACCAATATGAATGATCATTCTTCCTACAGCCAAAAAACACACCACACAACTTTTCAGAAGCCTAAACGTACTTAATATACAACGCAATCATTCTACTGTACATACTACCAACACAGGACAATAAACTCTAATACCAACCCTGACCTGACCACTGTCTTGATAGTTACCACAACTCAGTCATAATACTACACACAAAACTCTATGATATTCCTCGTGTCTGCCTTAACTCTTACAATGTCCGAACGTAGATCTACGTTCACGCGGGTAACGCACCGACCTTTTTTTTCTCCATTTGAAAGCATGTAAAAAAAAAAAAAACGTAGATTTACATTCGTACAGTTTAAAAAACTCCATGTGCAAGAAAGGACCCAAAATCAGAAGCTGCCAATCTGACAACTCCAGAGCTTCTTTATCCATCAGCAGCTTCTGTCACAAAACACTTGTTTCCCCTCATGTGATTCTTGTAACAATCAATAATACTAAAATACTGTTTTCTTCAATCCAATATATTTAAAACTAAATATTTTATTCTCATTACTTGTATCTTAATTTTAAAGGGAAGAGTTTGTCGCTTGATCGTTTATTTTTGCCATTAATTGCAAATGGTAAAAAATACCGAAGGTTGGAGAAGACACATGTGAAACGTGAAAAGTTTACGGGCCACTGGCTACTGTCAACATACAGAGACCAAGGGCAGTAGTAGTGTTTACATCGCCCATTTGATCTCACACCGCTGCCTCTGTATCTGCTGAAGAACATACTGGTTATGCAACACTTGTCCCCTTGTAAAACACTGAACATATTTTTTTCAGGTTACCTCCAGAACCAGTTGTGTTAAAGTGGACCCCTATCTGATAAAAAAAAATATTGTTTCAATTTTTAATAAAAACATTGAATTTATTTATTTATCGGTTTCTCGTGTGAACTCACTAAACTTATCCCCCTGTTTTTTTTCCCTTTGTAACACACGCGGTAATTTTTTTGTTCTGGATTCACCAGTTTTTCCACCAGTAACAAGTGTTGCATGATCCAGGGTCTTTGTTCAGTTTCCCCAAGGGTAACAAGCTGCATGACCCAGTGTCTTTGTTCATTTTCACAGGGAAACAAGCGCAGACCCAGTTTTTTGTTCAGTGTTCTACGGGGGTAACAAGCTGCAGCCATGTCTTTTTTTCAGTGTTCACAGGGTAACAAGCTGCATGACCCAGTGCTTTGTTCGTTCCCAGGGTAAAATTTCATGATCGGTCTTTGTTCAGTTTTTTCCAAAGGGGAAACAAGCACATGACCCATGTCTTTTTTCATGTTCCACAGGTAAAAGCTGCATGATCCGTGTCTTTGTTCATTGTTCCACGGGGTAACAAGCTGCAGATCCAGGTCTTTTTTCTTTGTTCACGGGAAACAACTACTGACCCATGTCTTTGTTCGTGTTCCACAGGGTAACAAGTGATGATCCAGTGTCTTTGTCATTTTTCCACGGGGTAACAAGCTCTGACCATGTCTTTGTTCAGTGTTCCAAGGTAACAAGCTGCATAAAACCCATGTCTTTTTTCAGTGTTCCCGGGGTAACAAGCTGCTGTTCCAGTGTCTTTTTCATTTCCACGGGGTAACCTGCATGATCCAGGTTTTTGTTCAGTGTTCCACAGGAAAAAAGCTGCATGATCCAGTTTCTTTGTTCAGTGTTCCACGGGTAACAAGCTGCATGATCCGTTCTTTTTTCAGTGTTCCAAAAGGTAAAAAGCTGCATGATCCAGTTCTTTGTTCAGTGTTCCCCGGGTAACAAGTTTTTGCAGATCCAGTGTCTTTGTTCAGTTTTCAAAAGGTACAAGTTTGATGATCCATTTTTTGTTCAGTGTTCCACAGGGAAACAAGCTGATGACCCAGTGTCTTTGTTCATTTTTCCCCATTTAACAATTTTCCATGACCCACGTGTTTTGTTCAGTGTTCCACAAGGAACAATGTTGCATGATCCAGTTTTTTGTTCAGGTTCCACCGGGAAAACAAGTGTTCATGATCCGTGATTTTCTTCAGTGTTCCACGGTAAAAAAGTTTTGCATACCTGTCTTTTTTCATTTTTCCAAAAGGGAACAAGTGTTGATGATCCAGTTCTTTTTTTCAGTTTTCCATAAGGAAACAAGTTTGCATGATCCAGTGTCTTTGTTCATTTTCCACCGGGTAACAATTTGTTGCATATCCGTGTCTGGTTCAGTTTTCCCACCGGGTAACAAGTTTTTCTGTCCAGTACTTTTCTCATTTTTCCACAGGGTAAAAATTTTGGGCATGATCCATGTCTTTGTTCAGTGTTCCACAAGGTAAAAAGGTTGATGATCCGTGTCTTTGTTCGGTTCCACAAGGTAAGAAGTTTTGCATGACCCAGTGATTTTCTTCGGTTCCACAGGGTAAAAAGGTTGCTAACCCAGTGACTTTGTTCAGTGTTCCAAAAGGAAAGTTTTGCAAACCCAAAGTGACTTCGTTCAGTGTTCCAAGGTAACAAGCTGCTAAAATCCAGTGTCTTTGTTCATGTTCACAAGGTAAACTGTATTGCAATGATCCACGTCTTATGTTCATGTTCCACAAGGAACAGGTGTTGAATGATCCACATTGTCTGGCTCACCACTGTAATAGTTCCATACCAGTATAATTTCACCACAAGAACCTTTGATGATATCTCGTGTCGTGCCTTCACACTAGTTACAATGTCCTGAACGTAGACTGTCAGTTCACGGGTAAACGCACCGACTTGTTTTTTCATCATTGAAAGCATGTCATGAACAATAAAAACGTAGATTTCACATTCTTACAGTTTCACAGGTAAAAGCTGCCATGTGCAAGAAGGACCCAAATTCAGAAGTCAAGTGACAATCCAGAGCTTCTTGTCCATCAGCAGCATTCTGTCTTTAACAGCTTGTTTCACGTCCTCATGTATGTCTTGTAAGCCACAAGTAATACTCATACAGTGGACCCCCGGTTAACGATCTTTTTTCATTCCAGAAGAATGTTCATGGTGCCAGTTACTGACCGAATTTTTCCCAAAGGGAATATTAGAAGTTCGTTAGTTCATTTCAGATCCCCAACATAACACGTACAAACGCCATCTTACATTTAATACACTTACATAATTGGTCGCATGTTGGAGTGATCGTTAAAGGAAGGTCCATGTAATTCTTTCAATCTCATATTATTTCAAGTAACATATTTTATTCTCATTACTTTGTATCTTAACATTAAGGAGAGAGTTTTCTGCTTGATCGTTAGTTTGTCATTAATGTTGCAAATGGTATAAAATACTGACAGGTGACTGAATACAATTTCAACAGGAGTAAAGTTTCTGTATCCAGCTGCTATGTTCAACTTACAGAGGCAACAAGTGCAGTATAGTGATTACTCGTCATTTGATACTATACACCTGCTGCTTGTATCTGACTCAAAGAACATACTGGTTCATGCAACACTTTGTCACCTTGTAAAAACGAACATACTGTTCATGCAACATGTCTGTTCACTTGTTCAACAAGGAACATACTGTTCAGTTACCTTCCAGAACCAGTTGTTCAAAGTGTGATCATATCTGTATAAATCATAAATATTGTTCTAATTATACACATAAATCATTCAGTGTTTGTTATGTTTTACGGTTAACTCTGTGTGAAGCTCACTAAACTTATCCTCTCCTGTTTTATGTTCCTTGTAACACACGCTGGATAATGTTTTGTTCTGGAGTTCACTCAGTGTTCCACCAGGTAACAAGTGTTGCATGATCCAGTGTCTTTGTTCAGTGTTCCACAGGGTAACAAGCTGCATGATCCAGTGTCTTTGTTCAGAGTTCTACAGGGTAACAAGCTGCATGATCCAGTGTCTTTGTTCAGTGTTCTACAGGGTAACAAGCTGCATGATCCAGTGTCTTTGTTCAGTGTTCCACAGGGTAACAAGCTGCATGATCCAGTGTCTTTGTTCAGTGTTCCACAAGGTAACAATGCATCATGATCCAGTGTCTTTGTTCAGTGTTCCACAGGGTAACAAGTTACATGACAGTGTCTGTTCAGTGATCCACAGGGTAACGAAGCTGCATGATCCAGTGTCTTTGTTCAGTGTTTCCACAGGTAACAAGCTGCATGACCCAGTGTCTTTGTTCAGTGTTCCACAGGGTAACAAGCTGCATGATCCAGTGTCTTTGATCAGTGTTCCACAGGGTAACAAGTGTCATGATCCAGTGTCTTGTTCAGTGTTCCACAGGGTAACAAGCTGCATGATCCAGTGTCTTTGTTCAGTGTTCCACAGGGTAACAAGCTGCATGATCCAGTGTCTTTGTTCAGTGTTCCAAAAGGTAACAAGCTGCATGATCCAGTGTCTTTGTTCAGTGTTCCACCAGTTAACAAGTGTTCCATGATCCAGTGTCTTTGTTCAGTGTTCCACAAGGTAACAAGTGTTGCATGATCCAGTGTCTTTGTTCAGTGTTCCACCAGGTAACAAGTGTTGCATGATCCAGTGACTTTCTTCAGTGTTCCACAGGGTAACAAGTGTTGCATGATCCAGTGTCTTTGTTCAGTGTTCCACAAGGTAACAAGTGTTGCATGATCCAGTGTCTTTGTTCAGTGTTCCATAAGGTAACAAGTGTTGCATGATCCAGTGTCTTTGTTCAGTGTTCCACCAGGTAACAAGTGTTGCATGATCCAGTGTCTGTGTTCAGTGTTCCACCAGGTAACAAGTGTTGCATGATCCAGTGACTTTCTTCAGTGTTCCACAGGGTAACAAGTGTTGCATGATCCAGTGTCTTTGTTCAGTGTTCCACAAGGTAAGAAGTGTTGCATGATCCAGTGTCTTTGTTCAGTGTTCCATAAGGTAACAAGTGTTGCATGATCCAGTGTCTTTGTTCAGTGTTCCACCAGGTAACAAGTGTTGCATGATCCAGTGTCTTTGTTCAGTGTTCCACGAGGTAACAAGTGTTGTATGATCCAGTGTCTTTGTTCAGTGTTCTACCAGGTAACAAGCTGCATGATCCAGTGTCTTTGTTCAGTGTTCCACAGGGTAACAAGTGTTGCATAATCCAGTGACTTTGTTCAGTGTTCCAAAAGGTAATAAGTGTTGCATAATCCAGTGACTTCGTTCAGTGTTCCAAAGGGTAACAAGCTGCATAATCCAGTGTCTTTGTTCAGTGTTCCACAAGGTAACAAGTGTTGCATGATCCAGTGTCTTTGTTCAGTGTTCCACAAGGTAACAGGTGTTGCATGATCCAGTGTCATTGTTCAGTGCTCCACAAGGTAACAAGTGTTGCATGATCCAGTGTCAATGTTCAGTGTTCCACAAGGTAACACGTGTTGCATGATCCAGTGTCATTGTTCAGTGTTCCACAAGGTAACAAGTGTTGCATGATCCAGTGACTTTGTTCAGTGTTCAACAGGGTAACAAGCTGCATGATCCAGTGTCTTTGTTCAGTGTTCCACAGGGTAGCAAGCTGCATGCTCCAGTGTCTTTGTTCAGTGTTCCACAGGGTAACAAGTGTTGCATGATCAAGTGTCTTTGTTCAGTGTTCCACAGGGTAACAAGCTGCATGATCCAGAGTCTTTGTTCAATGTTCCACAAGGTAACAAGTTGCATGATCCAGTGTCTTTGTTCAGTGTTCCAAAAGGTAACAAGCTGCATGATCCAGTGTCTTTGTTCAGTGTTCCACAGGGTAACAAGCTGCATGATCCATTGTCTTTGTTCAGTGCTCCACAAGGTAACAATCTGTATGATCCAGTGTCTTTGTTCAGTGTTCCACAGGGCAACAAGTGTTGCATGATCCAGTGTTCTTGTTCAGTGTTCCAAAAGGGTAACAAGTGTTGCGTGATCAAGTGTCTTTGTTCAGTGTTCCACAGGGTAACAAGCTGCATGATCCAGTGTCTTTGTTCAGTGTTCTACAGGGTAACAAGCTGCATGATCCAGTGTCTTTGTTCAGTGTTCCACAAGGTAACAAGGTGCATAATCCAGTGTCATTGTTCAGTGTTCCATAGGGTAACAAGTGTTGCATGATCCAGTGTCTTTGTTCAGTGTTCCACAGGGTAACAAGCTGCATGATCCAGTGTCTTTGTTCAGAGTTAAACAGGGTAACAAGCTACATGATCCAGTGTCTTTGTTCAGTGTTCCACAGGGTAACAAGTGTTGCATGATCCAGTGTCTTTGTTCAGTGTTCCACAGGGAACAATGTTGCATGATCCAGTGTCTTGTTCAGTGTTCCACAAGGTAACAAGGTTGCTGATCAAGTGTCTTTGTTCAGTGTTCCAAAGGTAACAAGCTGCATGATCCAGTGTCTTTTGTTCAGTGTTCCAGAGGGTAACAATGTTGCATGATCCAGTGTCTCTTGTTCAGTGTTCCACAAGGTAACAAGAGTGCATGATCCAGTGTCATTGTTCAGTGTTCACAAAGTAACAAGTGTTGCATCATCAGTGTCTTTGTTCAGTGTTCCACAGGGTAACAAGCTGCATGATCCAGTGTCTTTGTTCAGTGTTCCACAGGGTAACAAGTGTTGCATGATCCAGTGTCTTTGTTCAGTGTTCCACAGGGTAACAAGCTACATGATCAAGTGTCTTTGTTCAGTGTTCCACAGGGTAACAAGCTGCATGATCCAGTGTCTTTGTTCAGTGTTCCACAGGGTAACAAGCTGCATGATCCAGTGTTTTTGTTCAGTGTTCCACAAGGTAACAAGCTACATGATCCAGTGTCTTTGTTCACTGTTCCACAGGGTAACAAGCTGCATGATCCAGTGTCTTTGTTCAGTGTTCCACAAGGTAACAAGTTGCATGATCCAGTGTCTTTGTTCAGTGTTCCAAAAGGTAACAAGCTGCATGATCCAGTGTCTTTGTTCAGTGTTCCAGAGGGCAACAAGTGTTGCATGATCCAGTGTCCTTGTTCAGTGTTCCACAAGGCAACAAGAGGCATGATCCAGTGTCTTTGTTCAGTGTTCCACAAAGTAACAAGTGTTGCATCATCAAGTGTCTTTGTTCAGTGTTCCACAGGGTAACAAGCTGCATGATCCAGTGTCTTTGTTCAGTGTTCCACAGGGTAACAAGTGTTGCATGATCCAGTGTCTTTGTTCAGTGTTCCACAGGGTAACAAGCTACATGATCAAGTGTCTTTGTTCAGTGTTCCACAGGGTAACAAGCTGCATGATCCAGTGTCTTTGTTCAGTGTTCCACAGGGTAACAAGCTGCATGATCCAGTGTTTTTTGTTACAGGTGTTTCACAAGTGTAAAACAAGGCTACATGATCCAGTGTCTTTGTTCACTGTTCCACAGGGTAACAAGCTGCATGATCCAGTGTCTTTGTTCAGTGTTCCACAGGGCAACAAGCTGCAATCCAGTGTCTTTGTTCAGTGTCCAACAAGGTAACAAGCTGCATGATTCAGTATCTTTGATCAGTGTTCCACAAGGTAACAAGTGATGCATGATCCAGTGTCTTTGTTCAGTGTTCCACAGGGTAACAAGTGTTGCATGATCAAGTGTCTTTGTTCAGTGTTCCACAGGGCAACAAGCTGCATGATCCAGTGTCTTTGTTCAGTGTTCCACAAGGTAACAAGCTGCATGATCTATTGTCTTTGTTCAGTGCTCCACAAGGTAACAAGCTGCATGACAAGTGTCTTTGTTCAGTGTTCCACAGGGCAACAAGTGTTGCATGATCCAGTGTCCTTGTTCAGTGTTCCACAAGGCAACAAGCTACATGATCCAGTGTGTTTGTTCAGTGTTCCACAGGGTAACAAGTGTTGCATGATCAAGTGTCTTTGTTCAGTGTTCCACAAGGTAACAAGCTGCATGATCCAGTGTCTTTCTTCAGTGTTCCACAGGGCAACAAGTGTTTCATGATCCAGTGTCCTTGTTCAGTGTTCCACAAGGCAACAAGCTACATGATCCAGTGTGTTTGTTCAGTGCTCAACAGGGTAACAAGTGTTGCATGATCCAGTGTCTTTGTTCAGTGTTCCACAGGGTAACAAGCTGCATGATCCAGTGTCTTTGTTCAGTGTTCCACAGGGCAACAAGTGTTGCATGATCCAGTGTCTTTGTTCAGTGTTCCACAGGGTAACAAGCTGCATGATCCAGTGTCTTTGTTCAGTGTTCCACAGGGTAAAAAGCTGCATGATCCAGTGTCTTTGTTCAGTGTTCCACAGGGTAACAAGTGTTGCATGATCCAGTGTCTTTGTTCAGTGTTCCAAGGTAACAAGCTGCATGATCCAGTGGTCCTTGTTCAGAGTTTTCCACGGGTAACAAGCTACATGATCCAGTGTCTTTGTTCAGTGTTCCACAGGGTAACAAGTGTTGCATGATCCAGTGTCTTTGTTCAGTGTTCCACAGGGTAACAAGCTGCATGATCCAGTGTCTTTGTTCAGTGTTCCACAAGGGTAACAATTGCACTGATCCAGTGTCTTTGTTCAGTGTTCCAAAGGTAACAAGTCTTGCATGATCCAGTGTCTTTGTTCAGTGTTCCACAAGGAAACAAGCTGCATGATCCAGTGTCTTTGTTCAGTGTTCCACAGGGTAACAAGCTGCATGATCCAGTGTCTTTGTTCAGTGTTCCACAAGGTAACAAGCTGCATGATCCAGTGTCTTTGTTCAGTGTTCCACAGGGCAACAAGCTGCATGATCCAGTGTCTTTGTTCAGTGTTCCACAAGGTAACAAGCTGCATGATCCAGTGTCTTTGTTCAGTTTTCCACAAGGTAACAAGCTGCATGATTCAGTGTCTTTGTTCAGTGTTCCACAGGGTAACAAGTGTTGCATGATCCATTGTCTTTGTTCAGTGTTCCACAGGGTAACAAGTGTTGCATGATCCAGTGTCTTTGTTCAGTGTTCCACAATGTAACAAGCTGCATGATCCAGTGTCTTTGTTCAGTGTTCCACAGGGTAATAAGTGTTGCATGATCAAGATTCTTTGTTCAGTGTTCCACAGGGTAACAAGCTGCATGATCCATTGTCTTTGTTCAGTGCTCCACAAGGTAACAATCTGCATGATTCAGTGTCTTTGTTCAGTGTTCCACAGGGCAACAAATGTTGCATGATAGAGTGTCCTTGTTCAGTGTTCCACAAGGCAACAAGCTGCATGATCCAGTGTCTTTTTCAGTGTTCCACAGGGTAACAAGTGTTGCATGATCAAGTGTCTTTGTTCAGTGCTCCACAGGGTAACAAGCTGCATGATCCAGTGTCTTTGTTCAGTGTTCTACAGGGTAACAAGCTGCATGATCCAGTGTCTTTGTTCAGTGTTCCACAAGGTAACAAGGTGCATAATCCAGTGTCATTGTTCAGTGTTCCATAGGGTAACAAGTGTTGCATGATCCAGTGTCTTTGTTCAGTGTTCCACAGGGTAACAAGCTGCATGATCCAGTGTCTTTGTTCAGAGTTAAACAGGGTAACAAGCTACATGATCCAGTGTCTTTGTTCAGTGTTCCACAGGGTAACAAGTGTTGCATGATCCAGTGTCTTTGTTCAGTGTTCCACAGGGTAACAAGCTGCATGATCCAGTGTCTTTGTTCAGTGTTCCACAAGGTAACAAATTGCATGATCCAGTGTCTTTGTTCAGTGTTTCAAAAGGTAACAAGCTGCATGATCCAGTGTCTTTGTTCAGCGTTCCACAGGGTAACAAGTGTTGCATGATCCAGTGTCTTTGTTCAGTGTTCCACAAGGTAACAAGCTGCATGATCCAGTGTCTTTGTTCAGTGTTCCACAGGGTAACAAGTGTTGCATGATCAAGTGTCTTTGTTCAGTGTTCCACAGGGTAACTAGCTGCATGATCCATTATCTTTGTTCAGTGCTCCACAAGGTAACAAGCTCCATGATCCAGTGTCTTTGTTCAGTGTTCCAGAGGGCAACAAGCGTTGCATGATCCAGTGTCCTTGTTCAATGTTCCACAAGGCAACAAGAGGCATGATCCATTGTCTTTGTTCAGTGTTCCACAAGTTAACAAGCTGCATGATCCAGTGTCTTTGTTCAGTGTTCCACAGGGTAACAAGTGTTCCAGGATCCAGTAACGTTTTCCAGGAGAGGCTATAACAATATTTTAAGTCATTACTGACGGTAAGTTGTTCAAGTGTGAGAGACAACAAAGGAGTGCTTTCCTATGTTTAGGAAAGTGTAGACCCGCTTTTGTAAATGTGGGTGTACGGTAAGGCTTGTAGCCGCTGTGCTAGACTCAAGAAATCGTAATGACACGATTGCAAACAAACCATACCCCCGGCCGGGATTGAACCCGCGGTCATAGAGTCTCAAAACTCCAGCCCGTCGCGTTAGCCACTAGACCAGCTAGCCACAATAAGATTCATCCAACTAGGTATATTTCTACACCATAGGAAGGTTAGCACAGGCACCTCTGTGACCACAAATGCAAGTTTTTACAGACGAATCTCCAGCTAGCGTGGCCGTGACGAACTCTAGCTCAAGTCCCTTCACTGCCGTCAATCCCGGCCGGGGGTATGGTTTGTTTGCAATCGTGTCATTACGATTTCTTGAGTCATGTTGACGGCAGTGAAGGGACTTGAGCTAGAGTTCGTCACGGCCACGCTAGCTGGAGATTCGTCTGTAAAAACTTGCATTTGTGGTCACAGAGGTGCCTGTGCTAACCTTCTATGGTGTAGAAATATACCTAGTTGGATGAATCTTATTGTGGCTAGCTGGTCTAGTGGCTAACGCGACGGGCTGGAGTTTTGAGACTCTATGACCGCGGGTTCAATCCCGGCCGGGGGTATGGTTTGCTGTGCTAGCTTTGTTTAAGAAAATACTTAATGCTTCACTCGTAGGAGGCCCCGAGTTGGGACTTGGGTAGTTGTAGCCGTCTGGTTTGTATATTATGTCTGTAGTAAACGATAACTGTGGGCCTCCTGCGAGTAGGAGGCCCCGAGTTATCGTTTACTACAGACATAATATACAAAGGAGACGGTTGCAACTACGTGAGTGTCAACTCAGGGCCTCCTACGAGTGAAACACCCTGTACCATGACAGGTTTTGTCAACAGTATCAACAGTTGTGACTCTGCCTTCCAGTTGGTCAGCATCGGACACGAAGTTAAATTGTTGCAGATACTGGACCCCCGGTTAACGATATTTTTTCATTCCAGAAGTATGTTCAGGTGCCAGTACTGACCGAATTTTTTCCCATAAGGAATATTGTGAAGTACGTTAGTCCATTTCAGACCCCCAAACATACACGTACAAACGCACTTACATAAATACACTTACATAATTGGTCGCATTTGGAGGTGATCGTTAAGCGGGGGTCCACTGTATTTTGTCGTCAGCACCACCGTAGTCATCACTGCCATTATTTCCCAATATACTAAAATCCTTTTTTTGCGAAAACAATTTTTTTCAAGTCAATTTTTTTGGATGCAGTTGTTAAAAAGACATTAACTATATTGAAGTTATTTTCAAGGACGTGTTAGTTATAATATTATAAAGCATTATAACTGCAAGATGTTTACTAATATATAAAAACCAATTAAATTTTTATGAACCCACTTAAAATTTCAGGTTTAAAGATGCGGTAGCTGAAACACAGTGTTGTAGTGTATCACAACACTTGTGGTAGCCCTCAGTGTTGTAGTGTATCACTACACTTGTTGTAGCCCTCAGTGTTGTAGTGTATCACTACACTTGTTGTAGCCCTCAGTGTTGTAGTGTATCACTACACTTGTTGTAGCCTTCAGTGTTGTAGTGTATCACTACACTTGTTGTAGCCCTCAGTGTTGTAGTGTATCACAACACTTGTTGTAGCCCTCAGTGTTGTAGTGCATCACTACACTTGTTGTAGCCCTCAGTGTTGTAGTGTATCACTACACTTGTTGTAGCCCTCAATGTTGTAGTGTATCACTACACTTGTTGTAGCCCTCAGTGTTGTAGTGCATCACTACACTTGTTCTAGTTGCAAGACTAGATATGTTGCAAGTACCTTCCGTAATAGTAAGACTGGTGTTGAAGAGAGTGGTCCGTGAGTGTTGCTTAGTCTTGTGATCTGACTCGCCTCCCAGACGTCATTTTGAGTCTCCCAGCTATTTCTAGAATCCTCATGATTTTAAAAACTAACTAGAACAAAAAATAACTTACATTTAACTGTTCTACAGAACTTATATAAGAGTTAAATCTGAGCTTACATGATATAAGACTTAAATCTGAACTTACATGTTATAAAACTTAAATCTGAACTTACAAGTTATAAGACTTAAATCTGAGCTTACATGATATAAGACTTAAATCTGAACTTACATGATGTAAGACTTAAATCTCAACTTACATGTTATAAGACTTAAATCTGAACTCAACAATGACGGTGATTGAATCTGTTCATTCTGGTATAACTTTAGTTTAATTTTTGTTGATGAGTCTATTGTCCTTGTTCTTGTTGTGAGTGAAGCAAGATATGCGACATCAACGCCTTCCTTCCTCCATTCATTCATGTATTTTTTTATTCCTCCATTCAATTCTTACTTCATTCATATATTCCTTCCTTCCTTCTTTCATTTCTTTCTTACAATATGTAATTATTAACGTTCATTCATTTTTTTCTATTATATTTCCAGTGACTAGTTGCGTTGAGTGATGTTACTCTTGTTAGCTAGCAGTAGCAGCCACTCTCATACATCAGCTAGCAGTAGCAGCCACTCTCATACATCAGCTAGCAGTAGCAGCCACTCTCATACATCAGCTAGCAGTAGCAGTCACTCTCATACATCAGCTAGCAGTAGCAGTCACTCTCATTCATCAGCTAGCAGTAGCAGCCACTCTCATACATCAGCTAGCAGTAGCAGTCACTCTCATACATCAGCTAGCAGTAGCAGTCACTCTCATTCATCAGCTAGCAGTAGCAGCCACTCTCATACATCAGCTAGCAGTAGCAGCCACTCTCATACATCAGCTAGCAGTAGCAGTCACTCTCATACATCAGCTAGCAGTAGCAGTCACTCTCATACATCAGCTAGCAGTAGCAGTCACTCTCATACATCAATTAGCAGTAGCAGTCACTCTCATGCATCAATTAGCAGTAGCAGTCACTCTCATACATCAATTAGCAGTAGCAGTCACTCTCATACATCAATTAGCAGTAGCAGCCACTCTCATACATCAGCTAGCAGTAGCAGTCACTCTCATACATCAGCTAGCAGTAGCAGTCACTCTCATACATCAGCTAGCAGTAGCAGTCACTCTCATTCATCAGCTAGCAGTAGCAGTCACTCTCATACATCAGCTAGCAGTAGCAGCCACTCTCATATATCAGCTAGCAGTAGCAGTCACTCTCATTCATCAGCTAGCAGTAGCAGTCACTCTCATACATCAGCTAGCAGTAGCAGCCACTCTCATACATCAGCTAGCAGTAGCAGCCACTCTCATACATCAGCTAGCAGTAGCAGTCACTCTCATACATCAGCTACCAGTAGCAGTCACTCTCATACATCAGCTAGCAGTAGCAGTCACCCTCATACATCAGCTAGCAGTAGCAGCCACTCTCATACATCAATTAGCAGTAGCAGTCACTCTCATACATCAGCTAGCAGTAGCAGCCACTCTCATACATCAGCTAGCAGTAGCAGTCACTCTCATACATCAGCTACCAGTAGCAGTCCCCTCTCATACATCAGCTAGCAGTAGCAGTCACCCTCATACATCAGCTAGCAGTAGGCACCACTTTCTCATACATCAATTAGCAGTAGCAGTCACTCTCATACATCAGCTAGCAGTAGCAGTCACTCTCATACATCAATTAGCAGTAGCAGTCACTCTCATACATCAATTAGCAGTAGCAGTCACTCTCATACATCAATTAGCAGTAGCAGTCACTCTCATACATCAATTAGCAGTAGCAGTCACTCTCATACATCAATTAGCAGTAGCAGTCACTCTCATACATCAATTAGCAGTAGCAGCCACTCTCATATATCAGCTAGCAGTAGCAGTCACTCTCATTCATCAGCTAGCAGTAGCAGCCACTCTCATACATCAGCTAGCAGTAGCAGTCACTCTCATACATCAGCTAGCAGTAGCAGTCACCCTCATACATCAGCTAGCAGTAGCAGCCACTCTCATACATCAATTAGCAGTAGCAGCCACTCTCATACATCAGCTAGCAGTGGCAGCCACTCTCATACATCAGCTAGCAGTAGCAGCCACTCTCATACATCAGCTAGCAGCAGCAGCCACTCTCATACATCAGCTAGCAGTAGCAGTCACTCTCATACATCAGCTAGCAGTAGCAGCCACTCTCATACATCAGCTAGCAGTAGCAGTCACTCTCATACATTAGCTAGCAGTAGCAAGCACTCTCATACATCAGCTAGCAGTAGCAGCCACTCTCATTTCATCAGCTAGCAGTAGCAGCCACTCTCAAACATCAGCTAGCAGTAGCAGACACTCTCATACATCAGCTAGCAGTAGCAGACACTCTCATACATCAGCTAGCAGTAGCAGCCACTCTTATACATCAGCTAGCAGTAGCAGTCACTCTCATACATCAGCTAGCAGTACCAGACACTCTCATACATCAGCTAGCAGTAGCAGTCACTCTCATACATCAGCTAGCAGTAGCAGACACTCTCATACATCAGCTAGCAGTAGCAGCCACTCTCATACATCAGCTAGCAGTAGCAGTCACTCTCATGCATCAGCTAGCAGTAGCAGACAGTCTCATACACAAGCTAGCAGTAGCAGACACTTTCATACGTCAGCTAGCAGTAGCAGTCACTCTCATACATCAGCTAGCAGTAGCAGTCACTCTCATACATCAGCTATCAGTAGCAGCCACTCTCGTACATCAGCTAGCAGTAGCAGACACTCTCATACATCAACTACAGTAGGGAGTCACTCTCATACATCAGCTAGCAGTAGCAGTCACTCTCATACATCAGCTAGCAGTAGCAGCCACTCTCATACATCAGCTAGCAGTAGCAGTCACTCTCATACATCAACTAGCAATAGCAGTCACTCTCATACATCAACTAGAAATAACAGCCACTCTCATACATCAGCTAGCAGTAACAGACACTCTCATACATCAGCTAGCAGTAGCAGTCACTCTCATACATCAGCTAGCAGTAGCAGTCACTCTCATACATCAGCTAGCAGTAGCAGTCACTCTCATACATCAGTTAGCAGTAGCAGTCACTCTCATACATCAGCTAGCAGTAGCAGTCACTCTCATACATCAGTTAGCAGTAGCAGTCACTCTCATACATCAGCTACCAGTAGCAGTCACTCTCATACATCAGCTAGCAGTAGCAGTCACTCTCATACATCAGCTAGCAGTAGCAGTCACTCTCATACATCAGCTAGCAGTAGAAGCCACTCTCATACATCAGCTAGCAGTAGCAGCCACTCTCATACATCAGCTAGCAGTAGCAGTCACTCTCATACATCAGCTAGCAGTAGCAGTCACCCTCATACATCAGCTAGCAGTAGCAGTCACTCTCATACATCAGCTAGCAGTAGCAGTCACTCTCGTACATCAGCTAGCAGTAGCAGTCAGTCTCATACATTAGGTAGCAGTAGCAGTCACTCTCATACATCAGCTAGCAGTAGCAGACACTCTCATACATCAGCTAGCAGTAGCAGTCACTCTCATACATCAGCTAGCAGTAGCAGTCACTCTCATACATCAGCTAGCAGTAGCAGTCATTCTCATACATCAGCTAGCAGTAGCAGCCACTCTCATACATCAGCTAGCAGTAGCAGCCACTCTCATACATCAGCTAGCAGTAGCAGTCACTCTCATACATCAGCTAGCAGTAGCAGCCACTCTCATACATCAGCTAGCAGTAGCAGCCACTCTCATACATCAGCTAGCAGTAGCAGTCACTCTCATACATCAGCTAGCAGTAGCAGCCACTCTCATACATCAGCTAGCAGTAGCAGCCACTCTCATACATCAGCTAGCAATAGCAGTCACTCTCATACATCAGCTAGCAGTAGCAGTCACTCTCATACATCAGCTAGCAGTAGCAGCCACTCTCATACATCAGCTAGCAGTAGCAGTCACTCTCATACATCAGCTAGCAGTAGCAGCCACTCTCATACATCAGCTAGCAGTACAGCCCACTCTCATACATCAGCTAGCAGTAGCAGTCACTCTCATACATCAGCTAGCAGTAGCAGTCACTCTCATACATCAACTAGCAGTAGCAGTCACTCTCATACATCAGCTAGCAGTAGCAGTCACTCATACATCAGCTAGCAGTAGCAGTCACTCTCATACATCAGCTAGCAGTAGCAGTCACTCTCATACATCAACTAGCAGTAGCAGTCACTCTCATACATCAGCTAGCAGTAGCAGTCACTCATACATCAGCTAGCAGTAGCAGTCACTCTCATACATCAACTAGCAGTAGCAGTCACTCTCATACATCAGCTAGCAGTAGCAGTCACTCTCAAACATCAGCTAGCAGTAGCAGTCACTCTCATACATCAGCTAGCAGTAGCAGTCACTCTCATACATCAACTAGCAGTAGCAGACACTCTCATACATCAGCTAGCAGTAGCAGTCACTCTCAAACATCAGCTAGCAGTAGCAGTCACTCTCATACAGGTCACTTGAGCACCTTCCAACCTGTCTAGGTTAACTGTTCTATGTTTTTGTGTGTGTGTAACAAACACACGCGCCCTGTCTTGTTTAAGGGAGCGGAGAGAAAGCGACCACTCCCTCTCTCTCTTAACAAGTGCCACTCCCACCTCCACGCTCCTATTAACATTACAGCAGCCTGCAACACATTACAGCAGCGTGCAACACATTCCAGCAGCGTGCACCACATTACAGCAGCGTGTAACACATTCCAGCAGCGTGCACCACATTACAGCAGCGTGTAACACATTCCAGCAGCGTGCAACAAATTCCAGCAGCGTGCAACACATTCCAGCAGCGTGCACCACATTACAGCAGCGTGCAACACATTCCAGCAGCGTGCACCACATTACAGCAGCGTGTAACACATTCCAGCAGCGTGCAACAAATTCCAGCAGCCTGCAACACATTACAGCAGCGTGCAACACATTCCAGCAGCGTGCAACACATTACAGCAGGGTGCAACACATTCCAGCAGCGTGTAACACATTCCCGCAGCGTGTAACACATTCCAGCAGCGTGTAACACATTCCAGCAGCGTGTAACACGTTCCAGCAGCGTGTAACACATAAAAGTGTAGCAGTGTGCAACACAACATTCCAGAAACGTGCAACACATAACATTGCAGCAGCGTGCAACACACTACCTTGGCTGGCTTGCTACTCGAGAAACACTGCCTGGGGGAACTTTCAATCATTTTAATTATTTAATTGAAACACACACAACACACCACACACACACACACACACACACACACACACACAACACACACACACCACACACACACACACACACACACACGCACGCACACACAAAGTGTTGGTAATGACTTGTGATGAACACAGGTCCAGGTGGCTCCAGAACTTTGCAGGTCCAGTGCCTCGCAGGTCCAGGACCTCGCAGGAGGGTCCAGGACCTCGCAGGAGGGTCCAGGACCTAGCAGGTCCGGAACCTTGCAGGCTCGGGACCTCGCAGGTCCGGGACCTCGCAGGTCCGGGACCTCGCAGGTCCGGGACCTCGCAGGTCCGGGACCTCGCAGGTCCGGGACCTCGTGCTTTCTGCATTATGAGTGAATGCTGTGCCTCCCGCGGCGGCCACACAGGAAGCCATGTTGAGAAAACTGCTCTGGTGTGTCACCTTCACGCAGTGTGACTCGTGTGTGTGTGTGTGTGTGTGTGTGTGTGTGTGTGTGATAGGCACCAACATCACCAGCAGAAGCAACAATAATCAAAAGAATCAATCACAACAACAACAACAGCAGCACTCACAACAGCAGCAGCAGAGTCCACAGCACCAGCACTCACAACAGCAGCAGCTGCAGAGCCATCATCAGTAGCAGTCACAACAGCAGCAGCTGCAGAGTCCACAGCACCAGCACTCACAACAGCAGCAGCTGCAGAGCCATCATCAGTAGCAGTCACAACAGCAGCAGCTGCAGAGTCCACAGCACCAGCACTCACAACAGCAGCAGCTGCAGAGCACATCATCAGTAGCTAGTCACAACAGCAGAGCTGCAGAGTCCACAGCACCAGCACTCACAACAGCAGCAGCTGCAGAGCTATCAACAGTAGCAGTCACAACAACAGCAGCAGCAGCATAGCTCACAGCACCAGCACTCACAACAGCAGCAGCTGCAGAATTATCAACAGTAGCAGTCACAGCAACAGCAGCAGCAGAGCCCACAGCACCAGCACTCACAACAGCAGCAGCTGCAGAACCATCAGCAGTAGCAGTCACAACAACAGCAGCAGCAGAGCCCACAGCAGCAGCAGCAGCAGCAGCAGCAGCAGCAGCAGGCCTCACAACAGAAGGAGAGCCAGGCGACTAGGAATCGTGTTTTGTTGTAAGGATCAGACACAGTCAAGCATTCCAGAACAGGTTCAGTAACTTCAAAACTACGAGGATATCGTCAAGCATTCTACTATGGAATTAGCAGCTTCAGGTATATCCTTCTGCAGAGCTGGAGTACTACACTGGGAGACTACCAACCCTGACCTGCCCACTGTCTTGATAGTTACCACAACTCAGTCATAATACACACAAAAACTCTATGATTTTCCCTGTGTCCCCTTAACTCTTACAATGTCCGAACGTAATCTAGTTCCCGGGGGTAACGCCCCGACCTTTTTTTTCCCCATTTAAAAGCATGTAAAAAAAAAAAAAAAACGTAGATTTACATTGAAACATTTTAAAAAACTCCCATGTGCAAAAAAGGCCCCAAAATCAGAAGCTGCCAACTGACAATAGAGCTTTTTGTCCATCACAGCTTCTGTCCAAAACACTTTTTTCCCCCTCATGTTTCTTGTAAAACAATAATACTCAATACAGGGGCCCCCCGGTTAACGATATTTTTTCATTCCAAAAGTATTTTTAGGTCCCCTACTCCCGAATTTTTTCCCAAAAGGGAATATTAGAAGTACTTAGCCCATTTCAGCCCCCAAAACATACACTACAAACGCACTTACATAAATACACTTACATAATTGGTCGCTTTGGAGGTGATCGTTAAGGGGAAGGTCCATGTAATTCTTTCAATCCAATATTTTTAAAAACTAAATATTTTTATTTCTATATTGTATCTTAACTTTAAAGGGAGAGATTTTGTCTGCTTGATCGTTAGTTTGTCTTTAAATTTTGCAAATGGTATAAAAACCACGGTGATGAGAAAACACATTGAAAACAGGATAAGTTTCTGTCCAGCGGGGCTACTGTCAACATACAGAGGCACCAAGTGCAGAAAGTATGTTTTACATCGTCATTTGATACTACTCACCTGCTGCTTGTATCTGACGAAGAACATACTGGTTCATGCAACACTTGTCCCCTTTGAAAACAAAAACATACGGCATGCAACATTGTCCCCTTGTAAAACATAACATACGGGTCAGTTACCCCCAGAACCGGTTGTTTAAAGTGGATCCATATTGTAAAACATAAATATTGTTCTAATTATTAAACATAAACATTGTAAATGTTTTTATTTTTCGGTTTAACTCTGTGTAGCTCACTAAATTTACCTCCCCTGTTTAATTTTCCCTTGTAACACACGCGGGATAATGTTTTGTTCTGGAGTTCACTCAGTGTTCCACCATTAAAAAGGTTGCATGACCCAGTTTTTTGTTCAGTGTTCCACAGGGTAACAAGCTGCATGACCCAGTGTCTTTGTTCGAGTTCAAACAGGGTAACAAGCTGCATGATCCATGTCTTTGTTCGGGTTTTCTACGGGGTAAAAAGCTGCATGACCATGTCTTTGTTCGGGGTTTCTACAGGGTAACAACGCAAAATCCAGTGCTTTGTTCATTTTCCAAGGAAAAACTACATGATCCAGTTCTTTGTTCAGTTTTCCACAGGGTAACAAGTACATGACCCAGTGTTTTTCATGTTCCAAGGGTAAAAAGCTGCATGATCCAGGTTTTTTGTTCAGTGTTCCCAGGGTAAAAAAGTCATGACCCAGTGCTTTGTTCAGTTTTCCCACAGGGTAACAAGCTGCATGATCCAGTGTCTTTATCATGTTCCACGGGGTAACAAGCTGCATGACCCAGTGTTTTTTTTTCAGTTTTCCCGGGTAACAAGCTGCAGTCCATGTCTTTTTCGTTCCCAGGGAAACAAGCTGCATATCCAGTGTCTTTTTTCAGTGTTCCAAAAAGGGAAACAACTGCATGACCCATGTCTTTGTTCAGTGTTCCACCATTAAAAATGTCCATGCCCAGTGCCCTTTTTTCATGTTCCACAAGGAAAAGTGTTGCATGATCCATGTCTTTGTTCATGTTCCACCGGTAAAAGTGTTGCAGATCCAGTGCTTCTTCAGTGTTCCACGGGGTAACAAGGTTGCTGTCCAGTGTCTTTGTTCTTTTCCCAAAAGGTAACAGTGTTGCATGACCCAGTGTCTTTGTTCAGTGTTCCAAAAGGGTAACAATGTTGCAGTCCAGTGTTTTGTTCAGTGTTCCCCCAGGTAACAAGTGTTCTGATCCAGGGTCTGTGTTCAGTGTTCCCCCGGGAAACAAGTGTTGCATGATCCAGTGACTTTCTTCAGTGTTCCACAGGGTCAAGTGTTGCATGACCCAGTGTCTTTGTTCATTTTTCCACAAGGTAAGAAGTTTTGCATGACCCGTGTCTTTTTTCATGTTCCATAAGGAACAAGTTTTGATATCCGTGCTTTGTTCAGGTTCCACCAGGTAAAAGTGTTGCATGATCCAGTGTTTTGTTCGTTTTCCACGAGGTAACAATGTTGTATGACCCAGTGTTTTTGTTCATGTTCTAACCAGGAACAAGCGCATGCCCAGTGTTTTTTCGTGTTCCACAGGGTAACAAGTGTTGCATAATCCAGGACTTTGTTCAGTTTTTAAAAGGTAATAATGTTGCATAATCCGTGACTTCGTTCAGTGTTCCAAAGGGAAACAAGCTGCAAAATCCAGTGTCTTTGTTCAGTTTTTCCACAAGGTAAAAAGTGTTGCATGTCCGTGTTTTGTTCATGTTCCCAAAAGGGGTAACAGGGTTGCAGCCCAGTGCATTTTTTCAGTGCCCCAAAAGGGTAAAAATTTTGTTGCATGATCCATGCAATGTTCAGTGTTCCAAAGGTAAACGTGTTGCTTGACCCAGTGTCTTTGTCATGTTCCACAAGGAAAAAGGTTGCATGATCCAGTGACTTTGTTCTGTTAAACGGGTAACAAGCTGCGATCCAGTGTCTTTTTCATGTTCCACAGGGTAGCAAGCTCATGCCCCATTCTTTGTTCAGTTTCCACGGGAAAAAGTTTTGCAGATCAAGTGTTTGTTCATTTTCCACGGGGTAAAAAGCTGCAGTCCAGAGTCTTTGTTCAATGTTCCAAAAGGGTAAACAAGTTGCATGCCCAGTGTCTTTGCCCCCCCCCCCCCCCCCCCCCCCTGTTAAAAGGTAACAAGCTGCATACCAGTGTCTTTTTCATTTTCCAAAGGGGGTAACAAGCTGATGATCCTTTGTCTTTGTTCAGTGCTCACAAGGTAACAAACTGTATGATCCAGGTTTTTGTTCAGTTTTCCACAGGGCAACAAGTGTTGCATGATCCAGTTCTTGTTCAGTTTTCCCAAAAAGGGGGGTAAAAAAGTGTTCGTGATCAAGTGCTTTGGGTTCATGTTCCACGGGTAACAAGCTGCATGATCCAGTGTCTTTGTTCAGTGTTTTTACGGGGTAACAACTGCATACCAGTGTCTTTGTTCAGTTTCCACAAGGTAAAAAGGTCTAATCCAGTGTCATTGTTCAGTGTTCCTGGGTAACAAGTGTTGCTATCCAGGTCTTTTTTTCAGTGTTCCACGGGGTAACAAGCTGCATGACCCATGTCTTTGTTCAATTTAAAAAGGGGTAACAGCTACATGATCCTGTCTTTGTTCAGTGTTCCACAGGGTAACAAGTGTTGCATGCCCAGTGTCTTTGTTCAGTGTTCCACAGGGAAAAGCTGCATGATCCAGTGTCTTTTTTTCATTTTTCCAAAAGGAAAAAGTTGCTGATCCGGTCTTTTCAGTGTTCCAAAAAGGAAAACAAGCGCATGACCCGTGTCTTTGTTCATGTTCCAGGGGGCAACAATGTTGCATGATCCAGTGTCCTTGTTCGTGTTCCAAAAGGGAACAAGAGGCATGATCCAGTGTCTTTGTTGTGTTCCACAAAGTAACGTTTTTCATATAAAGTGTCTTGTTCGTTCCACAGGGTAACAAGCTGCATGATCCAGTGTCTTTGTTCATGTTCCACAGGGTAACAAGTGTTGCATGACCAGTGCTTTGTTCAGTGTTCCACAGGGTAACAGTCATGATCAAGTGCTTTGTTCAGGTTCCACGGGGTAACAAGCTGCATGATCCAGTTCTTTTTTCAGTGTTCCACGGGTAACAAGCTGCATGATCCAGTGTTTTTGTTCAGTTTTCCACAAGGAAAACAAGCTACATGATCCAGTGTCTTTGTTCACTTTTCCACAGGGTAACAAGCGCATGATCCGGTCTTTGTTCAGTGTTCCACAAGGTAACAAGTTCATGATCAGTGTCTTTGTTCATTTTCCCAAAAGGTAACAAGCTGCATGATCCATGTCTTTGTTCGTGTTCCAGGGGAAACAAGTGTTGCGATCCAGTGTCCTTGTTCGTGTTCCAAAGGAAACAAGGCATGATCCTGTCTTTGTTCAGGGTTTTCCACAAAGTAACAATTTGCACATAAAGTGCTTTGTTCATGTTCCACGGGGTAACAAGCTGCATGATCCATGTCTTTGTTCGGTTCCACGGGGTAACAAGTGTTGCATATCCAGTGTCTTTGTTCAGTGTTCCACAGGGTAACAAAACATGAAAATGTCTTTGTTCAGTGTTCCACAGGGTAACAAGCTGCATGACCAGTGTTTTGTTCAGTTTTCCACAGGGTAACAAGGGGTGATCCATGTTTTTGTTCAGTGCCACAAGGGTAAAAAGCTACAGATCCAGTGTCTTTGTTCACTGTTCCACGGGGAACAAGCTGCATGACCAGTGTCTTGTTCAGTGTTCCACAGGGCAAAAAGCTGAAAATCCAGGTTTTTTGTTCAGTGTCCAAAAAGGGTAACAAGCTGCATGATTCAGTATCTTTGTCAGGTTCCAAAAGGTAAAAAGTGACATGATCCATGTTTTTGTTCAGTTTCCACGGGTAAAAAGGTTTTGCTGATCAATGTCTTTTTTCATTTTCCACAGGGCAACAAGCGATGATCCAGTGTCTTTTTTCAGTGTTCCAACAAGGTAACAAGCTGCATGATCTTTTGGGTCTTTGTTCAGTGCCCACAGGTAACAAGCTCCCGAAAGGCTTTGTTCGTTTCCACGGGGGCAAAAAGTGTTCATGATCCAGTGCCCCTTGTTCGGGTTTTTCCACAAGGCAACAAGCACTGTTCCATGTGTTTTTTCGTTTTTCCACAGGGTAACAATGTTGCATGTCAAGTGTCTTTGTTCATTTTCCCAAGGAAAACAAGCTGCATGATCCATGTCTTTCTTCAGTGTTCCACAGGGCAACAATTTTCATGATGTGTCCTTGTTAAGTTTTCCCAAAAGGCAAAAAGCTACATGATCCAGTTGTTTGTTCAGTCTCAACGGGTAACAAGTGTTGCATACCCAGTGTCTTTGTTCATTTTTGTTCCCCACGGGGAAACAACTGCATACCCAGTGTCTTTTTTTCAGTGTTCCCGGGGGCAAAAAAGGTTTCTGATCCAGTGTCTTTGTTAGTGTTCCACAGGGTAAAAGCTGCATGATCCAGTGTCTTTGTTCAGTGTTCCCAGGGTAAAAAGCTGCATGACCCAGTGTCTTGTTCGTTTTTCCACAGGGTAAAAAGTTTGCAGATCCATGTTTTTGTTCATGTTCCACAGGGTACAAGTGCATGATCCAGGGCCCTTGTTCAGAGTTCCACGGGTTACAAGCTACATGACCCAGTGTCTTTTTTTCATGTTCCACAGGGTAACAAGTTTTGCAGTCCAGTGCTTTGTTCAGTGTTCCACAGGGTAACAAGCTGCATGATAGGTCTTTGTCAGTTTTTCCAAAAGGGGAAAAGTTGCTGACCAGTGTCTTTGTTCAGTGTTCCCAAAGGTAACAAGCTGCAGATCCAGTGTCTTTTTTCGTGTTCCAAAAGGAAAACAAGTGCATGATCCTTTTTGTTCATTTTCCACAGGGAACAAGCGCATGATCCATGCTTTGTTCAGTTTTCCCAAAAGGGTAACAACTGCATGACCAGTGTCTTGTTCAGTGTTCCACAGGGCAACAAGCGCATATCCATGTTTTTGTTCAGTGTTCCAAAAGGGTAAAAAGCTGCATGCCCAGTGTCTTTGTTCAGTTTTCCAAAAGGGGAAAAAGCTGCATGATTCAGTGTTTTTGTTCAGTTTTCCACAGGGTCAAGTGTTGCATGATCCATTGTCTTTGTTCAGTGTTCCACAGGGAAACAAGTTTGCATGATCCAGTGTCTTTGTTCATGTTCCAAAATGAAAACAAGCTGCAATCCGTGTCTTGCGGCCACAGGGTAAAAGTGTTGCATGATAAGTTCTTTTTCAGTGTTCCACGGGGTAACAACTGCATGACCATTTTTTGTTCAGTGCCCACAAGGTAACAATCTGCATGTTTCAGTTCTTTGTTCAGTTTTTCCACAGGGCAACAAATTTGCTGATAAGTGTCCTTGTTCAGTTTTCCAAAAGCAACAAGCTGCATGATCCATGTCTTTTTCAGTTTTTCCACAGGGTAACAAGTTTGCATGATAAAAGTGTCTTTTTTCAGTGCTCCCAGGGTAACAAGCTGCTGATCCATGTCTTTGTTCAGTGTTCTACAGGGTAACAAGCTGATGATCCATGTCTTTGTTAAAGTTTCCACAAGGAACAAGGTGCATAATCCAGTGTCATTTTTCAGTTTTCCTAGGGTAAAAATGTTCTGATCCAGTGTTTTTGTTCAGTTTCCACGGGGGTAAAAGCTGCTGATCCAGGCGAGAGTTAAACGGGGTAACAAGCACATATCCAGTTCTTTGTTAAAATGTTCCACGGGGTAAAAAGTCTTGCATGACCAGTGTTTTTGTTCAGTGTTCCACAGGGTAACAAGCTGCATATCCAGTGCCCTTTGTTCAGTTTTTCCACAAGGTAACAAATTGCATGATCCATGTCTTTGTTCAGTTTTTCAAAAGGAAAAAGCTGATGATCCAGTGTCTTTGTTCGCGTTCCACAGGGAAAAAGTGTTGCATGATCCGTGTCTTTGTTCAGTGTTCCAAAGGTAACAACTGCAGATCCAGTGTCTTTGTTAGGTTCCCGGGGTAACAAGTGTTGCATGATCAAGTGTCTTTTTCGTTTTCCACAGGGTAATAGCGCATGATCCTTATCTTTGTTCAGGCTCCAAAAGGGGTAAAAAGCTCCATGATCCAGTGTCTTTGTTCAGTGTTCCAGAGGGCAACAAGCGTTGCTGATCCTTTCCCTTGTTCAATGTTCCACAAAGGCAACAAGAGGCATGATCCTTTGTTTTGTTCAGTGTTCCCAATTTAAAAAAAGCTGCATGATCCAGTGTTTTTGTTCAGTGTTCCACAGGGAAACAAGTGTTCCAGGATCAGTAACTTTTTTCCAGGGGGCTAAACAATATTTTAATTTACGACGGTAAGTTGTTCAAATGTGAGAGAAAAAAAAGGAGGCTTACAAGTGCTTTTCCTATGTTTAGGAAAGTGTAGCCCCTTTTTTGTAAATGTGGGTGTACGGTAAGGCGGTAGCCCGGGAGACTAAGAAATCGTAATGCACATTGAAAAAAAACCCATACCCCCGGCCCGGGATTAAACCCCGCGGCATAGAGTTCAAAACTCCAGCCCGTCGCTTTAGCCACTAGCCCACTAGCCACAATAAGACATCCACTAGGTATATTTCTACACCAAGGAAGGTTAGCACAGGCACCTCTGTGACCCAAAAGCAATTTTTTTTACAGACGAATCTCCACTGCGTGGCCTGACAACTCTAGCTAAAGTCCCTTCATGCCGTCAACCCCGGGCGGGGGTAGGGTTTTTTTTTGCAATCGTGTCATTACGTTTCTTGAGCCCTGTTGACGGCAGTGAAGGGACTTGAGCTAGAGTTCGTCACGGCCACGCCTTGGAGATTCGTCTTAAAAAAACTTGCTTTTGGGTCACAGGGTGCCTGTGTAACCTTTTCTATTTTTAAAAATAACCTATTTGGGAAAAACTTATTGTGGCTAGCTGGTCTAGTGGCAACGCGACGGGCTGGAGTTTTGAACTCTAACCGCGGGGTTAAACCCCGGCCGGGGTATGGTTTGCTGTGCTGTTTTGTTTAAGAAAATACTTAATGCTTCACTCGTGGGAGGCCCCGTTTTGGGACTTGGGTAGTTTAGCCGTTGGTTTGTTATTATGTCTGTTAAACATAACTGTGGGCCTCCTGCAGTGGGGGCCCCGAGTTATCGTTTATACAGACATAATATCAAAGGAACTTTTTCAACTACTGGTCCCAACTCGGGGCCTCCTACGGTGAAACACCCTGTACCAGAAGGTTTTGTAAAACATATCAACAGTTGTGACTCTGCCTTTCCCAGTTGGTCACATGGGACACAAATTAAATTTTTGCAGTAGTATTTTGTCCCCACACCCCGAGATCACTGCCATTTTTTCCCCAAAATATACTAAAAACCTTTTTTTGCGAAAACAATTTTTTTTAAGCCAATTTTTTTTTATCAGTTGTTAAAAAAAAATTAACTAATAAGTTTTTTCAAGGAGTGTTAGTTATAAAAATTAAAAGCATTATAACTGCAAGATGTTTACTAATATTAAAAACCAAATTTAAATTTTTATAACCCCCTTTTTATTTCAGGTGTAAAGATCGGTATGAAACACAGTGTTGTAGTGTATCACTAACCCTTTTTGTGCCCCCCCCCCGTGTTGTGTTGTAAACAAAATTGTTTTAGCCCCCAGTGTTTTATGTACAAAACTTGGGGTTTTCCCTCAGTGTTGTAGTGTATAACAACATTGTTGTAGCCCCCAGTGTTGAGTGTTTAAAAAAAACACTTGTTGAAATCCTCAGGTTGTAGTGTATCACAACCGTTGTACCCTCTGTTGTAGGTATCCTAAAACTTTTGTAGCCCCCCAGTGTTGTGTGTATACAAACTTTTGTAGCCCTCAGTTTGTATGTACAACCACTTGTTGTGCCCTCAGTGTTGTAGGACACTAAAATTTTGAGCCCCAGTGTTGAGGTACCCTCACTTGTTGTAGCCCCCGTGTTTTTTTGTTATCACAACCTTGTTGTAGCCCTCAGTGTTGTAGTGTATCACACAATTGTTGTACCCTCAGTGTTGTGTGTTCACTACACTTGTTGTTTGCCCTCTGTTGTAGTGTATCACAACACTTGTTGTAGCCCCCAGGTTGTAGGTATCACTACAAAATTGTTTTAGCCCTCTTGGTAGTGTATCACAACACTTGTTGAGCCCTCAGTGTTGTGTGTTCACTACATTGTTGAGCCCTCAGGGTTGTATGTATACTACACTTTTGGGGCCCCAGTGTTGTAGGTATCACTACACTTGTTGTACCCCATGTTGTATGTATCACTAACTTTTTGTGCCCTCAGTGGGAAATGTACACTACACTAGTTTTAGCCCCCCATGTTGTTTTTGTACACTACACTTGTTGTACCCTCATGTTGTATGTATCACAAAACTTTTTTAGCCCTCAGTGTTTAGTGTATCACTACACTTTTTGTGCCCCGGGTTTTGTGTTTTACTACCTTGTTGTAGCCCTAGTGTTTTAGTGTTCACTCACTTGTTGTAGCCCCAGTGTTTAGGTATCACAACACTTGTTGTAGCCCTCAGTGTTGTATGGGTCACACACTTGTTGTAGCCCCAGTGTTGTGGTATCACTACACTTGTTGTAGCCCCCAGTGGTAGTGTATCACTACCTTGTTGTACCCCCAGTGTTTTTAGTGCATCATACACTTGTTGTAGCCTCATGTTGTAGTTATTTCTACACTTGTTTAGCCCTGTGTTGTTGTAACACTACATTGTTGTAGCCCCCGTGTTGTATGTATCACAACACTTGTTTAGCCCCATGTGTAGTGATCACAAAACTTTTGTAGCCCCCAGTGTTGTAAGGGATCACTACACTTTTGTACCCTCAGTGTTTTTATGTATCACTACACTTGTAGCCCCCGTGTTTAGTTATTACTACACTTGTTGTGCCCTCATGTTGTAGTGTTCACTACACTTGTTGTAGCCCCCCAGTGTTGAGTGTATTACTACCTTGTTGTAGCCCCAGTGATGTAGTGTATCAAAACCTTGTTGTGCCCTCAGTGTTGCAGTGTAAACACCAAAACTTTTTGTAGCCCCAGGTTGTAGTATCACTACATTGTTGTAGCCCCCGTGTTGTGTGTATTACTAATTTTGTAGCCCTCAGTGTTTTATGTAAAAACTACACTTGTTGTACCCTCAGTGTTGTAGGTTCACTAACTTTGTACCCCTCAGTGTTGTATGTATCCAAAATTGTTTTAGCCCTCAGGGTTTAGTGATCACAACTTGTTTTTAGCCCTCTGTTGTAGTGTAACACTCACTTGTTTTTAGCCCCCAGGTTTGAAGTGTATACTACACTTTTTGTAGCCCTCGTGTGTAGTGTATCACAAAATTGTTGTAGCCCTCATGTTTGTGTTTCACACACTTGTTTAGCCCTCAGTGTTTAGGTTTACTACACTTTTTTTAGCCCAGTTTGTAGGTATCACTACACTTGTTGTAGCCCTCATGTTGTAGGTATTACTACACTTGTTTTAGCCCCGTGTTTATGTAACATACACTTGTTGTAGCCCCCGTGTTGTAGTGTTCACTACACTTGTTTAGCCCCCGTGTTTTATGTATCACAACACTTTTTTGTAGCCCCCATGTTGTAGTGTTACTACACTTTTTGTAGCCCTCATGTTGTGTGTAACATAACTTGGTAGCCCTCAGTGTTAAGTGTATCACTACACTTGTTTTTCCCCAGGTTTAGTGATCACAACACTTGTTGTACCCCAGTGTTTGTGTGTATCACTAACTTGTTGAGCCCCCAGTGTTGTAGTGTATCACTACACTTTTTTTACCCTCAGTGTTGTAGTGTATCACTACACTTGTTTTGCCCTCAGTGTTGTAGTGTTCCTACTTGTTTAGCCCCTTTTTGTAGTGATCACAAAACTTTTTGTACCCTCAGTGTTGTATGTATCATACACTTGTTGTAGCCCTTTAGTGTTTTTGTGTATCAAACTTTTGTACCCCGTGTTTTTAGTGTACACAACCTTTTGTAGCCCCAGTGTTGTAGGTATCCACACTGTTTAGCCCTCAGGTTGTAGGGATCACTACACTTGTTGTACCCCGGTTGTAGTGTTCACTACACTTGTTGTAGCCCTCGTGTTGAGTGTATCATAACTTGTTGTACCCTCGGGTTTTGTGTATCAAACACTTTTTGTAGCCCTCTGTTTAGTGTATCACTACACTTTTTTGGGCCCCCAGTGTTGTAGTGTATCACAAAACTTGTTGTAGCCCTCAGTGTTGTGTGTTCACTACACTTGTTGAGCCCCCGTGTTGTAGGTACACACACTTTTGTAGCCCCCAGTGTTGTAGTTTTCCTACATTGTTGTAGCCCTCATGTTGAGTGTATCACAAATTGTTGTAGCCCCCAGTGTTTTTAGTGCATCACTACACTTGTTGTAGCCCCCAGGTGTAGTGTATCACTACACTTTTTTGTAGCCCTCGTGTTGTAGGTATCACTACACTTGTTGTAGCCCCAGGGGTTGGATGCATCATACCTTTTTGGGAGCCCTCAGTGTTGTAGTGTATTATACACTTGTTTAGCCCTCAGTGTTGTGTGTATCACTCACTTGTTGTAGCCCTCGTGTTGTGTGTATCACAAAACTTGGTTTTACCCCAGTGTTGTAGTGTATCACAACACTTGTTGTAGCCCCCCCGTGTTGTAGGTTCACTCCCCCTTGTTGTAGCCCTCAGTGTTGTAGTGTATCACACACTTGACCCTCAGTGTTGTAGTGTATTTCTAACCTTTTTTTGTACCCTCATGTTTATGTATCACACAGTTGTCCCCAGGTTGTGTGTATTACTACACTTGTTGTGCCCCTGATGAGTGTTCACACCTTGGGTTTTAGCCCTCAGTGTTGCAGTGTATCACTACACTTGTGTAGCCCTCAGTGTTGTGTGTATCAACCTTGTTGTAGCCCTCAGTGTTGTAGTTTTACTACACTTGGTTTTAGCCCTCAGGGGTTTTAGGTAACACACCTTGTTGTCCCTAGTGTTGTAGTGTATCACTAATTGTTGTAGCCCCAGTGTTGTAGTGTATCACAACACTTTTTGTACCCTCAGTGTTGAGTGTATCACTACACTTGTTTAGCCCTCGTGTTGAGTGTAACACTACACTTGTTGTAGCCCTCAGTGTTGAAGTTATCATCACTTGTTTTGCCCCAGTGTTTAGTGTTTACAACCTTGTTGTGCCCTCATGTTTTAGTTTCACTACACTTTTGTCCCTCAGTTTGTAGTGTATCACTACACTGTTGTAGCCCATGTTGTATGTATCACACACTTGTTTAGCCCCAGGGTTTTAGTGTTTTCCCAAAACTTGTTGTAGCCCCCCTGTTTTTGGGGTAACACTAAACCCTTTTGTAGCCCCCAGTGTTTAAATGATCACTACACTTTTTGTAGCCCCCATGTTGTTTGTATCCAACACTTGTTGTCCCTCAGTGTTTAGTGTATACTCCTTGTTGTAAACCTCAGTGTTTGTGTTTACTACATTGTTGTGCCCTCAGTGTTGTAGTGTATCATACACTTTTGTAGCCCCCCAGTGTGTATGTTTTCACAAACTTGTTTTTAGCCCTCAGTGTTGTATGTATCAAAAACTTGTTGTGCCCTCAGTGTTGTAGTGTATCACTACACTTGTTTTTAGCCCCCAGGTTGTAGTGAAACACTCACTTGTTGTAGCCCTCAGTGTTTATGTATCACTACACTTGTTTAGCCCCCCAGTGTTGTAGTGTATCACTACCTTGTTTTAGCCCCCAGTGTTGTAGTTTCACTTTTCTCACTTTTGTAGCCCTCATGTTGTAGTGATCAAAACTTGTTTAGCCCCCAGTGTTTTGTATCACAACCTTGTTTAAACCCTCGTTTGTATGTATCACTACCTTGTTGTAGCCCCCAGTGTTGAGTGTTCACACACTTGTTGTAGCCTCATTTTGGTATCCTACACTTGTTGTAGCCCCTCATTGGTAGTGTATCACACATTTTTTGTAGCCTCAGTGTTGTAGTGTATCACAACCTTTTTGTAGCCCCAGTGTTGTATGTACATACACTTGTTGTGCCCCCGTGTTGTAGTGTATCACTACACTTGTTGTGCCCCAGTTTGTAGGATACTCACTTGTTGAGCCCTCAGTGTTTAGTGTATCACACACTTGTTGTAGCCCCATTTTTTAGTGATCACTACACTTGTTGTAGCCCTCAGTGTTTGTGTATCACAACACTTGTTGTAGCCCTCGGTTTGTAGTGTACCCCTACATTGTTTAGCCCTCGGGGTTTTTGTGTTCACTACATTGTTTGTAGCCCTCATGTTGTATGTAATCACTACACTTTTTGTAGCCCTCAGTGTTTTATGTATCACAACCCTTTTGTGCCCTCTGTTGTAGTGCATCACTACACTTTTTGTGCCCCCGTGTTGTAGTGTATCACTAACTTTTTGTAGCCCTCATTTTTGTAGTTTCACTACATTGTTGTAGCCCCCATGTTGTAGTGCATACACATTTTTGTACCCCCAGTGTTGTAGTGTTCACTAAAACTTTTTGTAGCCCTCAGTGTTGTAGTGATACTACACTTGTTTTTACCCTCATGTTGTAGTGTACCTAACTTGTTGTAGCCCCAGTGTTTAGTGTATCAAACACTTGTTGTAGCCCTCAGTGTTGTATGTATCACACACTTGTTTCCCCCGTTTGAGTGTATCCTCACTTGTTTAGCCCCCAGGTTGTAGTGTATCACACACTTGTTTAGCCCTCAGTGTTGAGTGTATTATAACTTTGTTTTTAAACCCCATGTTGTAGTGTATCACTACACTTGTTTTAGCCCCAGTGTTTTTAGTGTACACAACACTTGGTTTGTAGCCCCATGTTTTATGTTCCAACCTTTTTGTAGCCCCAGTTTGTAGGTATCACTACCTTGTTGTGCCCTCAGTTTGTAGTGTATCACTACACTTGTACCCTCGTGTTGTAGTGTATACTACACTTTTTGTAGGGCCCCCCAGTGATGAGTTACACACAAATTTTTGTAGCCCTCAGTTTTGTAGTGTATTACTACACTTGTTGTACCCCCAGTGTGTAGGTTTCATACATTGTTGAGCCCCCAGTGTTGCAGTGTTCACTACACTTTTTTGTAGCCCTCGGTTGTAGTGTACACACACTTTTTGAGCCCTCAGTGTGTTGTTTATTCTAAAACTTGTGTACCCTCGTGTTGTAGTGTAACACTACACGTTTGCCCCAGTGTTGTGGGTTTTCACTACCTTGTTGTGCCCTCTGTTGTAGTTATCACAAACTTGTTGAGCCCCATGTTGAGGTAACCCCCACACTTGTTGGCCCTCAGTTTGAATGGGATCACTACACTTGTTGAGCCCTCATGTTGAGTGTATCACAACACTTGTTGAGCCCTCAGTTTGTAGTGTATCACACACTTGTTGTAGCCCTCGTGTTGTAGTGTTCACTACACTTTTGGGACCCTCAGTGTTGTAGTGTTTCATCCTTTTTAGCCCCCAGGTTGTAGTGATTACTCATTGTTGTAGCCCTCTGTTGTAGTGTATCACTACACTTGTTGAGCCCCAGTGTTGTAGTGTATAACCTTGTTTAGCCCTCATGTTGTAGTGTATCCAAAACTTTTTGTAGCCCCAGGGTTTTTTAGTGTTCACTACACTTGTTTTGCCCCCAGTTTGTAGTGATCATACACTTTTGTAGCCCTCAGTGTTTAGGATCACTACACTTGTTGTACCCCGTGTTTTTAGTGTACACAACACTTTTGTAGCCCTCAGTGTTGTAATGTATCACTACACTGGTTGTACCCCCATGTTGTAGTGTAAACACTACACTTGTTGTAGCCCCAGTGTTGTAGTGTATCACTACACTTGTTGTAGCCCTCGTGTTTAGTGTACACTACACTTTTGTTGCCCCATGTTGTGTGTAAACACATTGTTGTACCCTCAGGGGTTTTAGTGTACACTACACTTGTTGTAGCCCCCAGTGTTGTAGGTATCAACACTTGTTGTAGCCCTCGTGTTGTAGTGTATCACTCACTTTTTGTAGCCCCATTGTTTAGAAATTTTTCTGCACTTGTTGTGCCCTCAGTGTCGTGGTATCACTACACTTGTTGTAGCCCCATTGTTGTAGTGTATCACTACACGTTCTAGCCCTCAGTGTTTTAGTGTATTACTGCACTTGTTGAGCCCTCATTTTTGTAGGGTATTATGCACTTGTTGTAGCCCTCAGAGTTGTATGATACTACATTGTTTTAGCCCTTTTTGTTGTATGTAAATTTCTGCACTTGTTTTACCCTCAGAGTTTTTAGTTATCCTACACTTGTTGTAGCCCTTATTTTTGTGGTATTACTGCACTTGTTTTTAGCCCTCGAGTTTTTGTTCCAAAAACTTGTTGTAGCCTTTTTTTGTTTGTAGTGTTTACTGCACTTTTTTGTGCCCCAGTGTTGTATGTATCACTACACTTGTTGTAGCCCTCATTGTTGTAGTGTATCACTACACTTGTTGTAGCCCTTATTGTTGTAGTGTATTACTGCACTTGTTGTAGCCCTCAGTGTTGTAGTGTATCACTACACTTGTTGTAGCCCTCATTGTTGTAGTGTATCACTACACTTGTTGTAGCCCTCAGTGTTGTAGTGTTTCACTACACTTGTTGTAGCCCTCAGTGTTGTAGTGTATCACTACACTTGTTGTAGCCCTCAGTGTTGTAGTGTTTCACTACACTTGTTGTAGCCCTCAGTGTTGTAGTGTATCACTACACTTGTTCTAGCCCTCAGCGTTGTAGTGTATCACTACACTTGTTGTAGCCCTCAGTGTTGTAGTGTATCACTACACTTGTTGTAGCCCTCAGTGTTGTAGTGTATCACTGCACTTGTTGTAGCCCTCAGTGTTGTAGTGTATTACTACACTTGTTCTAGCCCTCAGTGTTGTAGTGCATCACTGCACTTGTTCTAGCCCTCAGTGTTGTAGTGTATCACTACACTTGTAGCCCTCAGTGTTATAGTGTATCATTACACTTGTTGTAGCCCTCATTGTTGTAGTGTATTACTGCACTTGTTGTAGCCCTCAGTGTTGTAGTGTATTACTACACTTGTTGTAGCCCTCATTGTTGTAGTGTATTACTGCACTTGTTGTAGCCCTCAGTGTCGTAGTGTATCACTACACTTGTTGTAGCCCTCAGTGTCGTAGTGTATCACTACACTTGTTGTAGCCCTCAGTGTCGTAGTGTATCACTACACTTGTTGTAGCCCTCAGTGTTGTAGTGTATTACTACACTTGTTGTAGCCCTCATTGTTGTAGTGTATCACTACACTTGTTGTAGCCCTTATTGTTGTAGTGTATTACTGCACTTGTTGTAGCCCTCATTGTTGTAGTGTATTACTGCACTTGTTGTAGCCCTCAGAGTTGTAGTGTATCACTACACTTGTTGTAGCCCTCAGTGTTGTAGTGTATCACTACACTTGTTGTAGCCCTTATTGTTGTAGTGTATTACTGCACTTGTTGTAGCCCTCAGAGTTGTAGTGTATCACTACACTTGTTGTAGCCCTCATTGTTGTAGTGTATCACTACACTTGTTGTAGCCCTTATTGTTGTAGTGTATTACGCTACTTGTTGTAGCCCTCAGTGTTGTAGTGTATCACTACACTTGTTGTAGCCCTCATTGTTGTAGTGTATCACTACACTTGTTGTAGCCCTCAGTGTTGTAGTGTATTACTACACTTGTTGTAGCCCTCAGTGTTGTAGTGTATCACTACACTTGTTGTAGCCCTCAGTGTTGTAGTGTATCACTACACTTGTTGTAGCCCTCAGTGTTGTAGTGTATCACTACACTTGTTGTAGCCCTCAGTGTTGTAGTGTATCACTACACTTGTTGTAGCCCTCAGTGTTGTAGTGTATCACTACACTTGTTCTAGCCCTCAGCGTTGTAGTGTATCACTACACTTGTTGTAGCCCTCAGTGTTGTAGTGTATCACTACACTTGTTGTAGCCCTCAGTGTTGTAGTGTATCACAACACTTGTTGTAGCCCTCAGTGTTGTAGTGTATCACTACACTTGTTGTAGCCCTCATTGTTGTAGTGTATCACTACACTTGTTGTAGCCCTCAGTGTTATAGTGTATCACTACACTTGTTGTAGCCCTCATTGTTGTAGTGTATTACTGCACTTGTTGTAGCCCTCAGTGTTATAGTGTATCACTACACTTGTTGTAGCCCTCATTGTTGTAGTGTATTACTGCACTTGTTGTAGCCCTCAGTGTCGTAGTGTATCACTACACTTGTTGTAGCCCTCATTGTTGTAGTGTATTTTTATTTATTTATTTATTTATTATAAATTTGTGCACACATACAGAGGTACAAAAAAAATACAGATAAGAGCAGTATGCCAAAGCCACTTATACTATGCATAGCATTACGGGCTGGCTTAAAATTAACTTAAGATTAACTAAGCAATGATGAAGTCAGTGATAAAACATTAATGTAAACAGATTACTATAAAGCACAAGTGAGTATTACAAAGACAGGTCATGTGAAGGATTCTGTTAGGTAGTGTATTTAAAAAATAATAAAGTTAGATTGGGTTTTAGGTTTAACATTTATGTGATATAATTGTGAGAAACATTTAAGATATACAATTTATAAGGTTCAGTTATTCAGTATTTATTTGGTTTTGGGTGAGTAAGTGACTTTGAGTAGAGACTTGAATTTATAAACAGGTAGTGTTTCTTTTATATTTACAGGTAATGAATTCCAGATTTAGGGCCTTTTATGTGCATTGAGTTTTTGCATAGTGTGAGATGAACACGAGGAACATCAAAGAGTGATCTGTGCCTTGTGTTATGGTCATGTGTTCTGTTGAGGTTGGCAAGAGATGTTTGAGGGGGGGTTAATATCAGAGTTAAGTGTTCTATGTATTAATGGGTGCAGTAATAAGTATGATGTTTTGTATGGTGAGTAGGTTTAGTGTATTGAATATTGGTGGAGTGTGCTGCCTGAAAGTGAGAATTTGTTATCATTCTAACTGCAGCCTTTTGTTGGTAATTAGTGGTCTAGATGGTTAACTGTTGTTGAGCCCCATGCACAAATTCCATAGGTGAGATAGGGGTAAATAAGAGAGTGATATAGGGCCAGGAGGGCTGACTGTGGAACATAGAAACCGTATCTTCGATAGTATGCCTACAGTCTTTGGAAATTTTCTTAGAAATTTGTTGTATATGTGTATGAATTTGAGTCTATTATCAAGGTGGATTCCTAAGAATTTTCCCTCTGTTAGCTTTGTGATAGGTATCCGTTTTATCATTATGTTAAGGGGGACATCTGTACTCTGTTACCAAACTGAAGAAGTGGGTTTTTGGGTCAATGTTTATGTAAGTTTTGTTAGTCCTCATCCGGGTAGATATTTTCTGTAATTCGGTAATTTAACAGTATTGGCTAGTGTGACTGGGCTCGGGTGAGAGAAGACGTATGTAGTGTCATCTGCAAATAGTGTGGGTTTGAGTAATTGCGAAGCATTTGGAAGGTCATTTATGTATAGGAGAAAGAGAAGGGGGGCCAAGGACACTTCCCTGTGGGACAACCAACTGAAATTTGGGTTGCGCAGAAATTTTTGCCCCATTTGCGTACACATATTGGCTTCTGTTGCTGAGGTATGACTTGAGGTAATTGAGGGAGTGCCCTCTTATCCCAAAATAGTGGTACAATTTTTACGTGGAGCAAGTCATGGTCAACTTATCAAAAGCTTTACGTAATCAATGAAGATCCCCAGGGGACTTCTTTTTCTCTATTGCAGTGTATAAGTTCTAGCATGTGAAATAATAGCATCATTAGTATTTTATTAGGCCTGAATCCAAATTGGCGGGGGTTGAGTATTTTTTGGGGAGATAAGGTAGGAGTTAAAATTCGTTTATGAATTAGTTTTCAAAGATTTTTTGAGAGAGGGTTTAAGTTGGATATTGGCCTATAGTTATTCAACTCTTTTTTGGGTCTCCTCCTTTGTGGATCGGGGTGACCCTTGCTATTTGAGTACTGTGGGGAAGGGGGAGGATTCAATGGATTTTTTTAAAGAGTGTTGCAATGATGGAGATAGCACTTGTGACACTTTTTTTAAAATAAAGGGTGGTAAGGTACTTAAATCTCCTGCCTTGTTTTTTAGTGCATTGATAATAAAGGGGGACTTCGTATGGGTTAGTCGGAGCTAGGAACAGTGTGTTCGGGTAGTTGCCGGTGAGGTAGTTATTTGGTGGGGTATCTGAGCTTGGGATTTTATGGGCAAGGTTTTGTCCTATAGTGGAGAAGAAATCATTGAGTCTGTTTGCTGTTTCTGTTTGTGGGAGTTGGTTCATCTGATTTTTGCTAATTTTATTTCGCTATTTCGTGATATCTTTTTTGTTCCCAGAATTTCAGATAGTGTTTCCAGTCTTTTTTATATCACCTCGTAAGTTGGATAATCTGTTCTCATAATACAATTTTTTTGCCCTTCTTATCAGGCTGGTTAGGATTGACGAGTAACGTTTTTTTTGGTCTCTGGTTTATGTGACCCATTCGTACTGTTTTTCAAAATTGGTGATTTGTATTTATGGATTTGAGAATGCTGGGGGTTAGCCAGGGACTGTTCAGTCTCTTTGCTGTCAAACTGTTTAGTTTTTTTAGGGGAGTGCTTTTTTATAGAGGTATTGGTCTTTTTAGAAAATTATTAATACATTCGTCAATACTGTATAGATTTCTAGCTCAGTGGCCATCAATGTTTGGCTAATGCTTTGCGAAGTTATTAATGGCTGCCTCATTGTGAAGTCTGAAGGGGACTTTAGTATGTCTTGGTAGTTTACCAAGAGTTGTTATGAGGAAAAGTAGGGTAGTGGTCTGTGGTATTATCTGTAATTATGCCTGATTTTAAGGGATATGGTGTTTGGCCAGATTGGTCAAGTAGGGAAACACTAGTCTCTTTTAACTCTTGTAGGTTTTGTTACTGTTGGTAGTAACCATACAGTTACTCATTGTGTTTGTGAATTCAGTAACGTGTGGTCCTGGTCTTGCAGGAGATTTATATTGAAGTCACCTGAGAGTAGTAAGTGATCTTTGTTCATGCGTGCATCAGTTATCATACTTCCTAGATTTTTACTAAATTGGCTAATGTTTGACTGTGGAACTCTGTAGATGTTTATCAATGTGAGAGGTTTTTGTAGGGATTGGATTTGAATTTAGCTATTATATATTCCCCATGTTCATCCCTTGTGCAAGTATTAGTGATACATTCTAAATTGGTCTGAGTAGTATATGGCTGTGCCACCCCCCTTTTTGGTCTGGCCTACAGTTGTGTATGGCTGTGTAACCAGGAATGGCATAGACATCTGTACTATCAGGCTTTAGCCAGGGTTTTAGTTTGTGTAATGAGGACATATTGGCATGTAAAGGAATTTAGTAATGCTATGAGGTCATCGTAATGCTTGCTTAAAGATCTGATAAATTTTAGTTAAAGATAGTTATGTTGTTGTTGGCACTGAGAAGTGCCTTTGATTGTTTTGCAGTGTAGTAAAACAGTAACTGTTTTTATTCATTTAAGTCATTAAATAAGAGGTTGGTATCAGGATCAATGCTTGTAGTCATAAGATTTGTAGTGAATCATAGTTAGAATTAAGTATAAAACAAAGTAAAAAGTCTTAAGCTAAAAAATAGCACCTGAATTATTTAACAAATGTAAAATAATGAGCTAAGGGACTAATACAAATAAAGTGATGATCATATAAATAGTGCTTGGGAATATGATAAATAGGTAGACTTAAAAAAGGAAATTTTTTAAAGTTATAAATTAAAGTTTAAAATTATAATTAAAAAGGGACTAATATAGGTTGTGGATAAATGAGCTTTGGGAAAATAATGGCAAGATTGTGAGCTTATTCTACTTTAGCACCTGAGAATAGCACCTTGATTTTTTTAACAGTTTTGGATATATAAACTAGGATAGTTATATAAAGCTAAAATAAAGGAGAAAATATAAAAGGGACTAAAATTAAGTAATGGTAAGCAAAGTTAAATGGACAGATGGTAGGAATTATAATATAAACTTATAATATAAAAATACAATTTGAAATGGTACTTGCAATTGCACTAGTCTGGTATGGGTTGTTGACAAGATCAAGGTTATAACTATAGATTTAAATTGACAAAATAAAATTCACTTGTTGTAGCCCTCAGTGTTATAGTGTATCACTACACTTGTTGTAGCCCTCATTGTTGTAGTGTATTACTGCACTTGTTGTAGCCCTCAGTGTCGTAGTGTATCACTACACTTGTTGTAGCCCTCACTGTTGTAGTGTATCACTACACTTGTTGTAGCCCTTATTGTTGTAGTGTATTACTGCACTTGTTGTAGCCCTCATTGTTGTAGTGTATTACTGCACTTGTTGTAGCCCTCAGAGTTGTAGTGTATCACTACACTTGTTGTAGCCCTTATTGTTGTAGTGTATTACTGCACTTGTTGTAGCCCTCAGAGTTGTAGTGTATCACTACACTTGTTGTAGCCCTCAGTGTTGTAGTGTATTACTGCACTTGTTGTAGCCCTCAGAGTTGTAGTGTATCACTACACTTGTTGTAGCCCTCATTGTTGTAGTGTATTACTGCACTTGTTGTAGCCCTCAGAGTTGTAGTGTATCACTACACTTGTTGTAGCCCTTATTGTTGTAGTGTATTACTGCACTTGTTGTAGACCTCAGAGTTGTAGTGTATCACTACACTTGTTGTAGCCCTCAGTGTTGTAGTGTATTACTGCACTTGTTGTAGCCCTCAGAGTTGTAGTGTATCACTACACTTGTTGTAGCCCTCATTGTTGTAGTGTATTACTGCACTTGTTGTAGCCCTCAGAGTTGTAGTGTATCACTACACTTGTTGTAGCCCTTATTGTTGTAGTGTATTACTGCACTTGTTGTAGCCCTCAGAGTTGTAGTGTATCACTACACTTGTTGTAGCCCTCAGTGTTGTAGTGTATTACTGCACTTGTTGTAGCCCTCAGAGTTGTAGTGTATCACTACACTTGTTGTAGCCCTCAGTGTGTAGTGTATTACTGCACTTGTTGTAGCCCTCAGAGTTGTAGTGTATCACTACACTTGTTGTAGCCCTCATTGTTGTAGTGTATCACAACACTTGTTGTAGCCCTTATTGTTGTAGTGTATTACTGCACTTGTTGTAGCCCTCATTGTTGTAGTGTATTACTGCACTTGTTGTAGCCCTCATTGTTGTAGTGTATTACTGCACTTGTTGTAGCCCTCAGTGTCGTAGTGTATCACTACACTTGTTGTAGCCCTCAGTGTTGTAGTGTATCACTACACTTGTTGTAGCCCTCAGTGTTGTAGTGTATCACTACACTTGTTGTAGCCCTCAGTGTTGTAGTGTATCACTACACTTGTTGTAGCCCTCAGTGTTGTAGTGTATCATTACACTTGTTGTAGCCCTCAGTGTTGTAGTGTATCACTACACTTGTTGTAGCCCTCAGTGTTGTAGTGTATCACTACACTTGTTCTAGCCCTCAGTGTTGTAGTGTATCACTACACTTGTTGTAGCCCTCATTGTTGTAGTGTATTACTGCACTTGTTGTAGCCCTCAGAGTTGTAGTGTATCACTACACTTGTTGTAGCCCTTATTGTTGTAGTGTATTACTGCACTTGTTGTAGCCCTCAGTGTTGTAGTGTATCACTACACTTGTTGTAGCCATCAGTGTTGTAGTGTATCACTACACTTGTTGTAGCCCTCAGTGTTGTAGTGTATCACTACACTTGTTGTAGCCCTCAGTGTTGTAGTGTATCACTACACTTGTTGTAGCCCTCATTGTTGTAGTGTATCACTACACTTGTTGTAGCCCTCAGTGTTGTAGTGTATCACTACACTTGTTGTAGCCCTCAGTGTTGTAGTGTATTACTACACTTGTTGTAGCCCTCAGTGTTGTAGTGTATCACTACACTTGTTCTAGCCCTCAGTGTTGTAGTGTATTACTGCACTTGTTGTAGCCCTCATTGTTGTAGTGTATTACTGCACTTGTTGTAGCCCTCATTGTTGTAGTGTATCACTACACTTGTTGTAGCCCTCATTGTTGTAGTGTATCACAACACTTGTAGCCCTCATTGTTGTAGTGTATCACAACACTTGTTGTAGCCCTCATTGTTGTAGTGTATCACAACACTTGTTGTAGCCCTCATTGTTGTAGTGTATCACAACACTTGTTGTAGCCCTCATTGTTGTAGTGTATCACAACACTTGTTGTAGCCCTCAATGTTGTAGTGTATCACTACACTTGTTGTAGCCCTCAGTGTTGTAGTGTATCACTACACTTGTTCTAGCCCTCAGTGTTGTAGTGTATCACTACACTTGTTGTAGCCCTCAGTGTTGTAGTGTATCATTACACTTGTTCTAGCCCTCAGTGTTGTAGTGCATCACTACACTTGTTCTAGTTGCAAGACTAGATATGTTGCAAGTACCTTCCGTAATAGTAAGACTGGTGTTGAAGAGAGTAGTCCGTGAGTGTTGCTTAGTCTTGTGATCTGACTCGCCTCCCAGACGTCATTTTGAGTCTCCCAGCCATTTCTAGAATCCTCACGATTTTAAAAACTAACTAGAACAAAAAATAACTTACATTTAACTGTTCTACAGAACTTATATAAGAGTTAAATCTGAGCTTACATGATATAAGACTTACATCTGAACTTACATGTTATAAAACTTAAATCTGAGCTTACATGATATAAGACTTAAATCTGAACTTACATGTTATAAGACTTACATCTGAACTTACATGTTATAAAACTTAAATCTGAGCTTACATGATATAAGACTTAAATTTGAACTTACATGTTATAAAACTTAAATCTGAGCTTACATGATATAAGACTTAAATCTGAACTTACATGTTATAAGACTTAAATCTGAACTTACATGTTTTAAGACTTAAATCTGAACTTACATGATGTAAGACTTAAATCTCAACTTACATGTTATAAGACTTAAATCTGAACTCAACAATGACGGTGATTGAACAATGAATCTGTTCATTCTGGTATAACTTTAGTTTAATTTTTGTTGATGAGTTTATTGTCCTTGTTCTTGTTGTGAGTGTAGCAAGATATGCGACATCAACGCCTTCCTTCCTTCCTCCATTCATTCATGTATTTTTTTATTCCTCCATTCAATTCTTACTTCATTCATATATTCCTTCCTTCCTTCTTTCATTTCTTTCTTACAATATGTAATTATTAACGTTCATTCATTTTTTTCTATTATATTTCCAGTGACTAGTTGTGTTGAGTGATGTTACTCTTGTTAGCTAGCAGTAGCAGTCACTCTCATACATCAGCTAGCAGTAGCAGTCACTCTCATACATCAGCTAGCAGTAGCAGTCACTCTCATACATCAGCTAGCAGTAGCAGTCACTCTCATACATCAGCTAGCAGTAGCAGTCACTCTCATACATCAGCTAGCAGTAGCAGTCACTCTCATACTCAGCTAGCATAGCAGCCACTCTCATACATAAACTAGCAGTAGCAGCACTCCATACATCAGCTAGCAGTAGCAGTCACTCCATACATCAACTAGCAGTAGCAGTCACTCTCATACATCAGCTAGCAGTAGCAGCCATCTCATCATCAGCTAGCATAGCAGTCACTCCATACATCAGCTAGCAGTAGCAGCCACCTCATACATCAGCTAGCAGTAGCAGCCACTCTCATACATCAGCTAGCAGTACCCGCCACTCTCATACATCAGCTAGCATAGCAGCCACTCTCATACATCAGCTAGCAGAGAAAAGCCACTCCATACATCAGCTAGCAGTAGCACCACTCTCATACATCACTAGCAGTAGCAGTCACTCTCATCTAACAATCAGCTAGCAGTAGCAGTCACTCGTCTCATACATACAGCTAGCATAGCAGTCACTCTCATACATCAGCTAGCAGTAGCAGTCACTTCTCATACATCAGCTAGCAGTAGCAGTCACTCTCTACATCAGCTAGCAGTAGCAGTCACTCTCAAACAGCTAGCAGAGCATCACTCTCATACATCAGCTAGCAGTACAGTCACTCTCATGCATCAATTAGCAGTACCAGTCACTCTCATACATCAGCTAGCAGTACCAGTCACTCTCATGCATCAATTAGCAGTACCAGCCACTTCATACACCAGCAGCAGTAGCAGTCACTCTCATACATCAGCTAGCAGTAGCAGTCACTCTCATGCATCAATTAGCAGTACCAGTCACTCTCATGCATCAATTAGCAGTACCAGCCACTCTCATACACCAGCAAGCAGTAGCAGTCACTCTCATACATCAGCTAGCAGTAGCAGTCACTCTCATACATCAGCTAGCAGTACCAGTCACTCTCATACATCAGCTAGCAGTAGCAGTCACTCTCATACATCAGCTAGCAGTAGCAGCCACTCTCATACATCAGCTAGCAGTAGCAGCCACTCTCATACATCAGCTAGCAGTAGCAGACACTCTCATACATCAGCTAGCAGTACCAGTCACTCTCATGCATCAATTAGCAGTACCAGCCACTCTCATACACCAGCAAGCAGTAGCAGTCACTCTCATACATCAGCTAGCAGTAGCAGTCACTCTCATACATCAGCTAGCAGTACCAGTCACTCTCATACATCAGCTAGCAGTAGCAGTCACTCTCATACATCAGCTAGCAGTAGCAGCCACTCTCATACATCAGCTAGCAGTAGCAGCCACTCTCATACATCAGCTAGCAGTAGCAGACACTCTCATACATCAGCTAGCAGTAGCAGACACTCTCATACATCAGCTAGCAGTAGCAGCCACTCTTATACATCAGCTAGCTGTAGCAGTCACTCTCATACATCAGCTAGCAGTAGCAGACACTCTCATACATCAACTAGCAGTAGCAGACACTCTCATACATGAGCTAGCAGTAGCAGCCACTCTCATACATCAGCTAGCAGTAGCAGTCACTCTCATACATCAGCTAGCAGTAGCAGCCACTCTCATACATCAGCTAGCAGTAGCAGTGACTCTCATACATCAACTAGCAATAGCAGTCACTCTCATACATCAACTAGAAATAACAGCCACTCTCATACATCAGCAAGCAGTAGCAGTCACTCTCATACATCAGCTAGCAGTAGCAGTCACTCTCATACATCAGCTAGCAGTAACAGACACTCTCATACATCAGCTAGCAGTAGCAGTCACTCTCATCCATCAGCTAACAGTAGCAGTCACTCTCATACATCAGCTAGCAGTAGCAGTCACTCTCATACATCAACTAGCAGTAGCAGACACTCTCATACACCAGCTAGCAGTAGCAGTCACTCTCATACATCAGCTAGCAGTAGCAGACACTCTCATACATCATTTAGCAGTAGCAGTCACTCTCATACATCAGCTACCAGTAGCAGTCACTCTCGTACATCAACTAGCAGTAGCAGACACTCTCATACATCAGCTAGCAGTAGCAGTCTCTCTCATACATCAGCTAGCAGTAGCAGTCACTCTCATACATCAGCTAGCAATAGCAGACACTCTCATACATCAGCTAGCAGTAGCAGACGCTCTCATACATCAGCTAGCAGTAGCAGTCACTCTCATACATCAGCTAGCAGTAGCAGACACTCTCACACATCAGCTAGCAAAAGCAGTCCCTCTTATACATAAAGTTTAGCAGTAGCAGTCACTCTCAAAACTTTCCAAGCTAGCATAGCAGTCACTCTATACATCACTACAGTAGCACCCAATCTCATACATCAGCTACCCATAGCAGTCATTTCTTATACACCCACCCAGCATACCCAGTCACTCTCTTTCCCTCAGCTAGCAGTAAAAAGCCCGTGGAACGGGGGCAAAAAGCTCCCACTTCACACCCCGGAGGGGGGGGTTTTTTCGTTTTCCCGGGGGGTGGAAACATTTGGGGACACGTTTTCCTTACCCCTGTTGTCCTTTTTCCCCTAGCAGAAAAATAGGTACCTGGGGGGTTAGTTGAGGGTTTTGGGTCGCATCCTGGGGGACAAGTTTAAAGGACCCAAGGGAAATAATTAGACTCCTCGATACCACTGACTTTCCTTTTTGGTTTTTTTCCCCGGGTGGCTAACCCCCCGGGGTTTTAAAAACCCCACAAAATTTATCTCTCTTATCTTTTTCAAACATCGTAGCAGTAGCAGCCCCCCTCATACATCAGCAGGAGAGCAGTCACTCTCATGCAGTAGCCGCCACTCTCATACACACTAGCATTAGCAACACTCCCATACATCAGCTAGCAGTACAGTCACTCTCATACATCAATAGCAACAGTCATTCATACATAGCTACATAATAAATCTATAATCAGCTAGCAGAGCAGACACCAAAACATAAACAGCAGTAGCGTCCCTCATCATCACTAGCAGTAGCAGGCACCCATACATAGCTGCAGTAGCTTCATCATTGCTAGCAGTAGCAGCATCTCATACATCACAAACAAGCAGCACTCCAACATCAGCTGCAGTAGCAGCATTATACATCAATAGCAGTGCAGTCATCTCTACATTAGCTAGCAGTAGATCCCTCATACATCGCTAGCTACAGTCATCTCATACATCAACTAGCAGTACAGTCACCTCTCATCAGCTAGCATAGCAGCCCCCTTTACATCAGCTAGCAGAGCGTCACTCTATACTAAACTAGCAGTGCAGTCACTCTCATCATCACCGTAGCTGTCCCTCTCATACATCAGCTAGCGTAGCAGTCCCCCTTAAATAACAGCTAGCAGTAGCAGTCACTCCAAAAATTAGCTGCAGTAGCAGCACTCTCAACATCAGCTAGCGTAGCAGCCCATAATATCTCAACTAGCAGTAGCGTCACTCTCATACATCGCTGCAGTACAGTCACTCTAAACATCAGTAGCAGTAGCAGACACTCTCATACTCAGCTAGCAGTAGCACCACTTCATACATCAGTGCAGTAGCAGACCTCTCATACTCACTAGCAGTGCAGCCACTCTCATACTAAAGCAGCAGAGCATCCCCCCCCCCCTCTCATCATCAGCTGCGTAGCGCCACTCTATACATCAGCTAGCAGAGCAGTACTTTTAACATCAGCTAGCAGTAGCAGTCACTCTCATACATCAACTAGCAGTAGCAGTCACTCATACATCAGCTAGCAGTAGCAGTCACTCTCATACATCAACTAGCAGTAGCAGTCACTATCATACAACAGCTAGCAGTAGCAGTCACTCTCATACATCAACTAGCAGTAGCAGTCACTCTCATACATCAGCTAGCAGTAGCAGTCACTCTCATACATCAACTAGCAGTAGCAGTCACTCTCATACATCAACTAGCAGTAGCAGTCACTCTCATACATCAACTAGCAGTAGCAGTCACTCTCATACATCAGCTAGCAGTAGCAGTCACTCTCATACATCAGCTAGCAGTAGCAGTCACTCTCATACATCAACTAGCAGTAGCAGTCACTCTCATACATCAGCTAGTAGTAGCAGTCACTCTCATACATCAGCTAGCAGTAGCAGTCACTCTCATACATCAACTAGCAGTAGCAGTCACTCTCATACATCAGCTAGCAGTAGCAGTCACTCTCATACATCAGCTAGCAGTAGCAGTCACTCTCATACATCAACTAGCAGTAGCAGTCACTCTCATACATCAGCTAGCAGTAGCAGTCACTCTCATACATCAACTAGCAGTAGCAGTCACTCTCATACATCAACTAGCAGTAGCAGTCACTCTCATACATCAGCTAGCAGTAGCAGTCATTCATACATCAGCTAGAAGTAGCAGTCACTCTCATACATCAGCTAGCAGTAGCAGTCACTCTCATACATCAACTAGCAGTAGCAGTCACTCTCATACATCAACTAGCAGTAGCAGTCACTCTCATACATCAGCTAGCAGTAGCAGTCACTCTCGTACATCAGCTAGCAGTAGCAGTCAGTCTCATACATTAGGTAGCAGTAGCAGTCACTCTCATACATCAGCTAGCAGTAGCAGACACTCATACATCAGCTAGCAGTAGCAGTCACTCTCATACATCAGCTAGCAGTAGCAGTCACTCTCATACATCAGCTAGCAGTAGCTGTCACTCTCATACATCAGCTAGCAGTAGCAGTCACTCTCATACATCAGCTAGCAGTAGCAGTCACTCTCATACATTAGCTAGCAGTAGCAGTCACTCTCATACATCAGCTAGCAGTAGCAGTCACTCTAATATCTCAACTAGCAGTAGCAGTCACTCTCATACATCAGCTAGCAGTAGCAGTCACTCTCATACATCAGATAGCAGTAGCAGACACTCTCATACATCAGCTAGCAGTAGCAGCCACTATCATACATCAGCTAGCAGTAGCAGACACTCTCATACATCAGCTAGCAGTAGCAGCCACTCTCATACATCAGCTAGCAGTAGCAGTCACTCTCATACATCAGCTAGCAGTAGCAGCCACTCTCATACATCAGCTAGCAGTAGCAGTCACTCTTATACATCAGCTAGCAGTAGCAGTCACTCTCATACATCAGCTAGCAGTAGAAGCCCGGTGGCCTGGTGGCTAAAGCTCCCACTTCACACACGGAGGGCCCGGGTTCGATTCCCGGCGGGTGGAAACATTTCGACACGTTTCCTTACACCTGTTGTCCTGTTCACCTAGCAGCAAATAGGTACCTGGGTGTTAGTTGACTGGTGTGGGTCGCATCCTGGGGGACAAGATTAAGGACCCCAATGGAAATAAGTTAGACAGTCCTCGATGACGCACTGACTTTCTTGGGTTATCCTGGGTGGCTAACCCTCCGGGGTTAAAAATCCGAACAAAATCTTATCTCTCTTATCTTATCATACATCAGCTAGCAGTAGCAGCCCCTCTCATACATCAGCTAGGAGTAGCAGTCACTCTCATGCAGTAGCAGCCACTCTCATACATCAGCTAGCATTAGCAGACACTCTCATACATCAGCTAGCAGTAGCAGTCACTCTCATACATCAGCTAGCAGTAGCAGTCACTCTCATACATCAGCTAGCAGTAGCAGTCACTCTCATACATCAGCTAGCAGTAGCGTCACTCTCATACATCAGCTAGCAGTTAGCTTGTCACTCTCATACATCAGCTAGCAGTAGCAGTCACTCTCATACATCAGCTAGCAGTAGCAGTCACTCTCATACATTAGCTAGCAGTAGCAGTCACTCTCATACATCAGCTAGCAGTAGCAGACACTCTCATACATCAGCTAGCAGTAGCAGTCACTCTCATACATCAGCTAGCAGTAGCAGTCACTCTCATACATCAGCTAGCAGTAGAAGCCTCTCTCATACATCAGCTAGCAGTAGCAGTCAATCTCATACATCAGCTAGCAGTAGCAGTCACTCTCATACATCAGCTAGCAGTAGCAGTCACTCTCATACATCAGCTAGCAGAAGCAGTCACTCTCATACATCAGCTAGCAGTAGCAGTCACTCTCATACATCAGCTAGCAGTAGCAGTCACTCTCATACATCAGCTAGCAGTAGCAGTCACTCTCATACATCAGCTAGCAGTAGCAGTCACTCTCATACATCAGCTAGCAGTAGCAGTCTCATACATTAGCTAGCAGTGGCAGTCACTCTCATACATCAGCTAGCAGTAGCAGTCACTCTCATACATCAGCTAGCAGTAGCAGTCAGTCATACATCAGATAGCAGTAGCAGTCAGTCTCATACATTAGCTAGCAGTAGCAGTCACTCTCATACATCAGCTAGCAGTAGCAGTCACTCTCATACATCAACTAGCAGTAGCAGTCACTCTCATGCATGAGGTAGCAGTAGCAGTCACTCTCATACATCAACTAGCAGTAGCAGTCACTCTCATACATCAGCTAGCAGTAGCAGTCACTCTCATACATCAACTAGCAGTAGCAGTCACTCTCATACATCAGCTAGCAGTAGCAGTCACTCTCATACATCAACTAGCAGTAGCAGTCACTCTCATACATCAGCTAGCAGTAGCGGTCACTCTCATACATCAACTAGCAGTAGCAGTCACTCTCATACATCAACTAGCAGTAGCAGTCACTCTCATACATCAACTAGCAGTAGCAGTCACTCTCATACATCAGCTAGCAGTAGCAGTCACTCTCATACATCAGCTAGCAGTAGCAGTCACTCTCATACGTCAACTAGCAGTAGCAGTCACTCTCATACATCAGCTAGCAGTAGCAGTCACTCTCATACATCAGCTAGCAGTAGCAGTCACTCTCATACATCAGCTAGAAGTAGCAGTCACTCTCATACATCAGCTAGCGGTAGCAGTCACTCTCATACATCAACTAGCAGTAGCAGTCACTCTCATACATCAACTAGCAGTAGCAGTCACTCTCATACATCAGCTAGCAGTAGCAGTCACTCTCGTACATCAGCTAGCAGTAGCAGTCAGTCTCATACATTAGGTAGCAGTAGCAGTCACTCTCGTACATCAGCTAGCAGTAGCAGACACTCTCATACATCAGCTAGCAGTAGCAGTCACTCTCATACATCAGCTAGCAGTAGCAGTCACTCTCATACATCAGCTAGCAGTAGCAGTCACTCTCATACATCAGCTAGCAGTAGCAGTCACTCTCATACATCAACTAGCAGTAGCAGTCACTCTCATACATCAGCTAGCAGTAGCAGTCACTCTCAAACATCAGCTAGCAGTAGCAGTCACTCTCATACAGGTCACTTGAGCACCTTCCAACCTGTCTAGGTTAACTGTTCTATGTTTTTGTGTGTGTGTAACAAACACACGCGCCCTGTCTTGTTTAAGGGAGCGGAGAGAAAGCGACCACTCCCTCTCTCTCTTAACAAGTGCCTCCCACCTCCACGCTCCTATTAACATTACAAGCAGCCTGCAACACATTACAGCAGCGTGCAA
>NC_069444.1:39360792-39400792 GCF_026875155.1 Cherax quadricarinatus | reverse complement strand
GCACTCACAACAGCAGCAGCTGCAGAACCATCAGCAGTAGCAGTCACAACAACAGCAGCAGCAGAGCCCACAGCAGCAGCAGCAGCAGCAGCAGCAGCAGCAGTAGAGCCATCATCATAATCATCAACAGAGCCCACAGCAGCAGCAGGCCTCACAACAGAAGGAGAGCCAGGCGACTAGCAATCGTGTTTTGTTGTAAGGATCAGACACAGTCAAGCATTCCAGAACAGGTTCAGTAACTTCAAAACTACGAGGATATCGTCAAGTATTCTACTATGGAATTAGCAGCTTCAGGTATATCCTTCCTGCAGAGCTGGAGCTACTATCACTGGAGACTTGCCATCTCTCAGGAGACAGTTACAATAACACAGACTATCCTCCATGCTTTTCTTAACGTTCGTGAGATCGCACGTTCGTTGATCATCATTAAGTGGGATGTTTTTCCCAGTGCCAACTGTGAAATCACGTTGTGTGAGAAGGTTTGCGGAGGCAGTGTTCGGCTGAACACTTGATCACAAAACTGTGTGATAATTCTCAAAAGGTCCTCCACCATAACTTCAGGCGAGTCAATGATCTGTGTAACAGACTCTGGAAACATTTCCATCGTTATTACGAGACTGTCTTGGTCCTCGGAGTCTCTCTCCATTAAATATTAACTCACAAAGAATGCAGTTTCATTTCTGGGTTAAATATTCCCTCATAAAGAATACAGTTTCATTCTTGTCACTTTTTAAACAAGCTGTTTCTTAAAACAAGAGAACTGTGGTCCTTTCTTGTATCAGTGTCGGTTGTTGTTTGCTTAGGTCTCTTCGTTTTCTCTTCCCTGTCGCCTGGCCCTGAGTGACTCTATCAAGTGAGAGGCAGCAGCAGGTCTTCCCTGTCGCCTGGCCCTGAGTGACTCCATCAAGTGAGAGGAAGCAGCAGGTCTTCCCTGTCGCCTGGCCCTGAGTGACTCCATCAAGTGAGAGGCAGCAGCAGGTCTTCCCTGTCGCCTGGCCCCTGAGTGACTCCATCAAATGAGAGGAAGCAGCAAGGGTCTTTCCCTGTCGCCTGGCCCTGAGTGACTCCATCAAGTGAGAGGCAGCAGCAGGTCTTCCCTGTCGCCTGGCCCTGAGTGACTCCATCAAGTGAGAGGAAGCAGCAGGTCTTCCCCCGTCGCCTGGCCCTGAGTGACTCCATCAAGTTTAGAGGAAGCAGCAGGTCTTCCCTGTCGCCTGGCCCTGAGTGACTCTATCAAGTGAGAGGCAGCAGCAGGTCTTCCCTGTCGCCTGGCCCTGAGTGACTCCTCAAGTGAGAGGCACGCAGGTCTTCCCTGCCGCCCTGGCCCTGAGTGACTCCCTCAAGTGAGGGGGCAGCAGCAGCTCTTCCCTGTCGCCTGGCCCTGAGTGACTCCATCAAGTGAGAGGCAGCAAACAGGTCTTCCCTGTTTGCCTGGCCCTGAGTGACTCCATCAAGTGAGAGGCAGCAGCAGGTCTTCCCTGCCGCCTGGCCCTGAGTGACTCCATCAAGTGAGAGGAAGCAGCAGGTCTTCCCTGTCGCCTGGCCCTGAGTGACTCCATCAAGTGAGAGGCAGCAGGGAGGTCTTCCCTGTCGCCTGGCCCCGAGTGACTCCATCAAGTGGAGGCAGAAACAGGTCTTCCCTGTCGCCTGGCCCTGAGTGACTCCATCAAGTGAGAGGCAGCAGCAGGTCTTCCCTGCCGCCTGGCCCTGAGTGACTCCATCAAGTGAGAGGGAAACAGCAGGTTTCCCTGTCGCCTGGCCCTTGAGTGACTCCATCAAGTGAGAGGCAGCAGCAGGTCTTCCCTGTCGCCTGGCCCTGAGTGACTCCATCAAGTGAGAGGCAGCAGCAGGTCTTCCCTGCCGCCTGGCCCTGAGTGACTCCATCAAGTGAGGGGGAAACAGCAGGTCTTCCCTGTCGCCTGGCCCTGAGTGACTCCATCAAGTGAGAGGCAGCAGAGGTCTTCCCTGTCGCCTGGCCCTGAGTTTACTCCATCAAGTGAGAGGCAGCAGCAGGTCTTCCCTGCCGCCTGCCCCTAGTGTCCTCAGTGAAGGAAGCAGCGGTCTTCCCTGTCGCCTGGCCCTGATGACTCCATCAAGTGAGAGCCCCGCCGGTCTCCCTGTCGCCCGGCCCTGAGTGACTCCCTCAAGTGAGAGGAAGCAGCAGGTCTTTTCCCCGTCGCCTGGCCCTGAGTGACTCCATCAAGTGAGAGGAAACAGCAGGTCTTCCCTGTCGCCTGGCCCTGAGTGACTCCATCAAGTGAGAGGAAGCAGCAGGTCTTCCCTGTCGCCTGGCCCTAGAGTGACTCCATTTAAGTGAGAGGCAGCAGCAGGTCTTCCCTGTCGCCTGGCCTGAGTGACTCCATCAAGTGAGAGGAAGCAGCAGGTCTTCCCTGTCGCCTGGCCCTGAGTGACTCCATCAAGTGAGAGGCAGCAGCAGGTCTTCCCTGTCGCCTGGCCCTGAGTGACTCATCAAGTGAGAGGAAGCAGCAGGTCCCTTTCCCCGGGCGCCCGGCCCTGAGTGACTCCATCAAGTGAGAGGCGCGCAGGTCTTCCCTGTCGCCTGGCCCCGAGTGACTCCATCAAGTGAGAGGCCAGCAGCAGGTCTTCCCTGTCGCCTGGCCCTAGTTGACTCCATCAAGTGAGAGGCAGCAGCAGGTCTTCCCTGCCGCCTGGCCCTGAGTGACTCCATCAAGTGAGAGGCAGCAGCAGGTCTTCCCTGTCGCCTGGCCCTGAGTGACTCCATCAAGTGAGAGGCAGCAGCAGGTCTTCCCTGCCGCCTGGCCCTGAGTGACTCCATCAAGTGAGAGGCAGCAGCAGGTCTTCCCTGCCACCTGGCCCTGAGTGACTCCATCAAGTGAGAGGCAGCAGCAGGTTTTTCCTTTCCACCTGGCCCTGAGTGACTCCATCAAGTGAGAGGGAGCAGCAGGTCTTCCCTGTCCGCCTGGCCCTGAGTGACTCCATCAAGTGAAGGCAGCAGCAGGTCTTCCTGCCGCCTGGCCCTGAGGACTCCATCAAGTGAGAGGCAGCAGCAGGTCTTCCCTGTCGCCTGGCCCTGAGTGACTCCATCAAGTGAGAGGCAGCAGCAGGTCTTCCCTGCCGCCTGGCCCTGAGTGACTCCATCAAGTGAGAGGCAGCAGCAGGTCTTCCCTGCCGCCCCCGGCCCTAGTGACTCCATCAAGTGAGAGGCAGCAGCAGCTCTTCCCTGTCGCCTGGCCCTGAGTGACTCCATCAAGTGAGAGGAAGCAGCAGGTCTTCCCTGTCGCCTGGCCCTGAGTGACTCCATCAAGTGAGAGGCAGCAGCAGGTCTCCCCTGCCGCCTGGCCCTGAGTGACTCCATCAAGTGAGAGGCAGCAGCAGGTCTTCCCTGCCACCTGGCCCTGAGTGACTCCATCAAGTGAGAGGCAGCAGCAGCTCTTCCCTGTCGCCTGGCCCTGAGTGACTCCATCAAGTGAGAGGAAGCAGCAGGTCTTCCCTGTCGCCTGGCCCTGAGTTTACTCCATCAAGTGAGAGGCAGCAGCAGGTCTTCCCTGTCGCCTGGCCCTGAGTGACTCCATCAAGTGAGAGGCAGCAGCAGGTCTTCCCTGCCACCTGGCCCTGAGTGACTCCATCAAGTGAGAGGCAGCAGCAGGTCTTCCCTGCCACCTGGCCCTGAGTGACTCCATCAAGTGAGAGGCAGCAGCAGGTCTTTTAGTAACTTCAGTATTACAGAGTTGCCATTAACTTTGTTTTTTAAGTTTTCGGAGAGACTAAACAAGTCCAACACTAGAAATATTCTTGGTCATGATCCTTTCATATTCTCAAGAAACTTCTTAAAGAATATAGTCACAATACAGTGACTGGAACAATATGCAAAGAAATTTATCACGACGTTTCGGTCCGACTTGGAACCTTAACTATCACACATAATGTCTTCATAAATTTGTTTCTCCGATGTGCGGATTATCTTTGAAAGAAACATGTTATCAGTGTTTACTTGTTTGATGCACTGTACTCAGAGGCACATACGTAGTTCCAGTGATTATGGATCGTACATCTTCCAAATCGATTCACGGAACTCAATCAGATGCTCCATAAAATGAGCTTCGACACGCTGCAGAAGCCTGCAGAGCCTCGATCTAGAGCCCTCCACAAGTATTAATCAGTCTAAAGTACCGAACTTCCGTAATACTGTAACAGTAGCAGCTTTGAGACTTATTGACAGTGCTTGACTTCCATAACCAATGATTTTAGGTAAGAAAATGCTACGTCAGACCTGTTAGCTGTGAGCCATATACAAAATACATCTGGAGGTTAACACCTTTTTATACCTCAGTATAGTCCACTTTACTTACCAGTATTAACAATTATACCACCAGTCATCAGCCGATTTAACTATCATTTTCCACTTCCTCGATAACAAGAGTATTCAGATAATCTAACAACACTTCGGAACCATTCTTATTCCATTGACTTTCGCCTAAAACTGTCATATTTTTATTTACTTAGATCGCGAGCAGCAATAAATCTGCTGTCAGCTGTCAACCTGTAACGAAAAAAGAGTCGTAGTTCAACTCGGCAGTCATAGTTCTCGTGACGACCTCAGCAACTACATGTAAAGCAGATATACGTGGAGTGGAGGCTACAAGACTGAGTCCAGTCCACGGTAAGCTATTTGATTATAAACATGTATTATTACAAGTAATCGGGATAACCAAGAGTTTGCAGATAGAGTCATTTGCTTACTCTCATTATACGTATTAATAGCCAGTTCAGTTAACTGGGACAGTCTCATTCGAGGGACTTCAAAATCTTGATCTAGGAATGTTCATTTGTCTGAACCAACCAGAGATGTTCAACTTCGTCCAGACGCGCTGCATGACTGTGGGCATCCCTGTGTAAATGTATACCTGGTTCCCGTGCTGAATGATGCAGGTAGCTAGGTGGCTGTGCGGGCTGTAATATTGCTGGGCATTGATGCAGGAGCTGGGTGACTGTGCGGCTGTAAGATTGCCTGCATGATTGCAGGAAAGCTGGGTGCTGTCGGCTGTAAGATTGCTTGCATGATGCAGGCCATATCTGATGGGTTGCTGTAGCGGACTGTAAGACTGCTGACATGATCGCAGGAAGGTGGGTGCTGGCGGCTGGTATGATTGACTGCATGATGCAAGGAAGGTGGGTGACTGGTGCGGCTGTACAGAGTGCTGCATGATGTACTGGAAGGTGGGTGCTGTGCGGCTGTAAGAGGATTGCATGCATGATGCAGGAAGGTGCGGTGCGCCTGTGCGGCTGTACTGTAAGATTGCCTGCATGATTGCAGGAGACTGGGTGCTGTGCGGGCTGTAGGATTGCTGCTTTGATGCAGGAAAGCTGGGTGACTGTGTGCGGCTGTAAGATTGCTGCATGCGATGCGTGAAGGTGGGTGCTGCTGTGCGGCTGTAAGATTGCTGATATGCAGGAAAGGTGGGTGGCTGTGCGGCTGTAAGATAGCAGCATGATGCAGGAAGCTAGGTGTGTGCGGCTGCTGTAGGATTGCTGCATGATGATGGAAGAGCTGGGTGCTGTGTGCGGCTGTAACAGTGCAGGCATGTATGCTGTTGAAGCCTGGGTTGGCTGTGCGGCGGTAAGATTGCTGCATGATGCAGGAAGAAACTAGGTGCTGTGCGGCTGTATGTAAGGATTGCTGCATGATGCAGGAAGCTAGGTTGCTGTGCGGCTGTTAAGATTGCTGCATGATGCAGGAAGTGGTGCTGTGGGCTGTAAGATTTGCTGCATTGATGCAGGAAAGCTGGGGCTTGTGCGGCTGTAAGATTATGCATGATGCAGGAATGCTGGGTGCTGTGCGGGCTGGTAAGATTTGTGCATGATGCAGGAAGTGTGTCTGTTGCGGCTGTTAAGATTGCTGCATGGTGCAGGAAGCTGGGTGCTGGTGTTGGGCGGCTGTAAGATTGTGCATGATGCAGGCCGGAGGTGGGGTTTGCTGTGCGGCTGTAAGATTGCTGCATGATGCAGGAAGCTGGGTGCTGTGCGGCTGTAAGATTGCTGCATGATGCAGGAAGCTGGGTGCTGTGCGGCTGTAAGATTGCTGCATGATGCAGGAAGCTGGGTGCTGTGCGGCTGTAAGATTGCTGCATGTTCTCAGGAAGGTGTGGTGCTGTGCGGGTAGTATAGATTGCTGCTTGATTCAGGAAGGTGGGTGCTGTGCGGCTGGTAAAGATGTGACTGCATGAGTGCAGGAAGGTGGCTGTGCGGTGCCGGCTGTAAGATTGCTGCATGATGAGGAATGCTGGGTGCAGTGTCGGCTGTAAGATTGCTGCATGATGCAGGAAGACTGGGGATGTGGGTCTGTTAAAAAGATTGCTGCATGATGCAGGAAGGTGGATGCTTTGTTGGCGGCTGTATGATTGCTGCATGATGCCAGGAAGGTGGGTTGCTGTGGGCTGTATGATTGCTGATTGATGCAGGAAGTAGGTAGCTGTGCGCGCCTGTGAAGAATTGCTGCATGATGCAGGTAAGCTGGGTGCATGTGCGGCTGTAAACATTGCTGCCATGATGCTAGGAAGCTGGGGTGCTGTGGGCTGTAAGATTGCTGCTATTGATGCAGGAAGCTAGGGCTGTGCGGCTGTAAGATTGTGCATGATGCAGGAAGCTATGGTGCGCTGTGCGGCGCTGTGTAGGATTGCTGCATGATGCAGGACTTGCTGGGTGGTGTGAGGCTTAAGATTGGCTGCTGATGCAGGAAGCTGGAGCTGTGACGGCTTGTAATGATTTACTGCATGAGTGCGAGGAAGCTGGGTGCTGTGCGGCTGTAAGATTGCTGCATGATGCAGGAAGCTGGGTGCTGTGCGGCTGTAAGATTGCTGCATGATGCAGGAAGCTGGGTGCTGTGCGGCTGTAAGATTGCTGCATGATTGCAGGAAGGTGGGTGCCTGTGCGGCTGTAATATTGCTGCAATGATGCAGGAAGCTGGTGTTGCTCTGTGCGGCTGGTAAGATTGCCCTGCATGATGCAGGAAGCTGGGTGCTGTGCGGCTGTAAGCTAGAGTGGCTTGCAATGATGCAGGAAGGTGGGTTGCTGTGCGGCTGTACTGTTAAGATTGCGCATGATGCTGGAAAGGTGGGTTGCTGTGCGGCTTGTTCAAGATTGTTGCTCTGCATGATAGCAGGAAGCTGTGGTGTTCTGTACAGTGACCAACCAAGTAAAGTACCCCTACGATAGTTAGAATGATTGCGGCCTGTAAGACATTGGTGCATGCATTGCAGGAATGTGGGTGCTGTGCGGCTGTAAGATGCTGCATGATTGCAGAAGATAGGTTGCTGTGCGGCTGTAAGATTGCTGCATGATGCAGGAAGAGGGGGCTGTGCGGCTGTCTAACATTGGACTGCAGTGGATGCAGAAGCGTGGTGTGATGTTGCGGGCTGATAGTGATTGCTGCATCGATGCAGGAAAGCTGGTGCTTTACTGTTGCGGCGTGACAGTAAGATTGCTGCATGATGCAGGAAGCTAGGTGCTTGCGGCTGTAAGATTGCTGCATGATGGCAGGAGCTGGGTGCTGTGCGGCTGGTAAGATTGCTGCATGATGGCGCAGGGAAGCTAGGTGCTGTGGCGGCTGTTAAGTGTGTAATTGCTGCGATGAGGCAGGAAGCTAGTGGTGTGCGGCTGGTAAGATTTGTCTGCATGATTGCAGGAAGCTTAGGTGCTGTGACGGCTTGTAAGATTGCCGCTTGATGCAGGAAGCATAGGTGCTGTCGGCTGTAGATTGCTGCTGTGATGTGCTGGAAGCAAGGTCTGTGCGGCTGTAAGATTGCTGCATGATGCAGGGAACCAATGCTAGGTGCTGTGCGGCTGTTGGGATTGCTGCAATGGATGCAGGATGCGTAGGTGCTGTGCGGCGCTGTAAGATTTGCTGCATGTATGCAGGAAGCTGCTATGGTGCTGTTGCGGCTGTACGAATTGCTGCACTGATTGCAGGAAGGTGGGTGCTTTGCTGTGCGGGCGTAGATTGCTGCATGATGCAGGAAGCTAGAGTGGGCTGTGGGGGGGTGGGCAGGGGGGCTTTTGCTTTATTTAAGATGTACATGATGCAGGAAGCTGGGTGCTGTGCGGCTGTAAGATTGCTGCAATGATGCGGAAGCTAGGTGCTGTGCGGCTGTAAGATTTGCTGCAGTGATGCAGGAAGCTAGGTGCTGTGCGGCTGTAAGATTGCTGCATGATGAGCGTAAGGGTGGGTGCTGTGAGGCTGTTAACATGCTGCATTGATGCTGGTAGCTGGGTGATGTGCGGCTGTAGATTGCTGCATGAGGCCAGGATGCTAGGTGCTGTGCGCTGTACGATTGCTGCATGATGCCAGGAAGCTAGGTGCTGTGCGGCTGTAGATTGCTGCATGAAGCAGGAGGGTGGGTGCTGGTGCGGCTGTAAGATTGCTGCATGATGCAGGAAGGTGTGGGTGCTGTGCGGCTGTAAGATTGCATTGCCATGATGCAGGAGGAAGCTGGTGTGCTGTGCGGCTGTAACATTGCTGCATGACTGCAGGATGCTTGGGTTGCTGTGCGGCTGTAAGATTGCTGCATGATGCAGGAAAGCTAGGTGCTGTGGCGGCTGTAAGATTGCTGCATTGATTGCAGGGAAGCTGGGTGCTGTGCGGCAGTAACAATTGCTGCATGATGAGGAAAAGCGGGTGCTGTGCGGCTGTAAGATTGCTGCATGATGCAGGAAGCTAGGTGCTGTGCGGGGCTTGTAAGATTGCTGCAATGATGCAGGAAGCTAGGTGCTGTGCGGCTGGAAGATTGCTGCATGAATGCAGGAAGCTGGGTGCCTGTGCCCCGGCTGTAAGATTGTCCTGCATGATGCAGGAAGCTGGGTGCTGTGCGGCTGTAAGATTGCTGCATGATGCAGGAAGCTGGGTGCTGTGCGGCTGTAAGATTGCTGCATGATGCAGGAAGCTGGGTGCTGGGCGGCGTAAGATTGCTGCATGATGCAGGAAGGGCTGGGTGCATGTGCGGGCTGTAAGATTGCTGCATGATGCAGGCAAGGTGGGTGCTGTATGCGGCTGTAAGATTGCTGCATGATGCAGGGAAAGCTGGGCTGCTGTGCGGCGGTAAGATTGTGCATTGATTATGCAAGGATGCTGGGTGCTGCTGCGGCTGTAAGATTGCTGCATGATGCAGGAAGGTGGGTGCTGTGCGGCTGTAAGATTGCTGCATGATGCAGGAAGGTGGGTGCTGTGCGGCTGTAAGATTGCTGCATGATGCAGGAAGCTGGGTGCTGTGCGGCTGTAAGATTGCTGCATGATGCAGGAACAGCTGGGTGCTTTTGCGGCTGTAAGATTGTCTGATTGCAGGAAGGCTAGGTGCTGTTCGGCTGTAAGATTGCTGCAGGATGCAGGAAGCTGGGTGCGGTGCGTGCTGTAAACATTGTCTGATGATGACAGGAAGCTGGAGTGATGTGCGGCTGTAAGATTTGCTGCATGATGCAGGAAGCTAGGTGCTGTGCGGCTGTAAGATTGCTGCTTGCTGCCGGAGAGCTAGGTGCTGTGCGGCTGTAGGAAGATTGCCCTGCATGATGCAGGAAGCTGGGTGCTGTGCGGCTGTTAGATTGCTGCATTGATGTAGGAAGCTAGGTGCTGTGCGGTCTTGTAAGATTGCTGCATGATTGAAGTGAAGCGTAGTCCCAGGTGCTTGTTGCGGCTGTAAGATTGCTGCATGATGCAGGAAGTCTAGGTGCTGTGCGGCTAGTAAGATTGCTGGATGAGATGCAGGAGCTAGGTGCTGTTGCGGGCTGTAAGATTCGCTGCTTGATGCAGGAAGCTGGTACTGTGAGGCTGTAAGATTGCTGCATGATGCAGGGATGCTAGGTGCCAGCTGTGCGGCTGTAAGTTTGCTGCATGATGCAGGAGAGCTAGGATGCTGTGCGGCTGTAAGATTGACTGCTTGATGCAGGGAAGCTAGTGCTGTGCGGCTGTAAGATTGCTGCATGATGCAGGAAGGTGGAGTGCTGTGCGGCTGTAAGATTTGCGGCATGATGCGGATCCGCTACGGTGACTGTGCGGCTGTAAGATTGCTGCATGATGCAGGATGCTGGTGTGTGCTGTGAGGCTGTTAGATTGCTGCTTGATGCTAGGAAGTCTAGGGCTGTGCGGCTGCTATGGGTGGGGAAGTGGCAATAGGGGCCTGGGTGCGGCCGTGTAGTGGCCGGGGTAGCGCCTTGAATATTCATCAACGTTAGTGGCAGGTCCCCGTGTATCGGTCTGTGGTTCGCGTGCTCGGTAGGGCCCGTCAGGGAGTTTAGTTCAATCTATGTTGCGGTCTCTGTTTCTCTGTGCCGAGGCCATCGTCCTTAACTATCTGCTTGATCTGTAGCTGTTTGAAAGTCTGCTGCATGATGCAGGAAGCTAGGTGCGCTGTTGCGGCTGTAAGATTGCTGCATGATGCAGGAAGTTGGGTGCTGTGCGGCTGTAAGATTGCTGCATGATGCAGGAAGCTGGGTGCTGTGCGGCTGTAAGATTGCTGCATGATGCAGGAAGCTGGGTGCTGTGCGGCTGTAAGATTGCTGCATGATGCAGGAAGCTGGGTGCTGTGCGGCTGTAAGATTGCTGCATGATGCCAGGAAGCTGGGGTGCTGGTGCGGCTGTAAGCTCTTACTGCATGATGCAGAAGCTGGGTGCTGTGCGGCTGTAATGATTGGCTGCTTGATGCCGAGCTGGTGGTGCTGTGCGGCGTAAGATGCTTGCATGAGTGCAGGAAGCTGGGTTGCTGTGCGGCTTGTAAGATTGCTGCATGATGCAGGAAAGGTGGGTGCTCTTGTGCGGCTGTGAGGATTCTGCTGCATGATGCGGAAGCTGGGTGCTGTGGGCTGTAAGATGCTGCATGAGCAGGAAGCTGGGTGCTGTGCGGAATGTTAGATTGCATTGAGAGTGCAGGAAGGTGGGTGCGCCTGTGCGGATGGTAAGATTGCTGCATGATGCAGAAGGTGGGTTGCTGTGCGGATGTAAGATTGCCTGCATGTGCAGGAAGCTGGGTTGCATGGCGGCTGTACATTGTTTGCATGATGCTGGAGCTGGGTGTGTGCTCGGCTGTAAGATTGCTGTATGATGCAGGAAGCTAGGTGCTGTGCGGCTGTATGATTGCTTGCATGATGCAGGAAGAGGAGGTGCTGTGCGGCTGTAAGATTGCTGCATGATGCAGGAAGCTGGGTGCTGTGCGGCTGTAAGATTGCTGCATGATGCAGGAAGCTGGGTGCTGTGCGGCTGTAAGATTGCTGCATGATGCAGGAAGCTGGGTGCTGTGCGGCTGTAAGATTGCTGCATGATGCAGGAAGCTGGGTGCTGTGCGGCTGTAAGATTGCTCTGCATGATTGCGGAAGCTAGTGGTGCTGAGCGGCCTGATAGAAGATTGCTGATGATAGACTGGAAGCTAGGTGTTGTGCGGCTGTAAGATTGCTGCATGATGCAGGAAGCTAGGTGCTGTGCGGCTGTAAGATTGCTGCATGATGCAGGAAGCTAGGTGCTGTGCGGCTGTAAGATTGCTGCATGATGCAGGAAGCTGGGTACTGTTCGGCCTGTAAGATTGCTGCATAGATGAGTGAAGCATAGGTGGTTGCTGTGGGCTGTAAGTTGTTGCTGCAATGAATGCAGGAAGCTAGGTGCTGTGCGGCTTGTAGATTGCTGCATGATGCAGGAAGCTTGGTGCTGTGCGGTTGTGTAGATTGCTGCTTGATGCAGGAAGGTGGCGTGCTGTTGCGGCTGTAAAGATCTGCATGCTTGATGCAGGAAGCTAGGTGATGTGCGGCTGTAGAGATTGCTGCATGATGCAGGAGCTGGGTGCTGTGCGGCCTGTAAGATTGCTGATGATGCAGATAGCTAGGTGCCGTTGCGGCTGTAAGATTGCTGCATGATGCAGGAAGCTAGGGTGCTGTGCGCGGACTGTTAAGATTGCTGCATGATTGCAGGAAGTGGGTGCTGTGCGGCTGCTAGATTGCTCGCATGATAGCTCAGCGAAGGTGTTGCCTGTTGCGGGCCTGTAAGATTCGCTGCATGTTATGGAAGCTAGGTGCTGTGCGGCTGTAAGATTGCGCCATGATGCAGGAAGCTAGGTTGCTGTGCGGCTGTAGATGGCTGCTTGATGCAGGAAGCAGGGTGCCTGTGCGGCTGTTAAGATTGCTTGCATGATGCAGGAAGCTGGGTGCGTGCGGCTGTAAGATTGTTGCATCGATGCAGGAAGCTGGGTGCAGTGTGCGGCTGTAAGATTGCTGCATGATGCAGGAAGCTGGGTGCTGTGCGGCTGTAAGATTGCTGCATGATGCGAGGAAGCTGGGTGGCTGGTGCGCTGTAAGATATGCTGCTGATGCAGGAAAGCTGGGTGCTGTGCGGACTGTATAAGATTGCTGCATGTGCAGGATGCGGGTGTACCTGTGCGGCTGTAAGACTGCTGCATGATGCAGGGAGCTGGGTGCTGTGCGGGCTGTTTAGATTGCTGCATGATGCAAGGAAGATGGGGTGCTGTGCGGCCTGTAAGATTGCTGCATGATGCAGGATAAGATGGGTGCGATGTGCGGCTGTAAGAATGCTGCTTGATTGAGGAAGTGGGTGCTGTGCGGCATGTAAGATGGGCTGCATGATGCAGGAGCTGGGTGCTGTGCGGCTATAAGACTGCTGCAGGAAGCAGGAACGCTGGGTGCTGGTGCGGACTGTAAGACTGCTTGCATGATGCAGGAAGCTGGGTGCTGTGCGGCTGTAAGATTGCTGCATGATGCAGGAAGCTGGGTGCTGTGCGGCTGTAAGATTGCTGCATGATGCAGGAAGCTGGGTGCTGTGCGGCTGTAAGATTGCTGCATGATGAAGGAAGCTGGGTGCTGTGCGGCTGTAAGATTGCTGCATGAAAGCAGGAAGCTGGTGCTGGTGGGTCTGTAAGATTGCTGCCTGATGCAGGGAAGATGGGGTGCAGTGCGGCGTTAAGATTGCTGCATGATGCAGGAGGAAGCTTGGGTGCTGTGCGGCTGTAAGATTGCAGATGTTGCAGGGTAGACGGCCAGGCAGTGTTTGCTGGGTGCGGCGAAAGGGCTGTGATTGCAGGGTGCGGCCAGGCGCAGTGTTGCAGGGTGCGGCCGAGGCAGTGTTGCATGGCGTGCGGGGCGATAGGCATGTTGCAGGGTGCGGCTCGAGCGAGCAGTGTTTGCAGGGTGCGGCCCAGGCAGTGTTGCAGGGTGCGGCGAGCGTGTTGCAGGGTGCTGCCAAGGCAGTGTTGCGGGTGCGGCGAGGCAGTCTTGTTGCAGGGTGCGGGCAGGCAGTGTTGCAGGGTTGCGGCGAGGCAGTGTTGCAGGGTGCGGCCCAGGCAGTGTTGCGGGTGCGGCGAAGGCAGTGTTGGCAGGGTGCGGCCAGGCTAGTGTTTGAAGGAGGGGCGGCGATGAGCAGTGTTGCAGGGCGTGCGGCCAGGCAGTGTTGCAGGGAGCGGCGGGCAGTGTTGCAGGGTGCGTGCCAGGCAGTGTTGCAGGGTGGGCGAGAGGCAGTGTTGCAGGGTGCGGCGAGGCAGTTGAGTTGACAGGGGTGCGGAGAATGGCAGTTGTTGCAGGGTGCGGCGAGGCAGTGTTGCAGGGTGCGGCGAGGCAGTGTTGCAGGGTGCGGCCAGGCAGTGTTGCAGGGTGCGGCCAGGCAGTGTTGCAGGGTGCGGCCGAAGCAGTGTGTGCAGGGTGCGGCGAGGGCAGTGTGTGCAGGGTTGCGGCGAGGGACAGTGTTGCAGGTGCGGCCAGGCAGTGTTGCAGGGTGCGGCGCGAGGCAGTGTTGCGGGTTGCGGGGCGAGGCAAGTGGTATGCAGGGTAGCGGATAGGCATGTGTGCCAGGGTGCGGCAGGCAGTGTTGCAGGGTGCGTGCGAGGCAGTGTTGCAGGGTTAGACGGCCAGGCAGTGTTGCGGGTGCGGCGAGGCAGTGTTGCAGGTGCTGGCGGAGGCAGATGTGTTGCAGGGTGACGGCGATGGCAGTGTATGCTGGTGCGGCCGAGGCAGTGATTGCTGGGTGCGTGCGAGGATACGGTGTATGCAGGATGCGGCGGATGGAAACGTGTTTTGCAGGTGTTGCGGCGATGGCAGTGTTGCAGGGTGCACGGCGAGGCAGTGTTGCAGGGTGCGGCGAGGCAGTGTGGACAGGGTGCGGCACGAAAGGCTGAGTGTTGCAGGGGGTGCGGCCAAGGCAGAGGTTGAGGGTGCGGCCAGGCAGTGTTGCAGGGTGCGGCCAGGCAGTGTGCAGGGTGCGCGGGAGGCAGTGTTGCAGGGTGCGGCGAGGCAGGTGTGTGACAGGGTGCGGCGAGGCAGTGTTGCAGGGTGCGTGCGAGAAGGCAGTGTTGCAGGGTTGCGGCGAGGCAGTGTTTGCAGGTGTGCGGCGAGTCAGTGGTTGCAGGCGTGCGGCCAGCAGTGTTCGCTAGGGTGCGTGGGCCAGGCAGTGTTGCAGGGTGGCGGCGGCAGCAGTGTCATTGCAGGGTGCGAGTCGAGGGACAGTGTTGCAGGGTGCGGCGAGGCAGTGTTGCAGGGTGCGGCGCACGGCAGTGTTGCAGGGTGCGGCGACGGAAGTGTTTGCAGGCGTGCGCGACCGGCAGTGTTGCAGGGTGCGGCGAACGCACAGTGTTTTGGAGGGTGCGGTAGGCAGTATAGCATGGGTGTGCGAGGCGCAGTGTTGAAGGGTGCGGCGAGGCAGTGTTGCAGGGTGCGGAGAGGCTGTGTTGCAGGGTGCGGAGAGTGCAAGTGGTGCAGGTGTGCGGCGAGGGCAGTGTTTGCAGGGTGCGGCTGAGGCAGTGTTGCAGGGTGCGGCCAGCAGTGTTGAGGGTGCGGCCAGGCAGTGTTGACAGGGCTGTTGCGGCGAAGGCAGTGTTGCAGGGTGTCGGCGGAGGGCAGTGTTTCAGGGGGTGCGGCGAGGCATGTGTTGCAGGGTGCGGCGAGGCAGTGTTTAGCAGGGTGCGGGCCGAGGGTTGCAGAGGTGCGGCGAAGGCAGTGTTGCAGGGTAGCGAGCCAGGCAGTGTTGCAGGGGTTGCGGCCAGGCAGTGTGTGCAGGGTGCGGCCTAAGGAGTGTTGCGGTGGTGCGGCAGAGGGCCGTGTTGCAGAGGTGCAGGCGAGGCAGTGTTGCAGGGTGCGGCGAAGGGCAGTGTTGCAGGGTGCGGCGAGGCTAAGTTGCAGGGTTGCGGCCACGCAGTGTTGTTGTCGGGTGCGGCCACGGGCAGAAGTGTTGCCAGGGTGCGGCGATGGGCAGTGTTGCAGGGTGCTGCGGCTGTAGCAGGTTGAGGTGGTGCGCGGCGAGGCAGTGAGTTGTCAGGGTTGCTCGTGCGAGTGTTCGGCTGCTGTTGCAAGGGTGATGGCCAGGGGGTCAGTGTTGGACAGGGTGCGGCCAGGGCCGTGTTGCCAGGGTGCGCGAGGGCAGTGTTGCAGGGTGCGGCGAGGCAGTTGTCTGAAAGGGTGCGGCAGAGGAAGTGTGCAGGGTGCGGCGCGCACGAGAGGCAGTGTCGGCAGGGTGAGGCCAGGCAGTGTTGCAGGTGTGCGGCCAGGCAGTGGCTTGCTAGGGTGCGGCGACGGCCAGCTGTTGTAGGGTTGCGGCGAAGGCAGTGTTGCAGGGTGCGGCGCCGAGCAGTGTTGCAGGGTGCGGCCAGGAGTGTTTCTGGGTGCGGGCGAGGCAGTGATTGCGGGTGCGGCGAGGCAGTGTTGCAGGCGTGCGGCGAGGCATTGTTTGCAGGGTGCCGGCGAGGCAGTGGTTGCATGGGTGCGCGGAGGAAGTGTTGGCAGGGTGCCGGCGAGGAGAGAGTGTTGCAGGGTTGCGGCGTTGGCAGTGTTGCAGGGTGCGGCGAGGCAGTGTATGCCAGAGTGCGGCGGGAAGTGTTGCAGGGTTGCCGCGAGGCAGTGTTGCAGGGTGACGGCGAGGAAGTGTTGCCATGGTGTAGAGAGAGAATGTGGGGGGTTTGGGTTTATGTTTGTTGAAATGGACGGAGTAGTGTTGCCGTGTGCGGCGAGTCTGTTAAGTTTGCAGGGGTGGGGCGGGGATTGGGGGGGAGTGTTGCAGGCGAGTCGGCGAGTGGCAGTGTTGCAGGGTGCGGCGAGAGGAAAGTGTTGCAGGATGCGGCGAGTCAGTGTTGCAGGGTGCGGCGGGAAGTGGTTGCATGGGTGCCGGCGAGGCAGTGGTTGCAGAGGTGCGGCCGAGGATAGTGTTTGCAGGGTTCGGCGAGGCAGTGTTGCAGTGTGCGGCGAGGCAGTCGTTTGCAAGGTGCGGCCCGAGGGCAGTGTGTGCAGCGGTTGCGGCGTAGGAGACAGTGTTGCAAGGGCTGCGGCGACTGCGAGCGCAGTGTTGCAGTGGTGCGCGCGTAGGATGTGTTGCAGGGGGTGCGGCGAGGAAGTGTTGAGGGTGCGGCGAGGCAGTTTGTTGAAGGGTAATGCGAGCGTACGGCGCAGTGTTGCACGGGTGCGCGAGGAAGTGTTGCAGGGTGCGGCGACTTGGGTGCAGTGTTGCACGCAGGGTGCGATGCGAGGCAGTGTTTTGCAGGGATGCGGCCAGGCAGTGTCTGCTATGGGTGACGGCTGTAAGGCAGTATTGCAGGGTGTGGCGACGAGGCAGTGTTGCAGGGTGTGGCGAGGCAGGTTTTGCAGAGTGTGGCGATTAGGTGCTGTGTATAGCAGGGTGTGGAAGGCTAGTTGTTGCAGGGGGTGCGGCGAGGAGAGTGTTGATAGGGTGCCGGCGAGTGGAAGGGTTGAGGGTGCGGCCAGGCAGTGTTGCGAGGGGTGCGTGCAAGGCAGTGTTGCCAGGGTGCGGCGAGGCAGTGTTGCAGGGTTGCGGCGAGGCAAGTGTTTGCTGGGTGCGGTCAGCAGTGTTGCAGGTTGCGGGCGAGGCGCAGTATTGCAGGGTGCGGCGAGGGATGTAAGGGGAAGTGGTTGCAGTGGTGCGGCGAGGCAGGTGTTGCAGGCGTGTCGGCGAGGCAGTGTTGCAGGGTGTGGCGAAGGCAGTGTTGCAGGGTGCGGCGAGGCAGTATTGCAGGTGCGGCGAGGGAAGTGGTTGAGGGTGTGGCGAGGGCACTGTTGCAGGGTGCGGCGAGCGCAGTGTTGCAGGGTTGCTCGGCGAGGCAGTATTGCAGGGTTGCCGGAGTGGAAGTGTTGCAGGGTGTGGCGAGCACTGTGTGCAGGGTACGGCGAGGCAGTATGCAGGGTGCGGCGAGGAAGTGTTGCAAGGGTTACGGCGAGGCAGAGTGTTGCAGGGATTATGTGGCGAGGCAGTGTTGTCATGGGTGCAGGCGAGACAATGTTGCAGGGTATGGCGGTGGCAGTGTTGCAGGGTGCGGCGGTGGCAGTGTTGCAGGGGTGTGGCGTACTGAGGCAGTGTGCAGGGTGCGGCACTCGAATGACAATGTTGCCAGGTGATGGCGATTAGGGCAGTGTATGCAGGAATGTTTTTGCTCGGGTCGGGTTGAGAATTTGTTGCGGCAGTGTTGAAGGGTGCGGCGAGAAGGCAGTGTTTGGCTCGCTGAGGGTGGCTCGGCGATTGCGCAGTGTTGTGCAGGGTGTGGCGAGGCAGTGTTGCAGGGTGCGGCAAGCAGTTGTTTGAGGGTGCGGAGAAGGCAGATGTTGCAGGGGTGGTTGCTCGGCGAGAGTTAAGTGTTTGCATCGTGCGGTACCTAGGCAGTGTTTGCAGGGTGCGGTTCAGGTCAGCGTTTTTGTTGACGAGAGGGTGCTGGGCGAATTTTTTTATTTTTTTTTGAGAGGGCGTTCTCTCATGAGTTTTTAAGTGTAGCAGTGTGGTGCGCGCGTATGAACGGAAGTTGTTGTTGAGTTGTCTGAGAGGAGTGGGTGTCTGTGGCGAGGCAGTGTTGCAGGGTGTGGATTGTCGTAGGTTGTTATATCATTTGTGGGCAGGAGCTTTGCATGGGCTGCGGACGCGAGGGCTCAGTGTTGCCTTAGCGGTACGGCCGATCTCTCGGCCAGTATCATGCCAGGGTGTGGGCATGAGGAAGTGTTGCAGCGGGTGCGGTCGAAGGCAGTGTGCCAGGTGTGTGGCGACGGGGAAGTGTTGCAGAGGCTGTGGCGAGGCAGTGGTGCAGTGGTGAGTTGTGGCGAGGCCACTGTTGCAGGGTGCGGAGACGGCAGAGATTGCTGGTGTGGCCAGGCAGTGTTGCAGGGTACGGCGACTACGGCAGCAGTCATTGCAGGGTGCGGGCGAGGGAAGTAGTTGCAGGGTTGCGGCGAGGGAAGTGGTGCACGGGTGTGGGGAGGGCAGTGTTGCAGGGTGTGGCGAGGCAGTGTTGCAGGGGGGTGCACGGCGAAGGCAGTGTTGCCTGGGAGTCTGTATGGCGTGGCAGTGTTGCAGGGTGCGGCGAGGCAGTGTATGCAGGGTGCGGCGATGGCAGTGTGCAGGGTGCGGCGAGGCAGTGTATTGAGGCGTCGCGTGCGGCGAGGCAGTGTTGCGGCTGACGCCGGCGTGGCAGGGTTGTGGAGCGCTGGCGAGGCAGTGATTGGCATGATGCAGGAAGAGCTGGGTGATGTGCGGCTGTAAGATTGTGCATGATGCAGGAAGCTAGGTAGCTCTGTGCGGGCTGTTATAGATAGATTGCTGCATGATGCAGGAAGCTAGGTGCTGTGCGGCTGTAAGATTGCTGCATGATGCAGGAAGCTGGGTGCTGTGCGGCTGTAAGATTGCTGCATGATGCAGGAAGCTAGGTGCTGTGCGGCTGTAAGATTGCTGCATGATGCAGGAAGCTAGGTGCTGTGCGGCTGTAAGATTGCTGCATGATGCAGGAAGCTAGGTGCTGTGCGGCTGTAGATTGCTGCAGGATGCACGAAGCTAGGTCTGTGCGGCTGTATGATTGCTGCATGATGCAGAAGCTAGTACTGTGCGGCTGTATGATTGCTGCATGATGCAGGAAGCTAGGTGCTGTGCGGCTGTAAGATTGCTGCATGATGCAGGAAGCTAGGTGCTGTGCGGCTGTAAGATTGCTGCATGATGCAGGAAGTAGGTGCTGCTGTGCGGCTGTAGACTTGCTGCATGATGCCGGATGGTGGGTGCTGTGGGCTGTAAGATCGCTGGCCATGCATGCAGGAAGTAGGTGCTGTGCTGGGCTGTAAGATGCCTGCATTTGCTGGTAGCTGGGTGATGTGCGGCTGTAAGATGTGCATGCATTGATTGCAGGAAGCTAGGTGCTTGTGTTGCGGCTGTAAGTTTGATGCATGATGCACGGAAGCTAGGTGCTGTGCGGCTGTAGATTGCTGAATGATGCCAGGAAGGGGTTGCTGTGCGGCTGTAAGATTGTGCTTGATGCAGGAAGCTTGGTGTTTGCTGTGCGGCTGTAAGATTGCTGCTTGATGCTGGAAGGACCTAGGTGTTGCTGTGCGGCTGTAAGATTGCTGCATGATGCAGGAAGCTGGGTGCTGTGCGGCTGTAAGATTGCTGCATGATGCAGGAAGCTGGGTGCTGTGCGGCTGTAAGATTGCTGCATGATGCAGGAAGCTGGGTGCTGTGCGGCTGTAAGATTGCTGCATGATGCAGGAAGCTGGGTGCTGTGCGGCTGTAAGATTGCTGCATGATGCAGGAAGCTTGGGTGCTGGGCGGCTGGAAGATTGCTGCATGATGCAGGAAGCTGGGTGCTGTGCGGCTGTAAGATTGCTGCATGATGCAGGAAGCTGGGTGCTGTGCGGCTGTAAGATTGCTGCATGATGCAGGAAGGTGGGTGCTGTGCGGCTGTAAGATTGCTGCATGATGCAGGAAGGTGGGTGCTGTGCGGCTGTAAGATTGCTGCATGATGCAGGAAGGTGGGTGCTGTGCGGCTGTAAGATTGCTGCATGATGCAGGAAGCTGGGTGCTGTGCGGCTGTAACATTGCTGCATGATGCAGGAAGCTGGGTGCTGTGCGGCTGTAAGATTGCTGCATGATGCAGGAAGCTAGGTGCTGTTGCGGCGTAAGATTGCGGCATTGATGCAGGAAGCTGGGTGTGTTGCGGCTGTAACATTGCTGCATGATGCAGGAGATGGGTTGATGTGCCGGCTGTAAGATTGCTGCTTGATGCTGGAAGCTAGGTGCTGTCGCGGCTGTAGATTGCGCATGATGCAGGAAGTAGGTTGCTGTGCGGCTTGTAATGATTGCTGCATGATGCAGGAAGCTGGGTTGCTTGTTGCGGCTGTTAGATTGCTGCATGATGCAGGAAGATAGGTGCTCGTGCGGCCTGTTTAAGATTGATGCATGATAGCAGGAAGCTAGGTGCTGTGCGGCTGTAAGATTGCTGCATGATGCAAGGATGCCTAGGTGCTGTGCGGCTGTAGATTGCTGCATGATGCAGGATGCAGGAGCTGTGCGGCTGTAAGATTGCTGCAGGATGAAATTTTTTTCTGCAGTAAGCTAGGAGGGGGGGGAGTACTGTGCGGCTGTTGTATGGGTGTGTTGTGTCGTGTGTGTGGTAAGTTGTGGTTGTGTAGTCGTGTCTAGTGTCGTGGTAGTGTTTGGTACGTTAATTGTGAGTTAGTAAGATGTTGAAGCTTCGGGAGTAAGATCGGTTGGTGTGTGTTGTGTAAGATTTGCCTTTCGCATTACTGGGACTGCATGAATGCTCCAAACAAGAAGGAAAGGGGAGGAGGGATCGGAAAAGCAGAATAGAAGAAAAAAGCAAAAAGCAAAAACGAGGAAAAAACAGCGACCAGATAAGAAGAAGAAGGAATAGCTAAGTGTTGTCATAAAAGGTAAGCTGGATATAAAAGAGAGTGAAGGTGTTGTAGAAGCTAGGTGTGTAGAACATAAAGATAAAGACACTAAAGCTAAGAGAAAAAGCTAAAGAGAGTGAATAACGGATAATAAAAGTAATACATAAGAAATGCTCAGCCATGTAAATAGAGTGCTAGTGCTGTGCGCTTTGAGAGATTGCGCGCAATGATGCAGAAGCTAGGTGCTGTGGCGGCGTTAAGATTGCTTGGCATGATGCAGGAAGCATAGGTGCTGTGCGGCTGTATGATTGCTGCATGATGCAGGATGGTGGGTGCTGTGCGGCTGTAAGATTGCTGCATGACTGAAGAGGAAGTCTAGGTTGCTGTGCCGGCTGTTATGATTGCTGATGATGCTGGAAAGCTGGGTGCTGTGCGGCTTGATAAGATTGCTGCATGATGCGGAGCTAGAGTGCTGTGCGGACTGTTAAAGATTGCTGCATGATGCTGGATGCTAGCGTGTGTGCGGCTGTAAGATTGCTGCATGATGCAGGAAGCTGGGTGCTCGTGCGGCTGTAAGATTGCATGCAATGATGCAGGAGGTGGGTGCTGTGCGGCTCTGTAAGATTGCTGAATGATGCAGGTAGCTAGGTGGCTGTGCGGGCTGTAATATTGCTGGGCATTGATGCAGGAGCTGGGTGACTGTGCGGCTGTAAGATTGCCTGCATGATTGCAGGAAAGCTGGGTGCTGTCGGCTGTAAGATTGCTTGCATGATGCAGGCCATATCTGATGGGTTGCTGTAGCGGACTGTAAGACTGCTGACATGATCGCAGGAAGGTGGGTGCTGGCGGCTGGTATGATTGACTGCATGATGCAAGGAAGGTGGGTGACTGGTGCGGCTGTACAGAGTGCTGCATGATGTACTGGAAGGTGGGTGCTGTGCGGCTGTAAGAGGATTGCATGCATGATGCAGGAAGGTGCGGTGCGCCTGTGCGGCTGTACTGTAAGATTGCCTGCATGATTGCAGGAGACTGGGTGCTGTGCGGGCTGTAGGATTGCTGCTTTGATGCAGGAAAGCTGGGTGACTGTGTGCGGCTGTAAGATTGCTGCATGCGATGCGTGAAGGTGGGTGCTGCTGTGCGGCTGTAAGATTGCTGATATGCAGGAAAGGTGGGTGGCTGTGCGGCTGTAAGATAGCAGCATGATGCAGGAAGCTAGGTGTGTGCGGCTGCTGTAGGATTGCTGCATGATGATGGAAGAGCTGGGTGCTGTGTGCGGCTGTAACAGTGCAGGCATGTATGCTGTTGAAGCCTGGGTTGGCTGTGCGGCGGTAAGATTGCTGCATGATGCAGGAAGAAACTAGGTGCTGTGCGGCTGTATGTAAGGATTGCTGCATGATGCAGGAAGCTAGGTTGCTGTGCGGCTGTTAAGATTGCTGCATGATGCAGGAAGTGGTGCTGTGGGCTGTAAGATTTGCTGCATTGATGCAGGAAAGCTGGGGCTTGTGCGGCTGTAAGATTATGCATGATGCAGGAATGCTGGGTGCTGTGCGGGCTGGTAAGATTTGTGCATGATGCAGGAAGTGTGTCTGTTGCGGCTGTTAAGATTGCTGCATGGTGCAGGAAGCTGGGTGCTGGTGTTGGGCGGCTGTAAGATTGTGCATGATGCAGGCCGGAGGTGGGGTTTGCTGTGCGGCTGTAAGATTGCTGCATGATGCAGGAAGCTGGGTGCTGTGCGGCTGTAAGATTGCTGCATGATGCAGGAAGCTGGGTGCTGTGCGGCTGTAAGATTGCTGCATGATGCAGGAAGGTGGGTGCTGTGCGGCTGTAAGATTGCTGCATGTTCTCAGGAAGGTGTGGTGCTGTGCGGGTAGTATAGATTGCTGCTTGATTCAGGAAGGTGGGTGCTGTGCGGCTGGTAAAGATGTGACTGCATGAGTGCAGGAAGGTGGCTGTGCGGTGCCGGCTGTAAGATTGCTGCATGATGAGGAATGCTGGGTGCAGTGTCGGCTGTAAGATTGCTGCATGATGCAGGAAGACTGGGGATGTGGGTCTGTTAAAAAGATTGCTGCATGATGCAGGAAGGTGGATGCTTTGTTGGCGGCTGTATGATTGCTGCATGATGCCAGGAAGGTGGGTTGCTGTGGGCTGTATGATTGCTGATTGATGCAGGAAGTAGGTAGCTGTGCGCGCCTGTGAAGAATTGCTGCATGATGCAGGTAAGCTGGGTGCATGTGCGGCTGTAAACATTGCTGCCATGATGCTAGGAAGCTGGGGTGCTGTGGGCTGTAAGATTGCTGCTATTGATGCAGGAAGCTAGGGCTGTGCGGCTGTAAGATTGTGCATGATGCAGGAAGCTATGGTGCGCTGTGCGGCGCTGTGTAGGATTGCTGCATGATGCAGGACTTGCTGGGTGGTGTGAGGCTTAAGATTGGCTGCTGATGCAGGAAGCTGGAGCTGTGACGGCTTGTAATGATTTACTGCATGAGTGCGAGGAAGCTGGGTGCTGTGCGGCTGTAAGATTGCTGCATGATGCAGGAAGCTGGGTGCTGTGCGGCTGTAAGATTGCTGCATGATGCAGGAAGCTGGGTGCTGTGCGGCTGTAAGATTGCTGCATGATGCAGGAAGGTGGGTGCTGTGCGGCTGTAATATTGCTGCAATGATGCAGGAAGCTGGTGTTGCTCTGTGCGGCTGGTAAGATTGCCCTGCATGATGCAGGAAGCTGGGTGCTGTGCGGCTGTAAGCTAGAGTGGCTTGCAATGATGCAGGAAGGTGGGTTGCTGTGCGGCTGTACTGTTAAGATTGCGCATGATGCTGGAAAGGTGGGTTGCTGTGCGGCTTGTTCAAGATTGTTGCTCTGCATGATAGCAGGAAGCTGTGGTGTTCTGTACAGTGACCAACCAAGTAAAGTACCCCTACGATAGTTAGAATGATTGCGGCCTGTAAGACATTGGTGCATGCATTGCAGGAATGTGGGTGCTGTGCGGCTGTAAGATGCTGCATGATTGCAGAAGATAGGTTGCTGTGCGGCTGTAAGATTGCTGCATGATGCAGGAAGAGGGGGCTGTGCGGCTGTCTAACATTGGACTGCAGTGGATGCAGAAGCGTGGTGTGATGTTGCGGGCTGATAGTGATTGCTGCATCGATGCAGGAAAGCTGGTGCTTTACTGTTGCGGCGTGACAGTAAGATTGCTGCATGATGCAGGAAGCTAGGTGCTTGCGGCTGTAAGATTGCTGCATGATGGCAGGAGCTGGGTGCTGTGCGGCTGGTAAGATTGCTGCATGATGGCGCAGGGAAGCTAGGTGCTGTGGCGGCTGTTAAGTGTGTAATTGCTGCGATGAGGCAGGAAGCTAGTGGTGTGCGGCTGGTAAGATTTGTCTGCATGATTGCAGGAAGCTTAGGTGCTGTGACGGCTTGTAAGATTGCCGCTTGATGCAGGAAGCATAGGTGCTGTCGGCTGTAGATTGCTGCTGTGATGTGCTGGAAGCAAGGTCTGTGCGGCTGTAAGATTGCTGCATGATGCAGGGAACCAATGCTAGGTGCTGTGCGGCTGTTGGGATTGCTGCAATGGATGCAGGATGCGTAGGTGCTGTGCGGCGCTGTAAGATTTGCTGCATGTATGCAGGAAGCTGCTATGGTGCTGTTGCGGCTGTACGAATTGCTGCACTGATTGCAGGAAGGTGGGTGCTTTGCTGTGCGGGCGTAGATTGCTGCATGATGCAGGAAGCTAGAGTGGGCTGTGGGGGGGTGGGCAGGGGGGCTTTTGCTTTATTTAAGATGTACATGATGCAGGAAGCTGGGTGCTGTGCGGCTGTAAGATTGCTGCATGATGCAGGAAGCTAGGTGCTGTGCGGCTGTAAGATTGCTGCATGATGCAGGAAGCTAGGTGCTGTGCGGCTGTAAGATTGCTGCATGATGAGCGTAAGGGTGGGTGCTGTGAGGCTGTTAACATGCTGCATTGATGCTGGTAGCTGGGTGATGTGCGGCTGTAGATTGCTGCATGAGGCCAGGATGCTAGGTGCTGTGCGCTGTACGATTGCTGCATGATGCCAGGAAGCTAGGTGCTGTGCGGCTGTAAGATTGCTGCATGATGCAGGAAGGTGGGTGCTGTGCGGCTGTAAGATTGCTGCATGATGCAGGAAGGTGTGGGTGCTGTGCGGCTGTAAGATTGCATTGCCATGATGCAGGAGGAAGCTGGTGTGCTGTGCGGCTGTAACATTGCTGCATGACTGCAGGATGCTTGGGTTGCTGTGCGGCTGTAAGATTGCTGCATGATGCAGGAAAGCTAGGTGCTGTGGCGGCTGTAAGATTGCTGCATTGATTGCAGGGAAGCTGGGTGCTGTGCGGCAGTAACAATTGCTGCATGATGAGGAAAAGCGGGTGCTGTGCGGCTGTAAGATTGCTGCATGATGCAGGAAGCTAGGTGCTGTGCGGGGCTTGTAAGATTGCTGCAATGATGCAGGAAGCTAGGTGCTGTGCGGCTGGAAGATTGCTGCATGAATGCAGGAAGCTGGGTGCCTGTGCCCCGGCTGTAAGATTGTCCTGCATGATGCAGGAAGCTGGGTGCTGTGCGGCTGTAAGATTGCTGCATGATGCAGGAAGCTGGGTGCTGTGCGGCTGTAAGATTGCTGCATGATGCAGGAAGCTGGCGTGCTGGGCGGCGTAAGATTGCTGCATGATGCAGGAAGGGCTGGGTGCATGTGCGGGCTGTAAGATTGCTGCATGATGCAGGCAAGGTGGGTGCTGTATGCGGCTGTAAGATTGCTGCATGATGCAGGGAAAGCTGGGCTGCTGTGCGGCGGTAAGATTGTGCATTGATTATGCAAGGATGCTGGGTGCTGCTGCGGCTGTAAGATTGCTGCATGATGCAGGAAGGTGGGTGCTGTGCGGCTGTAAGATTGCTGCATGATGCAGGAAGGTGGGTGCTGTGCGGCTGTAAGATTGCTGCATGATGCAGGAAGCTGGGTGCTGTGCGGCTGTAAGATTGCTGCATGATGCAGGAACAGCTGGGTGCTTTTGCGGCTGTAAGATTGTCTGATTGCAGGAAGGCTAGGTGCTGTTCGGCTGTAAGATTGCTGCAGGATGCAGGAAGCTGGGTGCGGTGCGTGCTGTAAACATTGTCTGATGATGACAGGAAGCTGGAGTGATGTGCGGCTGTAAGATTTGCTGCATGATGCAGGAAGCTAGGTGCTGTGCGGCTGTAAGATTGCTGCTTGCTGCCGGAGAGCTAGGTGCTGTGCGGCTGTAGGAAGATTGCCCTGCATGATGCAGGAAGCTGGGTGCTGTGCGGCTGTTAGATTGCTGCATTGATGTAGGAAGCTAGGTGCTGTGCGGTCTTGTAAGATTGCTGCATGATTGAAGTGAAGCGTAGTCCCAGGTGCTTGTTGCGGCTGTAAGATTGCTGCATGATGCAGGAAGTCTAGGTGCTGTGCGGCTAGTAAGATTGCTGGATGAGATGCAGGAGCTAGGTGCTGTTGCGGGCTGTAAGATTCGCTGCTTGATGCAGGAAGCTGGTACTGTGAGGCTGTAAGATTGCTGCATGATGCAGGGATGCTAGGTGCCAGCTGTGCGGCTGTAAGTTTGCTGCATGATGCAGGAGAGCTAGGATGCTGTGCGGCTGTAAGATTGACTGCTTGATGCAGGGAAGCTAGTGCTGTGCGGCTGTAAGATTGCTGCATGATGCAGGAAGGTGGAGTGCTGTGCGGCTGTAAGATTTGCGGCATGATGCGGATCCGCTACGGTGACTGTGCGGCTGTAAGATTGCTGCATGATGCAGGATGCTGGTGTGTGCTGTGAGGCTGTTAGATTGCTGCTTGATGCTAGGAAGTCTAGGGCTGTGCGGCTGCTATGGGTGGGGAAGTGGCAATAGGGGCCTGGGTGCGGCCGTGTAGTGGCCGGGGTAGCGCCTTGAATATTCATCAACGTTAGTGGCAGGTCCCCGTGTATCGGTCTGTGGTTCGCGTGCTCGGTAGGGCCCGTCAGGGAGTTTAGTTCAATCTATGTTGCGGTCTCTGTTTCTCTGTGCCGAGGCCATCGTCCTTAACTATCTGCTTGATCTGTAGCTGTTTGAAAGTCTGCTGCATGATGCAGGAAGCTAGGTGCGCTGTTGCGGCTGTAAGATTGCTGCATGATGCAGGAAGTGGTGCTGTGCGGCTGTAAGATTGCTGCATGATGCAGGAAGCTGGGTGCTGTGTGCGGCTGTAAGATTGCTGCATGATGCAGGAAGCTGGGTGCTGTGCGGCTGTAAGATTGCTGCATGATGCAGGAAGCTGGGTGCTGTGCGGCTGTAAGATTGCTGCATGATGCAGGAAGCTGGGGTGCTGGTGCGGCTGTAAGCTCTTACTGCATGATGCAGAAGCTGGGTGCTGTGCGGCTGTAATGATTGGCTGCTTGATGCCGAGCTGGTGGTGCTGTGCGGCGTAAGATGCTTGCATGAGTGCAGGAAGCTGGGTTGCTGTGCGGCTTGTAAGATTGCTGCATGATGCAGGAAAGGTGGGTGCTCTTGTGCGGCTGTGAGGATTCTGCTGCATGATGCGGAAGCTGGGTGCTGTGGGCTGTAAGATGCTGCATGAGCAGGAAGCTGGGTGCTGTGCGGAATGTTAGATTGCATTGAGAGTGCAGGAAGGTGGGTGCGCCTGTGCGGATGGTAAGATTGCTGCATGATGCAGAAGGTGGGTTGCTGTGCGGATGTAAGATTGCCTGCATGTGCAGGAAGCTGGGTTGCATGGCGGCTGTACATTGTTTGCATGATGCTGGAGCTGGGTGTGTGCTCGGCTGTAAGATTGCTGTATGATGCAGGAAGCTAGGTGCTGTGCGGCTGTATGATTGCTTGCATGATGCAGGAAGAGGAGGTGCTGTGCGGCTGTCAACATATGCTGCATGATGCAGGAAGCTGGGTGCTGTGCGGCTGTAAGATTGCTGCATGATGCAGGAAGCTGGGTGCTGTGCGGCTGTAAGATTGCTGCATGATGCAGGAAGCTGGGTGCTGTGCGGCTGTAAGATTGCTGCATGATGCAGGAAGCTGGGTGCTGTGCGGCTGTAAGATTGCTCTGCATGATTGCGGAAGCTAGTGGTGCTGAGCGGCCTGATAGAAGATTGCTGATGATAGACTGGAAGCTAGGTGTTGTGCGGCTGTAAGATTGCTGCATGATGCAGGAAGCTGGGTGCTGTGCGGCTGTAAGATTGCTGCATGATGCAGGAAGCTAGGTGCTGTGCGGCTGTAAGATTGCTGCATGATGCAGGAAGCTGGGTGCTGTGCGGCCTGTAAGATTGCTGCATAGATGAGTGAAGCATAGGTGGTTGCTGTGGGCTGTAAGTTGTTGCTGCAATGAATGCAGGAAGCTAGGTGCTGTGCGGCTTGTAGATTGCTGCATGATGCAGGAAGCTTGGTGCTGTGCGGTTGTGTAGATTGCTGCTTGATGCAGGAAGGTGGCGTGCTGTTGCGGCTGTAAAGATCTGCATGCTTGATGCAGGAAGCTAGGTGATGTGCGGCTGTAGAGATTGCTGCATGATGCAGGAGCTGGGTGCTGTGCGGCCTGTAAGATTGCTGATGATGCAGATAGCTAGGTGCCGTTGCGGCTGTAAGATTGCTGCATGATGCAGGAAGCTAGGGTGCTGTGCGCGGACTGTTAAGATTGCTGCATGATTGCAGGAAGTGGGTGCTGTGCGGCTGCTAGATTGCTCGCATGATAGCTCAGCGAAGGTGTTGCCTGTTGCGGGCCTGTAAGATTCGCTGCATGTTATGGAAGCTAGGTGCTGTGCGGCTGTAAGATTGCGCCATGATGCAGGAAGCTAGGTTGCTGTGCGGCTGTAGATGGCTGCTTGATGCAGGAAGCAGGGTGCCTGTGCGGCTGTTAAGATTGCTTGCATGATGCAGGAAGCTGGGTGCGTGCGGCTGTAAGATTGTTGCATCGATGCAGGAAGCTGGGTGCATGTGCGGCTGTAAGATTTTGCTGCATGATGCAGGAAGCTGGGTGCTGTGCGGCTGTAAGTTTGCGCATGATGCGAGGAAGCTGGGTGGCTGGTGCGCTGTAAGATATGCTGCTGATGCAGGAAAGCTGGGTGCTGTGCGGACTGTATAAGATTGCTGCATGTGCAGGATGCGGGTGTACCTGTGCGGCTGTAAGACTGCTGCATGATGCAGGGAGCTGGGTGCTGTGCGGGCTGTTTAGATTGCTGCATGATGCAAGGAAGATGGGGTGCTGTGCGGCCTGTAAGATTGCTGCATGATGCAGGATAAGATGGGTGCGATGTGCGGCTGTAAGAATGCTGCTTGATTGAGGAAGTGGGTGCTGTGCGGCATGTAAGATGGGCTGCATGATGCAGGAGCTGGGTGCTGTGCGGCTATAAGACTGCTGCAGGAAGCAGGAACGCTGGGTGCTGGTGCGGACTGTAAGACTGCTTGCATGATGCAGGAAGCTGGGTGCTGTGCGGCTGTAAGATTGCTGCATGATGCAGGAAGCTGGGTGCTGTGCGGCTGTAAGATTGCTGCATGATGCAGGAAGCTGGGTGCTGTGCGGCTGTAAGATTGCTGCATGATGAAGGAAGCTGGGTGCTGTGCGGCTGTAAGATTGCTGCATGAAAGCAGGAAGCTGGTGCTGGTGGGTCTGTAAGATTGCTGCCTGATGCAGGGAAGATGGGGTGCAGTGCGGCGTTAAGATTGCTGCATGATGCAGGAGGAAGCTTGGGTGCTGTGCGGCTGTAAGATTGCAGATGTTGCAGGGTAGACGGCCAGGCAGTGTTTGCTGGGTGCGGCGAAAGGGCTGTGATTGCAGGGTGCGGCCAGGCGCAGTGTTGCAGGGTGCGGCCGAGGCAGTGTTGCATGGCGTGCGGGGCGATAGGCATGTTGCAGGGTGCGGCTCGAGCGAGCAGTGTTTGCAGGGTGCGGCCCAGGCAGTGTTGCAGGGTGCGGCGAGCGTGTTGCAGGGTGCTGCCAAGGCAGTGTTGCGGGTGCGGCGAGGCAGTCTTGTTGCAGGGTGCGGGCAGGCAGTGTTGCAGGGTTGCGGCGAGGCAGTGTTGCAGGGTGCGGCCCAGGCAGTGTTGCGGGTGCGGCGAAGGCAGTGTTGGCAGGGTGCGGCCAGGCTAGTGTTTGAAGGAGGGGCGGCGATGAGCAGTGTTGCAGGGCGTGCGGCCAGGCAGTGTTGCAGGGAGCGGCGGGCAGTGTTGCAGGGTGCGTGCCAGGCAGTGTTGCAGGGTGGGCGAGAGGCAGTGTTGCAGGGTGCGGCGAGGCAGTTGAGTTGACAGGGGTGCGGAGAATGGCAGTTGTTGCAGGGTGCGGCGAGGCAGTGTTGCAGGGTGCGGCGAGGCAGTGTTGCAGGGTGCTGCCAGGCAGTGTTGCAGGGTGCGGCCAGGCAGTGTTGCAGGGTGCGGCCGAAGCAGTGTGTGCAGGGTGCGGCGAGGGCAGTGTGTGCAGGGTTGCGGCGAGGGACAGTGTTGCAGGTGCGGCCAGGCAGTGTTGCAGGGTGCGGCGCGAGGCAGTGTTGCGGGTTGCGGGGCGAGGCAAGTGGTATGCAGGGTAGCGGATAGGCATGTGTGCCAGGGTGCGGCAGGCAGTGTTGCAGGGTGCGTGCGAGGCAGTGTTGCAGGGTTAGACGGCCAGGCAGTGTTGCGGGTGCGGCGAGGCAGTGTTGCAGGTGCTGGCGGAGGCAGATGTGTTGCAGGGTGACGGCGATGGCAGTGTATGCTGGTGCGGCCGAGGCAGTGATTGCTGGGTGCGTGCGAGGATACGGTGTATGCAGGATGCGGCGGATGGAAACGTGTTTTGCAGGTGTTGCGGCGATGGCAGTGTTGCAGGGTGCACGGCGAGGCAGTGTTGCAGGGTGCGGCGAGGCAGTGTGGACAGGGTGCGGCACGAAAGGCTGAGTGTTGCAGGGGGTGCGGCCAAGGCAGAGGTTGAGGGTGCGGCCAGGCAGTGTTGCAGGGTGCGGCCAGGCAGTGTGCAGGGTGCGCGGGAGGCAGTGTTGCAGGGTGCGGCGAGGCAGGTGTGTGACAGGGTGCGGCGAGGCAGTGTTGCAGGGTGCGTGCGAGAAGGCAGTGTTGCAGGGTTGCGGCGAGGCAGTGTTTGCAGGTGTGCGGCGAGTCAGTGGTTGCAGGCGTGCGGCCAGCAGTGTTCGCTAGGGTGCGTGGGCCAGGCAGTGTTGCAGGGTGGCGGCGGCAGCAGTGTCATTGCAGGGTGCGAGTCGAGGGACAGTGTTGCAGGGTGCGGCGAGGCAGTGTTGCAGGGTGCGGCGCACGGCAGTGTTGCAGGGTGCGGCGACGGAAGTGTTTGCAGGCGTGCGCGACCGGCAGTGTTGCAGGGTGCGGCGAACGCACAGTGTTTTGGAGGGTGCGGTAGGCAGTATAGCATGGGTGTGCGAGGCGCAGTGTTGAAGGGTGCGGCGAGGCAGTGTTGCAGGGTGCGGAGAGGCTGTGTTGCAGGGTGCGGAGAGTGCAAGTGGTGCAGGTGTGCGGCGAGGGCAGTGTTTGCAGGGTGCGGCTGAGGCAGTGTTGCAGGGTGCGGCCAGCAGTGTTGAGGGTGCGGCCAGGCAGTGTTGACAGGGCTGTTGCGGCGAAGGCAGTGTTGCAGGGTGTCGGCGGAGGGCAGTGTTTCAGGGGGTGCGGCGAGGCATGTGTTGCAGGGTGCGGCGAGGCAGTGTTTAGCAGGGTGCGGGCCGAGGGTTGCAGAGGTGCGGCGAAGGCAGTGTTGCAGGGTAGCGAGCCAGGCAGTGTTGCAGGGGTTGCGGCCAGGCAGTGTGTGCAGGGTGCGGCCTAAGGAGTGTTGCGGTGGTGCGGCAGAGGGCCGTGTTGCAGAGGTGCAGGCGAGGCAGTGTTGCAGGGTGCGGCGAAGGGCAGTGTTGCAGGGTGCGGCGAGGCTAAGTTGCAGGGTTGCGGCCACGCAGTGTTGTTGTCGGGTGCGGCCACGGGCAGAAGTGTTGCCAGGGTGCGGCGATGGGCAGTGTTGCAGGGTGCTGCGGCTGTAGCAGGTTGAGGTGGTGCGCGGCGAGGCAGTGAGTTGTCAGGGTTGCTCGTGCGAGTGTTCGGCTGCTGTTGCAAGGGTGATGGCCAGGGGGTCAGTGTTGGACAGGGTGCGGCCAGGGCCGTGTTGCCAGGGTGCGCGAGGGCAGTGTTGCAGGGTGCGGCGAGGCAGTTGTCTGAAAGGGTGCGGCAGAGGAAGTGTGCAGGGTGCGGCGCGCACGAGAGGCAGTGTCGGCAGGGTGAGGCCAGGCAGTGTTGCAGGTGTGCGGCCAGGCAGTGGCTTGCTAGGGTGCGGCGACGGCCAGCTGTTGTAGGGTTGCGGCGAAGGCAGTGTTGCAGGGTGCGGCGCCGAGCAGTGTTGCAGGGTGCGGCCAGGAGTGTTTCTGGGTGCGGGCGAGGCAGTGATTGCGGGTGCGGCGAGGCAGTGTTGCAGGCGTGCGGCGAGGCATTGTTTGCAGGGTGCCGGCGAGGCAGTGGTTGCATGGGTGCGCGGAGGAAGTGTTGGCAGGGTGCCGGCGAGGAGAGAGTGTTGCAGGGTTGCGGCGTTGGCAGTGTTGCAGGGTGCGGCGAGGCAGTGTATGCCAGAGTGCGGCGGGAAGTGTTGCAGGGTTGCCGCGAGGCAGTGTTGCAGGGTGACGGCGAGGAAGTGTTGCCATGGTGTAGAGAGAGAATGTGGGGGGTTTGGGTTTATGTTTGTTGAAATGGACGGAGTAGTGTTGCCGTGTGCGGCGAGTCTGTTAAGTTTGCAGGGGTGGGGCGGGGATTGGGGGGGAGTGTTGCAGGCGAGTCGGCGAGTGGCAGTGTTGCAGGGTGCGGCGAGAGGAAAGTGTTGCAGGATGCGGCGAGTCAGTGTTGCAGGGTGCGGCGGGAAGTGGTTGCATGGGTGCCGGCGAGGCAGTGGTTGCAGAGGTGCGGCCGAGGATAGTGTTTGCAGGGTTCGGCGAGGCAGTGTTGCAGTGTGCGGCGAGGCAGTCGTTTGCAAGGTGCGGCCCGAGGGCAGTGTGTGCAGCGGTTGCGGCGTAGGAGACAGTGTTGCAAGGGCTGCGGCGACTGCGAGCGCAGTGTTGCAGTGGTGCGCGCGTAGGATGTGTTGCAGGGGGTGCGGCGAGGAAGTGTTGAGGGTGCGGCGAGGCAGTTTGTTGAAGGGTAATGCGAGCGTACGGCGCAGTGTTGCACGGGTGCGCGAGGAAGTGTTGCAGGGTGCGGCGACTTGGGTGCAGTGTTGCACGCAGGGTGCGATGCGAGGCAGTGTTTTGCAGGGATGCGGCCAGGCAGTGTCTGCTATGGGTGACGGCTGTAAGGCAGTATTGCAGGGTGTGGCGACGAGGCAGTGTTGCAGGGTGTGGCGAGGCAGGTTTTGCAGAGTGTGGCGATTAGGTGCTGTGTATAGCAGGGTGTGGAAGGCTAGTTGTTGCAGGGGGTGCGGCGAGGAGAGTGTTGATAGGGTGCCGGCGAGTGGAAGGGTTGAGGGTGCGGCCAGGCAGTGTTGCGAGGGGTGCGTGCAAGGCAGTGTTGCCAGGGTGCGGCGAGGCAGTGTTGCAGGGTTGCGGCGAGGCAAGTGTTTGCTGGGTGCGGTCAGCAGTGTTGCAGGTTGCGGGCGAGGCGCAGTATTGCAGGGTGCGGCGAGGGATGTAAGGGGAAGTGGTTGCAGTGGTGCGGCGAGGCAGGTGTTGCAGGCGTGTCGGCGAGGCAGTGTTGCAGGGTGCGGCGAGGCAGTGTTGCAGGGTGCGGCGAGGCAGTATTGCAGGGTGCGGCGAGGAAGTGTTGCAGGGGGGTGGCGAGGCACTGTTTGCCAGGGTGCGGGAGGCAGTGTTGCAGGGTGCGGCGAGGCAGTATTGCAGGTGGGGAGAGGGGAAGTGTTGCGGGGTGTGGCAAAGGCACTGTTGCGGGGTACGGCGGGGCAGTATTGCAGGGTGCGGCGAGGAAGTGTTGCAGGGGTACGGCGAGGCAGTGTTGCAGGGTGTGGCGAGGCAGTGTTGCAGGGTGCGGCGAGACAATGTTGCAGGGTATGGCGAGGCAGTGTTGCAGGGTGCGGCGAGGCAGTGTTGCAGGGTGTGGCGAGGCAGTGTTGCAGGGTGCGGCGAGACAATGTTGCAGGGTATGGCGAGGCAGTGTTGCAGGGTGCGGCGAGGCATGTTTGCAGGGTGCGGCGAAGCAGTGTTGCAGGGTGCGGCGAGGCAGTGTTGCAGGGTGCGGCGAGGCAGTGTTGCAGGGTGCGGCCAGGCAGTGTTGCAGGGTGCGGCGAGGCAGTGTTGCAGGGTGCGGCGAGGAAGTGTTGCATCGTGCGGCCAGGCAGTGTTGCAGGGTGCGGTCAGGCAGCGTTGCAGGGTGCGGCGAGGCAGTATTGCAGGGTGCGGCGAGGAAGTGTTGCAGGGTGTGGCGAGGCAGTGTTGCAGGGTGTGGCGAGGCAGTGTTGCAGGGTGCGGCGAGGCAGTGTTGCAGGGTACGGCGAGGCAGTGTTGCAGGGTGCGGCGAGGAAGTGTTGCAGGGTGCGGCGAGGCAGTGTTGCAGGGTGCGGCGAGGCAGTGTTGCAGGGTGCGGCGAGGCAGTGTTGCAGGGTGCGGCGAGGCACTGTTGCAGGGTGCGGCGAGGCAGTGTTGCAGGGTGTGGCCAGGCAGTGTTGCAGGGTACGGCGAGGCAGTATTGCAGGGTGCGGCGAGGAAGTGTTGCAGGGTGCGGCGAGGCAGTGTTGCAGGGTGTGGCGAGGCAGTGTTGCAGGGTGTGGCGAGGCAGTGTTGCAGGGTGCGGCGAGGCAGTGTTGCAGGGTGCGGCGAGGCAGTGTTGCAGGGTGCGGCGAGGCAGTGTTGCAGGGTGCGGCGAGGCAGTGTTGCAGGGTGCGGCGAGGCAGTGTTGCAGGGTGCGGCGAGGCAGTGTTGCGGAGCGCGGCGAGGCAGTGTTGTGGAGCGCGGCGAGGCAGTGTTGCGGAGCGCGGCGAGGCAGTGTTACGGAGCGTGGCGAGGCAGTGTTGCGGAGCGCGGTGAGGCAGTGTTGCGGAGCGCGGCGAGGCAGCGTTACGGAGCGTGGCGAGGCAGTATTGCAGAGCGCGGCGAGGCAGTGTTGCAGAGCGCGTCGAGGCAGTGTTGCGGAGCGCGGCGAGGCAGTGTTGCGGAGCGCGGCGAGGCAGAGTTGCGGAGCGCGGCGAGGCAGTGTTGCAGAGCGCGGCGAGGCAGTGTTGCGGAGCGTGACGAGGCAGTGTTGGAGCGCGGCGAGGCAGTGTTGCGGAGCGCGGCGATGCAGTGTTGCGGAGCGTGGCGAGGCAGTGTTGCGGAGCGCGGCGAGGCAGTGTTATGGAGCGTGGCGAGGCAGTGTTACGGAGCGTGGCGAAGCAGTGTTACGGAGCGTGGAGAGACAGTGTTGCGGAGCGTGGCGAGGCAGTGTTACGGAGCGTGGCGAGGCAGTGTTACGGAGCGTGGCGAGGCAGTGTTGCGGAGCGTGGCGAGGCAGTGTTACGGAGCGTGGCGAGACAGTGTTGCAGAACGTGGCGAGGCAGCGTTACGGAGCGTGGCGAGGCAGTGTTACAAAGCGTAGCGAGACAGTGTTGCGGAGCGTGGCGAATCAGTGTTGCGGAGCGTGGCGAGGCAGCGTTACGGAGCGTGGCGAGACAGTGTTACGGAGCGTGGCGAGTCAGTGTTGCGGAGCGTGGCGAGGCAGCGTTACGGAGCGTGGCGAGTCAGTGTTGCGGAGCGTGGCGAGGCAGCGTTACGGAGCATGGCGAGGCAGTGTTGCGGAGCGCGGCGAGGCAGCGTTACGGAGCGTGGCGAGGCAGTGTGACCTGTTAGGTTCTTCAGGGAATATTGGATATGAACATAAGAACATAAGAAAGAAGGAACACTGCAACAGGCCTACTGACCCATGCGGAGCAGGTCCATGTCCCCCCCGGATTAGACCAACGACCCCCCCGGATTAGACCAATGACCCACCCAGTCAGGTCACATCCACTCAAGGATGGAGCACTGCACCAGACCCAGTAGCACAAGCTAGTCAGGTCCAACTCACACCCACTCACATCCACTCATGTATTTATCTAATCTATTTTTAAAACTACACAACGTTTTAGCCTGAATAACTGTACTCGGGAGTTTGTTCCACTCATCCACAACTCTATTACCAAACCAGTGCTTTCCTATATCCTTCCTGAATCTGAATTTTTCCAACTTGAAACCATTGCTGCGAGTCCTGTCTAGGCTGGAAATTTTCAGCACGCTATTTACATCCCCTTTATTTATTTCTGTTTTCCATTTATACACCTCGATCATATCCCCCCTAATTCTACGTCTTTCGAGAGAGTGCAGATTCAGGGCCCTCAGTCTATCCTCATAGGGAAGGTTTCTGATACATGGGATCATGGAAACATAAACACATGCAGTTTAATGTGATCTTTTATTGACAACGTTTCGCCCACTCAGTGGGCTTTTTCAAGTCACAAACAGATCTACCTGGGGTGGAAGGTACGGGAGTATTTATAGTCAGGTTCAGAATGTTGAGGTCAGGTGGAGAATGCTGCATCTGATGATCCACTGGGTGGGGTTATAGAGTCTTGGGTAGCTTGGCAGGGGTATTGGACAAGTTGTGAGGAGACCTTCTGCAGTGTTCTATGTTCTTATGTGGGATAGCGATGAAGAAGTTTCTTGGCAAGTGGTTCAGCTATGTTACAGAAGCCATTGTTCTGGTTAGAACATAAGAACATAATAACGAATGAACACTGCAGCAGGCCTACCGGCCCATGCGAGGCAGGTCCAAGTCTCCTACCGGCTTAAGCCAATGCACCCAACCTAGTCAGGTCAGGTCACCTTGACTTAAAGGAGGAACACGGCAACCGTCCTGGTAGCACAAGCTAATCAGGTCCAACTCACACCCACCCACACCCAACGTTCTGGCCTCTATCACTGTCCTTGAGAGTTTATTCCACTCATCCACAACTCTATTACCAAACCAGTACTTTCCTATATCCTTCCCGAATCTGAATTTTTCTAACTTAAAACCATTGCTGCGAGTCCTGTCTAAGCTAGATATTTTCAGCGCACTATTTACATCCCCTTTATAAGAACATAAGAACATAAGAAAGGAGGAACACTGCAGCAGGCCTGTTGGCCCATACTAGGCAGGTCCTTTACAATTCATCCCACTAACAAACATTTGACCTACCCAATTTTCAATGCTACCCAAGAAATAAGCTCTGATGTGCAAGTCCTGTCTTCCATTTATACACCTCAATCATATCCCCCCTAATTCTACGTCTTTCTAGAGAGTGCAGATTCAGGGCCCTTAGTCTATCCTCATAGGGAAGGTTTCTGATACATGGGATCAACTCTGTCATCCTCCTTTGTACATTTTCCAGAGCATTTATATCCATTCTGTAATATAGTGACCAAAACGTGCAGCATAATCTAAATGAGGCCTAACCAAGGATGTATAGAGTTGAAGAACAACCTGAGGACTCCTATTATTTATGCTTCTTGATATGAAGCCAAGGATTCTATTAGCTTTATTGCGAACACTTATGCACTGTTTTGTTAGGTAAGACACATATGCAACAGTTAGACAACTTTATTCGGAAACGTTTCGCCTACACAGTAGGCTTCTTCAGTCGAATACAGAAAGTAGGCAGGAACAGTAGAGATGTGAAGACGATGTAATCAGTCCATCACCCTTAAAGTCGTAGAATTTGAGGTTGTCAGTCCCTCGGCCTGGAGAAGTTCAGTTCCATAGTCAGGAACTATCTGAAGATCAAGCGACAGTGCGGAGACTTAAATACTGTCGGAAGGAGAGGTGCACCTCTCCTTCCGACAGTATTTAAGTCTCCGCACTGTCGCTTGATCTTCAGATAGTTCCTGACTATGGAACTGAACTTCTCCAGGCCGAGGGACTGACAACCTCAAATTCTACGACTTTAAGGGTGATGGACTGATTACATCGTCTTCACATCTCTACTGTTCCTGCCTACTTTCTGTATTCGACTGAAGAAGCCTACTGTGTAGGCGAAACGTTTCGGAATAAAGTTGTCTAACTGTTGCATATGTGTCTTACCTAACAACCTGTCGGTATTGTATACCATTTTGATGTTCATTATGCACTGTTTTCTTGGTTTCAGATTACTGCTAACCAGAACTAAATTTTTTTCGCAATCCGTAATATTAAGATCTACATTATTTAGTTTATATGTGGCATGGTTATTGTCCTGTCCAACATTTAGAACTTTGCATTTGTCTATATTAAACTGCATCTGCCACTTCTCCGACCACTGCATCAGTCTACTCAAATCTTCCTGGAGTGCTCTAATGTCCTCTTCAGAATGAATTCGACGGCCTATTTTGGTGTCATCGGCAAACTTGCTGATGTCGCTCTTAATGCCCTCATCTATGTCGTTTATGTATATTGTGAACAGCAGGGGGCCCAACACTGACCCCTGTGGAACACCGCTCGTGACGCTTCCCCCCCTCTGATTTCTCCTCATTTATGCAAACTCTCGCTGCCCCATTTTCAACCATGCCTCTATCCGGAAAAAATTTCTCCTCCTTTCCATGTCCCTTAATTTTCCCTAAATAGTCCTGATTGGGAAACCTGTAAAAACCCTTACTGAAGCCCCATTACACAATATCAATTCATTACCGACCCACCCCCTAAATCCCTTAGTGAAAAAAGTTAAAAAATTTTCGAAAGGGCAAAACGCCCCTTTGTAAAACCCATGCTGGATTCTTGATTTTTTTATTTTTTCAAGGTGGCACGAAGCCTGGGCAATTATTGTTTCCTTAATTTTCGCACTATGGGGTTAGGTTATTGTCTATATCGAAGCTAGGACCTGTAAAATGCTTTGAAAATAGGTATCACTTTGCCTTTTTCCACTTATCGGCACCAGGCCATTTTGTAGCGATATGTTAAAAGATTCCCAAAAGGTTTGCTAAGCTCCTTTTTACATTCCTTTAAAACCCCTTTGCAAACGTTATCAGGGCCTGGGGATTTGTTAGGTTTTTAAATTTTTCTATTTTCCAAGGCCATTTCACTTTTACCCTAACGGCACAGTTTATTATCGTCCTTTCAACAAATTTTTCATTACTGAATACGCGGGATCCCCGTTAAAAACTGGGGAATATGTGTTAAAAAATTTAACATTTCCTTATCACTGTCAGGAGCTGACCCAAGGGAACTTTTGAGTGGGCCATCTTGTCCCCCGATCTTACTTTGTATCCTGAAAGAATCCTTTTGGGTTAGCTTCGAATCTTTGCAACTTTTCCTCATAAAAAAATCTTTTTTCTTTTTCTAATTTCCCTTTTTTTTTTCCTCTCTTTAACTGAATATATCGATTTTTTAATTTCCCCCCCTTCCTCTTTTTATTTTTCTATATATGCCTCTCTTTTGACCATCCTCTCTATTGTTATCCATTTAGGGTCTTTTTTTTTGATCTGATTTCCCTATTTGGAACATAAATTTTTCGAGCACTAGAACTTTCCCCGGAAAGCCTATCGCAACCATCACCACCACCTGACCCTTAGTCAGGCATTCCAGGTCAGCCCCCCTAATAATTTTTCAGTCCTATAAATCAGCCCAAACGGGAAGTCAGGGACAGAGCCCTTTATTGCCATTATAGGGGAATTCCATAATAATTAAAAATGATGATTTGTGATCACTTTCCCAAGCCATCTTAACCTCAAAATTATTTAAATTAGGGTTTTCCCACTGGGAAGAACAAGTCAAAAGGGGGTTTTTTCCCCTGTTGGCTCTGTCACAAATGTTTTTTAAAAAAAAAATCCTGGATCGTATCAAGAAAGTACCTGACTCTAAAATTTCCCCCAAATTTCTCCATCAAACTTTTTATAGTTAAATTCCCCTTACACAAAATTTTCGTTTGTAGATGCTTACGAATTTCGTCCCAAGAAGTTTTTTCTGCACTCCCTATCAAGATTTTTGGGGGGCCCCCTAAATCACACCCAAAATTAGTTTTTTCTCGCCCCCGAAACTGTAACCAAACAATTCATGGGTGACGCTTCAATTTAATATCTTGTCTAACACAAAAATTTAAATTGTCTCTGACATACTCGCTACTCCACCCCCTTTCCTTTGACCCTGTCATTGGGAAAATTTATAGCCTTGTATGTGCATTCGAGGGGACTTCTATCTTTTTAGATTGAGCCAGGTCTCTGTTTTAGCAAAAATACTGTTTCCTGACTTGCAATTAATCTCAGCCATCTATCTTTTTTCTTACATCCTGCATTAGTATAGAAACCTTAAGGAGCTGTCCCTTGCGCCCTTGCGTCCCCCCTTTGTTTGCTGACCTGATCAATTTTTTTTTTATTTTTAGCTTCATGCGAATGCCTTTTATACATTTTACTGTTTCCAACCCTAGGTTTTTCCCTGTTGTTTCCCCACACAACCCCATTACCTCTATTTCCTCGTTTAATATAGGTTTAAATGGTTTTCCAAACATTGAAAAAATTC
>NC_069444.1:39343586-39360292 GCF_026875155.1 Cherax quadricarinatus | reverse complement strand
ATAGTAAATTTGGTTTAAAAACAGCACTACAATAAAAAGTTCTGTTCCACAAAGGTGCAGTACTCGTCCCTTCTTTCGTCATCCTCATATCTGATATAGACAAAGATGTAAGACACAGCACCGTGTCCTCCCTTACTGACGATACCAGAATTTTTATAACAGTATTATTCATTATACACAAATAACCCGCACAAAAAAAGAGAGAAGCTTACGACTTCCACTACTACCACTACATACTACCTCTTCTTCTTCTACCTCATCTACTGATGAAATTAGACACATGTGCGGCGTCTGGTTGTCTTTGTTGTGGACGTTTCGCCTTTCCAGTGGCTGGCTGGATGGCGAAACGTCTACGGTGGGGATGCCCGGGTGTTGTGCATGTGTCATTTCATCCTGTCGGTATTATATACAATTCTTGTACTACTACTACTACTACTACTACCACCTACTACTACCTCCACCTCTTCCTGCCTATATATAGCCGTCCTGCTCCACCTCTGTTAGTGTGACTTTGTCAATGGTCCAAGTCGGACCGAAACGTCGTCGTAAGCTTCTCTCTTTTATGTGCGGGTTATTTGTGTATCGTTCCAGTCACGGTATTGTGCCTTTTTGTTATTTATTTAGTATTATTCATTAATGACCCTGCAGATCTCCAAGCGGACATTTATGCAAGTCTTTAAATGGGCCCCAGAAAACAATATGAAGTTCAATGAAGACAAATTTCAATTACTCCGCTACTGAAAACTCGAAGAAATAAAAACTGGATCGGAGTATAAAACAAATTCCAACCACACAATAGAGCGAAAAACTATTGTGAAGGACCTAGGAGTGATAATGTCAGAGAATCTCACTTTCAAAGATCACAACAATGTCTCTATCACATCTGCTAGGAAACTTCAAAACTAGGAATGCCAAGTCAATGATGATTCTCTTCAAATCGCTTGTTCTCTATAGGCTGGAGTACTGCTGTACACTAACGACCCCTTTCAAGGCAGGCAGAATTGGAGATCTGGAGAATATACAGAAAATTCTCATGGCATGTATAAGTACAATACAGTACCAAAATTACTGAGAACGGTTGAAGTACCTTGACCTGTACTCCTTGGAAAGCAGGCAAGAAAGATACACGATAATATACACTCGGAAATTCCTAGAGAGACTAGTCCTAAATCTGCACACAGAAATCAATCAATACGAAAACAAAAGACTGGGCAGGCGGTGCAATATCTCACCACTGAAAAGTAGGGGAGCCATGAGACAAAAGAATAAGTGTCAGGGGCCCAAGACGGTTCAACTCCCTCCCAGCATATATAAGGGAGATTATCAATAGACCCCTGGCTATTGATAATCTCCCTTATCAATAGACCCCTGGCTCGCACACCATGCCCAGCCCTTCTAGGGCAGGGTAGGTGCCTGAGCCAGAGCTTTCAGCTCACAAGACTGTCATTCCCATTACCCCCCTTTGGGCGGGGATGGCAGACCAGAGAGGCCTAGCTTCTCCCTACGAGCCCCGTGAGGGCGGGGAATGTGGCTAGGCCTGGGGACAGTTGGTCCCGGAGATGAGGAGTACGATCGACATCATGCCCAGCCCTTGTAGGGCAGGGTTGGCGCCTGAGCCCGAGCTTGTAGCTCACAAGATGAGGAGGTACTTGTGCCTCCTCCCATGGCAGACTCAAGTCTCAGACACTCCCTAGACAGGGAGTCAGTGCCGGGCCACCACTTGGAAAAGGACCGGGCCGGGAGAATACCGGCGAATCTTTAACAACAACAGACCCCTGGCTGTCTTCAAGAGGGAGCTGGACAAGCACCTACAGATAATACCTGGACAGCCGAACTGTGGTTTGTACGTCGGTTTACGTGCGGCCAGCAGTAACAGCCTGGAGTATACCTGGAACACCCTCCAGGTATACTCCAGACATCATAACTTTAACCAGCACTACGTCTTGTTTACACACAGCTGCTGGTGGGGGGAGTGAGTGAGGCACTCCTGACTCCCTCGATTTCATTCAGTGAAAAACAGCAGCTAGTCTCACTGAGTTTGTTACTTGGTGTTAGTGTGACCATGATACCCCCCAGCGATGCACCACCCTCACTGGTACACGAAAAACCACCACGTTTCTGCACCACTCCCCTAGAATATAGCTTCCTACTAACTCTCTGATATTTGTGTCTTCGACTTACAATTGTTGGGCCTCTTGTTTCTGTTTCCCCTCCCTGGAAATCCTTGTCTTGTCCACCTTGTCTTTCCACGCAGTATTTTTATAGTCGTTAATAATGTCTCCCTGACCCTCCTGTCCTCAGGGGGTCAGGCGATTCCCCTTAATCTTTCTTCATAGGACATTCCCCTTAGCTCTGGAACTAACCTTGTTGACAAACTTTGTACTTTCTCTAGTTTCTTGAGTGCTTTATCAAGTGCGGGTTCCAAACAGGTGCTGCATACTCCAGTATGGCCTGACATACACGGGTTGTACAGTGTTCTTTGAATGATTCCTTACTATGGTGTTCGGATGCTTGTTCTCAGGTTTGCCAGGGCGCCATATGCTGCAGCAGTTATCTGATTGATGTGTGGTGCTTCGGAGACTTGCTCAGGTGTTATACTCACCCAAGTTACCTTTCTCCTTGAGTGAGGTTTGCAGTCTTTCGGCCACCTAGCCGTACACTCTGTCTGTGGTCTTCTGTGCCTTCCCTATCTTCCTGACTTTGCATTTTGGCAGTTTTTAATTCGAAGAAGCCATTTGCTGGACAGGTGTCAGTCTGATCCAGGTCTCTTTGCAGTCCTGCCTGGTCCTCACTCAGATCTTAATTCTCCTCGTTTAACTTCACCATCATCTGCAAACAGGGTCACTTCTGAGTCTACATTCGTTCAGTCGTTCCATATACAAAAATAGCACGGGTCTTGGACCGCGACCCCTGTGGACCCCGCTCTCAAAGGTGCCCACTACTTTGTGATCATCATTACGTACCATGACTCGTTGTTGCCTCCTGTCAGGTATGCTCTGATCCATTGGCAGTGCCCTTCATGTTATATGCGCCTGATGCTCTAGCTCTGCACTAATTCTCTTGTGAGGAACTGTGTCAAAAGCCTTTTTGCAGTCCAAGAGCTGCTAATCAAAAACCCACCCTCTCTCTCTTGTAGTACTTCTGTTTATTTTATCATAAATACTCCAGAAGGTTTGTGACACAGGATTTGGCCTCCGTGAATCCGTGCTGGTTGGCATTTACTACTCCTGTTCCGTTACAGGTGCTCCACCACTCTCCTCTATATTATTCTCCATAATTTTGCATACTATCACCGTCAATGCACTGGTCTATAGTTTAGTGCCCTATTTTCGTCTCCTTTTTTGAAATTGGGAACTACATTTGCCGTCTCCATACCTCAGGTAGTTGCCTGTTTCAGGGATGTGTTGAAAGTTGTGGGTAAGTGGTAGCAACAAAATATCTGCTCCCTCTTAAGGAACCATGGATGATGTTGTCCGGTCCCATTGCATTCGAGGTTATCGTTGTCCCTTATCCGCATGTTCTTCTCCTCCTCCTCATCTGTATGTATGTCGTCCAACACTTGTTGGTGTATCCTTGTTGGTGTCCCCATCTGGCTGTCCCCCAGAGTCCTTCCTGTCTCTACTGTCAGATACTTCCTTATATCTCGTGTTGGCTCCTCACATACCTCTGATCGTTTCCTTGTGAGGTTCTCACACTTCTTTTCCTCAGCATTATCACCTGGTCCTTGGACTGTTGTGTAGTGGGTGTGTGTATGTGTGTGGGTGATGTGTGTGTGTGTCGTGGGTGTGTGTGTGTGTGTGTGTGTGGTTTGTTTGTGTGTGGTTTGTGTGTGTGTACTCACCTAATTGTCTCATATAATTGTGGTCTGCAGGTGTCGAGACTCTGCTCCTGAGCCCGGCCTCTCCACTGATGCTACTAGGTCTTCTCCCTCTCTTCTTCTGAGCTTTGTCTACTCTTCTTAAATACTATGTATGGTTCCTGCCTCCACTACCTTTCACTAGCTAGGCTATCACTTCTGACGACTTCTATGATGAAGAAATACTTCACTAACGTCCTGTGACTCGTCCTGAGTCTTCTGCTTTCCAGTTGTGACCCCTTGTTTCTGTGTCTCCCTCTCTGGAACATCCTATCTTTCCACCTTGTCTATTCCCGCAGTATCTTGTATGTCGTTTCATGGTCTCCCCTGACCCTTCTGTCCTCAGTGTCGTCAGTCCATTTCCCTACCTTCCTCCGTACTCGACATTACCTTGAGCTCTGCGCGACTAACCTTAGTTGCAAAACCTTGTACTTTCTCTAACTTCTTGACGTGCTTGACAGGTGTGGGTTCAGATGTGCTGCATTACTACAGTATGCCTAACATACACATTGTTGCAGTTGTCTTGAACGATTCCTAATTAAGGATGGGAACGCTATTTCTCGGTTTGCAGGCGCCTGTATGCTGCAGCAGTTATTTGGGTTGTGTGCCTCCGGTGATGTGCTCGGTGTTATGGTCACCCCAAGTCTTTCTCCCTGAGTGTAGGTCTGATGTGTGTGTGTGTTGTGTGTGTGTGTGTGTGTGTGTGTTGTGTGTGTGTGTGTGTGTGTGTGTGTCGGTGTGTGTGTCCGGTTGTGTGCTGTCGGTGTGTGTGTCGGCTGTGAGTTGTGGCGGTGTGTTGTGTCGGTGTTTGCTGTCGCTGTGTTCTGTGTCGGTGTTGTGTCGGTGTGTGTCTCGAGTGTGTGTATCGGTGTGTGTGTGTGTCGGTGTGGGTGTCAGTTGGTGTGTGTCGGTCGTGTGTGTGGTGTCTGTGTGGTGTGTGGAGTCAGGATGGTGAGCGTGTGTGTGTGTCGTGTGTGCCTGTGTGTGCGTGTGTGTGTCGGTTGTATGTGTGGTGGGTTTTTTGGTGGATTCCCCCGGTGGTGGTGTAATCTCTTAATTGTACTCTCCTAACTGACCAGGTTGCAGGGGCTTCGAGACTCGGTTCTTGGCCCCGCCTGTTACTGATCGCACTTGCCGTCTCTCTCTTCTCTCTGCTTCTGAAGCTTGCATACCTTTCTAAAACTATGTATGGTTCCTGCCTCCAGTACTTCACTTTGCTAGGCTATTCCACTTGCTGACAATCAACTATGACTGAAAGAAATACTTCCTAACGTCCCTGTGCACTAGTCTGATCTGGTCTTCAGCTTCCAGTTGTGACCCCTTGTCCTGATGTTCCACGCACTGGAACATTCCTATCTCTGGTCCACCTTCGTCTATTCCCCGCAGTATCTTGTATTGTGTCTTTCATGTCTCATGACCCTTCGTCATCCCGTGTCGTCAGTCGATTTTCCTTAACCTTTCATCGTACGACATTCCCTTGAAGCCTCTCGAGAATAGCTTGTTGCAAAAACTTTGTATCGTTCTCTAACTTCTTGACGTGCTGACCAGTGTGTGGGTTTCCAGACTGGTGCATGCATAATCAGTATGGTTACATGCACAGTGTACTTTCAGTGTCTGGGAATGACTTCCTTATTAAGGTATCGGAACGCTATTCTCAGGTTTGCCAGGCGCTCGTATGCCTGCAGCAGTTATTTGGTTGATGTGTGCCTCGGTGATGTGCTCGGTGTTAAGGTCACCCCAAGGTTTTTCTCCTGCGTGAGGTCTGTGTCTTTGCACCATAGCCTATACTCTGTTGCGGGTCTTCTTTGCCTCCCCAATCTTCTTGACGTTGCATTGGGCTGGATTGATTCGAGAAGCCAGTTACTGGCCACAGGTCATGCCTGTCCAGGTCTCTTTGCGTCTGCCTCATCCTCGTCCGATTTAATTCTTCTCATCAACTCACGTCATATGCGAACAGGGACACTTCAGGCTCTATTCCTTCCATTCTTGTCGTTCACATATATCAAAAAATGCACTGGTCCTAGAACTGACCCCTGTGGGACCCAGCTCGTAACAGGCGCCCACTGTGATACCTCTTCAGTACATGATCGTTTGCTGCCTCCCCTGTCAGGTATCCCCTTATCCATTGCAGTGCCCTCCCTTTTTCCAATGGCCTGTCCTCAGGTTTGGCCCTAATCTCTTGTGGGGGAACTGTGTCCTCAAAGGCTTCCTGCAGTCGAGGAAACGAATCTACCCACCCCTCTCTCTCGTGTCTTTCTTCTGTTACCTTGTCATAAACCTCCGGAGTTTGTGATACAAGATTGCCTTCCATGAACCCATGCTGGTTTTCATTTATTAATCTTGTTCTTTCAGGTGTTCGACACTTTCCTCCTGTATTCTTCTCCATGACTTTGCACACAATACATGCCAGAGACCCAGGTCTGTAGTTTAGTGCCTCGTTTTGTTTCACTTTCTCTAAAATGTGGGGACTACATTAGCTGTCTTCCATTCTCAGGTGTTGCCCAGTTTCAGGGATGTGTTGAAGTGAGTGTGGTTAGAGGCACGCACAGCATCTCTGCTCCTTCTCTAAGTGACCATGGGGAGATGTCACCGGATTCCATCGCCTTTGAGGTGTCAAGTCACTTAAGAGCTTCTTCTCTCCTCCTCGGTTGTTCGTCCCCCCCCCCCCCCCCCCTATGTCATCCAACACTTGTTGGTATATTCCCTCTTGATGTTCCTTCTGTGCTGTCTTCCCTCAGCCCTTCCTGTCTCTACTGTAAAAAACTTCCCTTAAATCTCCCTGTTAAGATAAGATAAGATAAGATTTCGTTCGGATTTTTAACCCCGGAGGGCTAGCCACCCAGGATAACCCAAGAAAGTCAGTGCGTCATTGAGGACTGTCTAACTTATTTCCATTGGGGTCCTTAATCTTGTCCCCCAGGATGCGACCCACACCAGTCGACTAACACCCAGGTACTATTTGCTGCTAGGTGAACTGGACAAAACAGGTGTAGGAACAGTGTCGAAAATGTTTCCACCCGCCGGGAATCGAACCCGGGCCCTCCGTGTGTGAAGCGGGAGCTTTAGCCACCAGGCCACCGGGCTCACCTCCTGATCATTTCTTGTGAGTTCTCCACCTTCTGTCCTTAATCTGATCACCTGGTCTTTGACTGTTGTCTTCCTCCCGATGTGGTATACAAGCTGTTTTAGGGGGACAGTCTTGATTTCGATGCATATCATTTCATACTGTCGTGGGCCCGCCCTCTTACCTGGCATAACTCATTTCTGGCTCTGCGACTGGTCTCCCTATTTTCGTGTGTTCTCTGCCTTCCGTACTTTTTCCATTCTCTATTGCACTTTGTTTTTGCCTGCTTACACCGTCGGGTAAACCAGGGCTCGTTCTGGTCTTCGTTGTTACTGTTGCCCTTGGGAATATAACCCTTTCCACTGCCTCCTATGCTTTTGTGGTTACATATTCTGTGTGTGTGTGTGTGTGTGTGTGTTGTGTCGTGTGTTGTGTTGGTGGTGTGTGTGTGTGTCGGTGTGATGTGTGTGTGTGTGTGTCGGTGTGTGTGTTGTATCACTATTTGTGGTTTTGCAGGGGTCGAGTCCTAGCTCCTGGCCCGCCTCTTCACCGTGTTGCTACTAGGGCCCTCTCTCTCCCCGCTCCATGAGCTTTATCAAACATCGTCTTAAAATGTGTATGATTCTGGCCTCCACTACGTCATTTTCTAGCTATTTCCACTGCCTTACATCACTCTATGAGGAAGAAATACCTTCCTACTATCTCTCTGACGCATTTGTGTCTTCTAACTTCCAATTGTGGCTCTCTTGTTCTGTGTCCCCTCCCTGGAACATCCTGTCCTTGTCCACCTTGTATATTCCACGCAGTCAAGTTATTTTATATGTCGTTATCATGTCTCCCTTGACCCTCCTGGCCTCCAGTGTCGTCAGGCCGATTTCCCGTAATCTTTCTTCATAGGACATTCCCCTTAGCTCTGGAACTAACCTTGTTGCACAACCTTCTGTACTTTCTAGTTTCTTGACGTGCTTTATCAAGTGGCGGAGTTCCAAACAGGTGCCTGCATACTCAGTATGGCCCTGACTACTACGGTGTACAGTGTCTTGATGATTCCTTACTAAGGTATTCGGAATGCTGTTATCAGGTTTGCCATGGCCCATATGCTGCAGCAGTTATCTGGATTGTTGTGTCGCTTCCGGAGACATGCCGGTGTTATACTCACCCCAAGATCTTTCTCTTGAGAGAGGTTTGCAGTCTTTGGTCACTAGCCTATACTCTGTCTGTGGTCTGCTGTGCCCTTCCCCTATTTCATGACTTTGCATTTGGCAGGATTACAATTCGAGAAGACCATTTGCTGGAACCAGAGTGTCCAGTTGTTCCAGGTCTCTTTGAAGTCCTGACTGGTCCTCATCTGATTTAATTCTTCATTACTTCACAATCATCTGCAAACAGGGACACTTCTGAGTCCTAGCCCTTCCGTCATGTCGTTCGTGTGTGTCGGTAGTGTGTAGTGTGTCGGTGTGTGTGTGTCCGGTGTGTGTGTGTCGGTGTGTGTGTCGGTGTGTGTGTGTTCGGTTGTGTGTGTGTCGGTGTGTGTCGTGTGTGTGTGTGTGTCGGTGTGTGTGTGTGTGTCGGTGCATAGTGTGTGTGTCGGTGTGTGTGTGTCGGTGTGTGTGTGTGTGTGTGTGTCGGTATGTGTGTGTGTGTCGGTGTGTGCTGTGTGTGTGTGTGTCGGTGTGTGTGTGTGGTTCGGTGTTGTGGTGTGTGTGTGGTGTGTGTGTGTTTGTGTGTGTGTGTGTGGTGTGTGTGTGTGTGTGTGTCGGGTGTGTGGGGTGTTGTGTCGGGTGGTGTGTGTGCGGTGTGTGTGTTGTGTGTGTGTCGGTATGTGTGTCAGTGTGTGTGTGTGTGTGTCGGTGTGTTCGGTGTGTCGGTGTGTGTGTGTGTGTGTGATGTGTCGGTGTGTGTGTGTGTGTCGGAAAGTGTGTGTGTGTGTGTGTCGGTGTGTGTGTGTGTGGTGTCGGTGTGTGTGTGTTGTGTGTGTGTGTGTGTGAGTGGTGTGTCGGTGTGTGCGTGTGTGTGTTGTGCTTGTGTGTGCTTGTGTCGTTGTGTGTGTGTCGGTGTGGTTGTGTGTGTGTGTGGTGTGTCGGTGATTGTGTGTGTGTGTGGTGTTGTGTCCGGTGTTTGTGTGTGTGTGCTGTGTGTGTGTGTGTCGGTGTGTTGTGTGTGTGTGTGTCGGTTGTGTGTGTGTTGTGTCGGTGTGTGTGTGTGCGGTGTGTGTGTGTGTGTGTGTGTGTGTGTGTTTGTGTGTGTGTGTGTGTGTGTGTGTGTTGTGTGTGTCGGTAGTTGTGTGAGTCGGTGTGTGTGTGTGTGTGTCGGTGTGTGTGTGTGTGCGCGTCGTGTGTGGTGTGTGTGTGTCGGTGTGTGGGTGTATGTGTGTGAGTGTGTGTACTCACCTAGTTGTACTCACCTAGTTGAGGTTGCGGGGTCGAGTCCGAGCTCCTGGCCCCGCCTCTTCATGATCGCTTAGGTTCACTCTCCATGAGCCGTGGAGCGTTATCGTACCTCTGCTTTTAAAGCTATGTATGGGATACTGCTCCCACTACATCCGCTTCCCAAACTATTCCACTTACTGGAATGCTCTGTGGCTGAAGAAATACTTCCTAAACATCTCTGTGATTCATTGTGTCCTTTAGCTTCCAACTGTGTCCCCTTGTTACTGTGTCCAATCTCTGGAACTCTGTTTTGTCCACCTTGTCAATTCTTCAGTATTTTGTAGGTCGTTTCATGTCCCCCATTAATCTCTCCTGGTCCTCCAGGGTCGTTCAGGTGATTTCCTTAACTCTCCTCGTTGGACATACTCTATAGCTCTGGGACTAGTCTTGTTGCAAACCTTTGCACTTTCTTAGTTTCTTTACGTGCTTGGCTAGGTGTGGGTTCCAAACTGGTGCCGCATACTCAATATGGGCCTAACGTATACGGGTACCGGGACCTGAAGATTCCTTATTAAGATGTTCGGAATGGTTCTGGGGTTTTGCTAGGCGGACCCATATGTTGCAGCAGTTATTTGGTTGTTGTGCTTGCGCTTCAGGGTGATGTGCCTGGTGTGATTACTCACTCCCCAAGATCTTTTTCCACTTGGGTGAGGTTTGTAGTCTCTGACCCCCTAGACTGTACTTCTGTCCTTCGGCCTTCTTTGTCCCTTCCCCAATCTACAGTGACTTTGCACTTGGTGGATTGAACTCCAGGAGCTCATTGCTGGACCAGTTCTGCGGCCTGTCCAGATCCCTTTTGTAAGTTCTGCTGGTCTTCGATCGAGGTATTTTCTCATCAACTTCACGTCATCTGCAAACAGGGACACCTCAGAGTCTATTCCTTCCGATCATGTCGTTCACAAATACCAGAAACAGCACTGGTCCTAGGACTGACCCCTGCGGGACCCCGCTGGTCACAGGTGCCCACTCTGACACCTCGCCACGTACCATGACTCGCTGCTGTCTTCCTGACAAGTATTCCCTGATTCATTGTAGTGCCTTCCTGTTATCCCTGCTTGCAGTCCTCAGTTTATTTGCACCATCTCTGTGTGGGAACTGTGTCAAACGCCTTCTTGCAGTGTGTGTGTGTGTGTGTGTGTGTCGGTGTGTGTCGGTGTGTGTGTGTGTGTGTATGAAGAAATAGTATAATGAAGAAGAGAATGTGCCAGTGTGTTAGTGCTAAGAGTGTCTTCAGTAAAATCAACTACTCTTTAGTGCTTGTAATTTCACCTATCATACAAATATGAACACGTTATACCTGTCCTTGTGCAAGTAGTGTAAGCAATACTGCCGGTGCGTCATGTATACTGGGTACGGGTGTTTAAGAAGATACTCTGTAATCCTGTGGTATCATAATGAATTACATCACACAAGGTAAAGTCTGGTGACTGAGTGTAATTACCCCTCCAGGGTAATATTTGCACTGTCATATGCAGTTTAAGTGTACTGCAAGGTTGGTCGTCTCCACCTCTCTCGTCACTAGAATTATTGCCTAGTATAAAATGTTGATTATGTGAGTATATATGGCTCACCTATTTACTCATTAAAACTGTGGTTGCAGAGTGTTTACCTTCCTGACAACTATAAGGCTGAGGAAGTACTTCCTAACATACCTATGGTTCCATCTGAGTTGTTAACTTTAGTTGCGTCCCCTTGTTCTTGTTTTCCGTCTCTGAGACATTTCTGCTCTTCCATCTTGTCTAATTCCTGCCCTTTTATAGTATTTTGTAATACCTATTAGCACAGGGATTTTCCTTGTTGCAAATTTTTGCCACCTTTATCCAATTTCTTGAAGTGGTTCCAATATGGGTCTGACGTACACGGTTGGTACAGTTTCGTGTAAGTGAAACCTAATTAGATGTCGAATGCCCATATTGCTGCAGCAATTATTAGATTAATGTGGCTCCTCAGATGTGCTCGGTATACCTGGAGAGAGTTTCGGGGGTCAACGCTCCTCGCGGCCCGGTCTGCGATCGCGGCTTCGTGGTGGATCAAAGCCTGATCAACCAGGCTGTTACTGTTGGCCGGCACGCAAACCCGAACGTACGAAACCACAGCCCGGCTGGTCAGGTACTGACTTTATTGCTTATCCAGCGTCTTCTTGAAGACAACCTGTGTCTACTGGTAATCCCCCCTTTCTATGTGTGAGGTAGTATATGAACCCAAGATTCAATTTCCTTTGCTGGGGTTTGCAGCTTTTGGCCTCGAGTCTGTGCTCCCGTATGCTGTCTTCTTTGTCGTTTCCCGAAGCTTCTAGGTTTGCACCGCTGAGGTTAAATTGCAGGAGCTATTTGCCTGACCAGACCTGCCTGTCCAGATCGCTTTGTAGTGTTTCCATGGTCCTCATTCAGCCTTTATTCTCATTTGTTCAGATCGTTCTGCGAACAAAGGCACCTCTGTCGTTCCTACTAAACCTATTTGTGGTTGCAGGGGTCGATTCACAGCTCTGCCCTGCCTATTTCGTTTCATTCTCTAGTAACCTAGTTTTGCTCCCCTACACCTTTGGTGTGAACCAAGGACTCGTTCTGTTCTTCCCATTATTTCTGTTTCCCTTGGGAACAACCTCTCCTCTGCCTCCTTGCATTTTGTTGTCTACATAAGTCCATTCATTTCTTGTACTGGTTTTCCTGTTCAGTTCACTCTCCCACTGAATGTCTTGAAGGAAGTTCCTCTTGCTGAGTAGTTCCCCCTTTTGTTGTTGGTTTTCCCAGCCTATTCCTGTACTCTTCCACTTGAAGCTCAACTATGTAGTCGAAGCACAGAACCACATGATCACTAGCTCCCAGGGGCCTTTTCATACTTTGATACCTCGATGTCCGAATTACTCATGGTGAATACAACGGTCAACCTTGCTGGTTCATCATATCCTCTCTCTCTGGTTGTGTCTCTAACATGTTGATGGCATGAGGTTTCTCCAGTACCACATCCATCATCTTGGCTCTCCATGTTTCGGGAAACCATGGGGCTCCAGGTTTTTCCCAGTCAATCTCTTGTGATTGAAATCACCCATACATAGTAACTTTGCTCCCCCCATGTGTGCTCGCCTGGCCACCTCGGCTAGTGTGTTGATATTGCTCTGTTGCTATCAAGCGTATTCTCTTCTGGCCTCCTGAGTTCTTGTGGTGGGTTGTACATTACTGCAATTATCACTTATGTCCTCAGACTGGATTTGTTCCTAATAAGTAGTCCCTTTCGCCCATGCCTCCATTCCTTCCATTTTTCTCAAAAACCCCTCTGGTTTTAATGAGCAGTGCAAACTCCTCTCCCCCCTCTCCCTCCCTCTGTCATTCCTGAAGATTTGTATCCGGATGGAAAGATTGAATCTGTTATTATTCTGGTGTGAGTTTTGATTCTGTGAGTGATTTATGTGTGTGTGTGTGTGTGTGTGTTGTAGGTGTGTGTAGTGTTGTGTAGGTGTGTGTGTGTAGGTGTGTGGTGTAGGTGTGTGTGTGGTGTGTGTGTTGTATGTCAAGGGTGTGTGTGTGGTGTGTTGTGTGTGTGTGGTGTCAGGGTTGTTAGTTAACCATTTTGTCCTAGGCACATGTCGTATTACACACTAGGCCTGTTGAGTGTGTAGGTGTGTGTGTGTGTGTGTAGGTGTTAGTTACCATTTTGTCCTAGGACATGTCGATTAGGCACTGAGGTGTGTGTGTGTAGGTGTGTTAGTTACCATTTTGTCCGAGGCACTATGATTAGACACTAGGCCTGTTGTATATGAGAACGTTGTGGGTGGTGAGTGTGTGTGTGTGTGCGTGTGTTGTGTGTGTGTGTGTCATCACAATTTGTGTTGCGGAGGTCGAGTCTTAGCCTCCTGGCCCCGCCTCTTCCCGTGTGTGTGTGTGTGTGTGTGTTAGACCATGTGTGGGTTAGTACTTTTTGTCCTAGGCACATGTCGATTGTAGACATAGGCCTGTTGTATATGCGTGCACGTGTGTGTGTGTGGTGTTAGTTTGTTAGTGTGTGTGTGTGTGTGTGTGTAGTTACATTTTGTACTAGGACCCATGCGTCGATTTAGACACTAGGGCCTGTTGATATGCGTGCCGTGTGTGTGTGTGTTGTGTGTGTGTGTGTGTGTGTGTGTGTGTGTGTGTGGTGTGGTGTGTGTTGGTGTGTGTGTGTGTGTGAGTGTGTGTGTTGTCCCAGAAATAATCCTCCTAATATGTAATCTAAAAGGTAATATTATATACTAGGACTTCCAATAATTATAATACTAATGCTGCTAATCTATTATTACTCAGCTTTTGCAAGCGCCATGACCACTTGTTCCTGTGGTGTGTGCATGTGTGTGATGTGTGTGTGTTTATGAGTTTATGCGAGTCCTTTTACAAGGGAATGTACTACGTATGTAATATATATGTACCAGCACTGTGTGTTTGGTGTGTGGTGGTAGGTGTGTGTGTGTTTGTGTAGGTGTGTGTGTGTGTGTGGTAGGTGTGTGTGTTTGAGGGCTGATGTGTTGTGTAGGTGTATTTGTGTGTGTGTGTAGCTGTGTGTGTGTGTAGGTGTGTGATGTGTGTACTCAACTGTTGTAACCTCAACATAGTTGAGGTTGCGGGGTCGATCGAGTCTCGCTGGGCCCCGCCTCTTCACTGATCGCTACTAGGTCACGCTCCTGAGCCGTGAGCATTATCATACCTCTGCTTAAAGCTTGTATGGATCCTGCCTCCACTACATCGCTACCCAAACATTCCATTACTGACTACTTTGTGGTCTGAAGAAATACTTCCTTACATCCTGTGATTCATCTGTGTCTCAGCCTTCCAACTCTGTGTCCCTTGTTACTGTTGTCCATCTCTGAACATCCTGTCTTTGTCCACCTTGTCAATTCCTCTCAGTATTTGTATGTAGTTATCATGTCCCCCCCTATATCCTCTCTGTACCTCCAGTGTCGTCAGGTGGATTTCCCTTAACCTCTCCTCGTAGGACTTATCCCTCTTTAGATCTGGGACTAGTCTTGTTGCAAACCTTTGCATTTCTCTAGTTTCTTCACGTGCTTGGCTAGGTGTGGGTTCCAAAATGGTGCCGCATACTCAATATGGGCCTAACGTACAACGGTGGTACAGGGTCCTGAATGATTCTTATAAGATGTCGGAATGCTGTTCTGTGGTTTGCTAGGCGCCCATATGCTGCAGCAGTTATTTGGTTGATGTGCGCTTAGGAGATGTGCCGGGTGTTATATCTCACCCCAAGATCTTTTTTCCTTGAGTGAGGTTGTAGTCTCTGACCCCCTAGACTGTTACCTGTCTGCGGCCATCTTTGCCCTTCCCCAATCTTCTGGACTTTTGCAACTTGGTGGGATTGAATCCAGGAGCAATTGCTGGACCCAGGGTCGCTGCCTGTACAGATCCCGTTGTAAGTTCTGCCTGGTCTTCGTTCGGAGTAGATTCTTCTCATCAACTTCACGTCATCTGCAAACAGGGACACCTCAGATCTATTCCTTTCGCGTCAGGATCCTGTGTCGTTCACCAAATACCAGAAAAACAGCACTGGTCCTAGGACTGACCCCTGCGGGACCCCGTGGTCACAGGTTGCCCACTCTGGACACCTCGCACGTACCATGGAATCGCTGCTGTCTTCCTGACATGTATTCCCTGATCCATTGTAGTGCTTCCCTGTTACCCTGCTTGGTCTCCAGTTTTTGCACCAATCTCTTGTGTGGAACAGTGTCAAACGCCTTCTGTGCAGTCCAAGAAATTGCAATCCACCTCCCCTCTCTCTCTTGTCTTACTGCCGTCACATGTGTCATAGAACTCCTGTAGGTTTGTGGACATGGATTTCCCGTCCTGAAACCATGTTGGCTGATGTTGTTGAGATTGTTCTTTCTTAGGTGTTCACCATCTATCTCCTGATAATTTCTCCATGATTTTGCTTACTATACATGTCAGTGGACACTGGTCTGAAGTTTATTGCTTTCATGTCTGTCTACTTTTTAAAAGATTGGGGACTACATTTGCTGTCTTCCATGCCTTCAAGGCAATCTCCCTGTTTCGTTAGATGTATTGAATATCTGTTGTTAGGGTAAACCATAGGGCCTCTGCTCCCTCTCTCAATACCCATGGGGAGGAGATGGTTATTGGCCCATTGACTTTGAGGTATCTAGCTCACTCAGAAGCCTTTCACTTCTTCCTCGGTTGTGCGCGTGTGTGCACTGTGTTCCAGCAATTGGTCGGTGTGCCCCACCTCTCTCCGTCTTTCTGAGTCCCTTCTGTCCCTCTGTGAACATTCTTTGAATCTCTTGTTGAGTTCGTCACCATACTTCACGGTCAATTCTTGTTGTCTCTCCTCTTCCTTCCTTAGCCTGATTACTGGTTCCTGACTGTTGTTTCTCCTGATGTGGCTGTACAAACAGTTTCGGGCAGATTTTGGCTTTCGCTGTTATGTTCATTTTCATATTGTCTTTGGGCCTCCCTTCTTATCTGTGCATATTTTCGTTTCTGGCTACGGACCTGTTCTCCTTATTCTCCTAAGGTCTTTTTCCTTCGATATTTCTTCCTTCCTAGCACACTTGGTTTTTGCCTACCTGCACTTTGGGTTAGAACATGGGCTCATCCTGGCTTTTTCATTATTCCTGTTACCATTGGGTACAAACTCTCCGCAGCCTCTTGCATTTTGTTGCTACATATTCCTATCATCTCATTAACTGCTTCCTGCCAGTTCCTGATCCTCACTGAACCACGTTCAGGGTAGTTTCCTCATTCCTGTTGTAGTCCCTTCTTGTAGTTTGGCTTTCATTCGTCCTGGCCTTCCTTGCTTCTTCATCCACTTGTAGCTCTACTGTGTATTCGAGCTTAATTTAATACCACAGTGTTAACTGGCCCCAAGGGGTCTTTCATATGTGATCGTCCTCGATATCTGCACTACTCAAGGTGAATTCTAAGTCCAGCCTTGCTGTTCTTCCTTCCTCGTCCTTCTTGTAGGGTCCCGTACGTGTTGGCACATGACAGTTTTCAGTACCACCTCCACATCTTAGACCTACATGTATTTGGCCCCCATGTGGGTCCAAGTTCTTTCCCAATCGATCTCCTTGTGGTTAAAGTCTCCTTGATCTGGAGCTTTGCCCTGCATGCATTGCGCTATTCTGGCCACTCTAGCAGTGTGTCAACCATCGCTCTATTGCTCTGTCGTACTCTTGCCTGGCCTCCTGCTGTTCTGTGGTGGGTTATACATGGTGTGTGTGTGTGTGAGTGGTGTGTGTAGGGGTGTGTGTGTGAGGGCGTGTGTGTGTGTGTGGTAGGTGTGGTGTATGTGTAGGTGTGTGTGCTGTAGGGGTGTGTGTGTGTGTGTGTAGTGTGTGTAGGTGTGTGTAGGTGTGTGTAGG